>CM035802.1:28770933-29078433 GCA_020466265.1 Siphamia tubifer | reverse complement strand
GAAAAATCCCAATATAGCTAAAGTGACACAATAATTACTTGCAACCCTGGTTCTAGTCATATTGTACCTAAAATAGCGTCGTAGTATTGTAAACATGTTGAGAGAATAAGGATAAATGTACCCTACTGAATACGAGGCTAACTTTGAAAACCTTGAAGCGTTTTGTCGATTCCTCTGAAGTTTCCAGTCTTTACGTTAGTTTTCACACAGCTCTCTGAACTGTAACACAGATGAAAAAATGATCACACATCCCTGTTATTAACCTTTTAGGTGTCAAAGGGTTTATATATATATTTCATTTTGATATGAATATTTCCAAAAACTATACTTTAGAAGCGTCTTGAGAGTTTACATGCACATCTAAGTTTAGCTACATTTTTTCTCTTCTTCTTATGCTTCTAAGAATTGTCACATTATAAGACATTTAATTGGATCTCTTCATTGAAGCATATTTATATTTACTTTATTAACCCATTGACACATACTGGTCACTACAGTGGACAGTTCTTCTACAGTTGTTCTCTTGTATATTCATGGGTTCTGTTGTTTTAGTTCCACATCAGTCACTTTCATATCATTACTGTAACTTGGTTGTTCTTAATACCTGATCTGCACTCACATGTTTATGTGTAAATCAATTCTTTATTGTTATTAAGACTGTAATTAATAGTGTTCTTAAACAAATGTTTTACTTCATAGTGTTCTGATATTGTGTTTTTAATACACAATATTTTTTTTGTATTTGTGTATATTTCTGGTGTGATTAAATTCTTCCAGGATATAAATGGTGCCTGGCACAACAAACCCCGCCCCCTTTGCACACATTTTACCTGTTGGGTCCTATCTCTTATCATTGCAACAACAACAACAACAAAAAAAGGTGAATATGACCTTTGAACTACATTCATCAAAATTTAATGGGCTGTATTCTGGACCACATCGTTTGGCTGAAAATTTTATAGATATTGATCCAGTAGATTTTGCCAGAAACCTGCTTACAATCAAACAAACACACAAACCAAACCCCCCCCCCCCCCCCAAAAAAAAAAAAAAAAAGTAAGTATTCACAGTTTACTGATGTATAGTATCACAAGATTTTAATAGAGAGGCATAGAAGGTGGGAATTGGACATTTAAAGCGTGTTAATTTCAAGTTTCACCCCTACCCCCCCAAACTTTACATTTCATGGGGCCCACAATTTGTAGCACCGCCCCTGTGACCGCCTAAAGGGTTAATAGAGAGTGCATTGGATTTAGTGGGAGCCATAGATCACACACCCGAAAGATATTGACCTGTGATGTGAGTCTCATTTTAAATTCATGTTTACATGCTTACTTTATTTATTGTTTTTCTTTTGCTCTTCTTGGATTGTTGAGAAAAAAAAAATCTATAGATATAAAAATGTTGGCCTTACAGGAGTGATATGTTCCCTTTTTAAAAAAAAAAAAAAAAAACTGGATTGTGCATTTTAAAACATTTCCCTGTCGTCTACATGAACCACAAATGCTATGTTTGGGTCTGAATTGTTGATTTTTATACATTCATTCATATATTTATATATTTTATACATCCATTTATTCAACTCCACAGTTCCATCTTCATTTCTATTTCTGATTAATGACACCAGAAAGGTCTTTTTGAGCACTGGCCCTTTAAATGTACATGAGCCACTTCATCCCTCACCCTTTCCAGATTGTTGACTGTACTTTTATTAGTTAGTTCAAACATGCAAAGAAACAAAACAAGGCAGAATAAGATAAAAACTAAACATGTAAATGAACAATCTATCTTCAAGTACATGCAGATCTGAATTTTGCATGGTCAAAAAGGAGCAGAAAGAAGTACAAACTTATTTAATCCTACCTCTTAAGTGCTTCTACACATTCATCACTACCTTAACATTAAAAAAAAAATAATACATTTTTTCCAAATTTTAGCATCAAACTACAACTATACATTTTTTTTTTCCAAATTTTAGCATCAAACTACAACTAATACATAATGCAGCAACTGAGTTATGATC
This sequence comes from Siphamia tubifer, assembly GCA_020466265.1. NCBI lineage: Eukaryota > Metazoa > Chordata > Actinopteri > Kurtiformes > Apogonidae > Siphamia > Siphamia tubifer. The sequence continues at coordinate 29,076,410 of CM035802.1, read as the reverse complement.
ATAGCAGAACAGTCATACAAAGACCTGTTCAACCACTTATCTTTGTTAATATACCCAACAACTGAATATCTGAGGTAACTTACTTGTGGTTTGGATATAGTTTCATTTTTTTACAATAACTGCTGCTCATGATGAACAATTATGTTGCATTTGGAAAAATGTTTATCAAACGTCTTGACCTTATTATATATGTGCAAATGTTGTGACATAAATAAATATAAATACAAATTAAGAACGACTCCATTATAGAGGAAACAGATGGATGTGCATGTAACATTATACCTTGTGTGTATATTGTGTGAATATAACTTATATTATATCTGTGTGTGTGTGTATATATGTGTCGAGAGAGAGAGAGAGAGAGAGAGAGAAATCCAGTACTGTGTTGTACCATTAAATTTTAAAAATTTTTAAAAATGTTTCTCTTGTTGCTGTATCTATACTGTTGCAATACAATTTATGCTGTAAATTTTTCCACTGAGAGATCCATAAGAGTTTATCTTATTTTATCTTATGTTATCTTAACACAGGTTTTATCATTTTTTCCCCCCAAAATGAATATAAAGATAACATTGCAGTACCTGGAGGGTTCAAATTTACATTGCATGAACTGTCCAAATACACAAATAAATGAACCAAAGACCAATTAAAGTGCAAAATATGAGCCCTTTAAATAAAACACAGAAGTAATGGCAGCTAATTAGTCGTGTGAATTTAACACCACTGGACTATGCTGTGGGTGTTACAGCCTCAGACACATTTGACAGTTTTTTTTTTTTAATGTCAGTTTGATGCCACTTCAGATACTGTCATTTCCAAGTTTTGTTTTTCATTCTGAAAGGTGTAATACGTGATTTACAGATTATCATGTGTATATATATATATATATATATATATATATTCTTTTTTTTTTTTTTTTTAATTTATTTATTTTTTTTGACATTTGTACTGCTTTTATGTACTGCTATGAAATAAGCAGTACATTGATTAACTGCCAGGCCCAGATCGCAGAGATTTTTTTTTTTTTTTTTTATATGAGCAACACCATAACACAACCTATAATTTATAGACTTACTTAAAATGGATTGTTGCTGTGACGGTGAAACAAAACATGCTCTTTTAAGGTTGAAAGCGTAGAGATAGACTGACTGAAAGTGTGTCACACAACATAATCCTGGTGATTGTGAGCTCTGCCCAGGATGGTGCCATTGTTTCATGGATCTGTTGATGGCTGTTTCTATCACAATCTCTTTTGTCACATCTCCAGCTCATCATCTCTCTCTCTCTCTCTTTTTTTTTCTTCCTGGAAGCAGCCCTCTTATCAGGCTTTGCTTCTTCCCTTTCTTCCATTGCTTTAATACATCTTGTCAGATTGAGTGTCTCCTAGTCACAACTCTCATTTTTGGATTATACAGCACTTGAGGGTTTGTTTGGTTTTTTTTGTTTGTTTTTTTTTTCCCTCCCTCGCACCCATCTCTTTTTTCTCCAAACCTGTCCTTCTTTTCCTTCCATTGGACTTGTTTTCATGAGTTTTTATTCCCGTTTAATTCAGATTAAAGGTTATTTCTGCTTTAGACAAACACCTGATTTCAGTTGAAAATGACTATTCTGAATTAAACTGAATTAAGAATAAAGTCAGTGGTTTAATCCACTTTTAATTCTGAATTAAACAATTCCTCAGACAATGAAACAGTTGATTTGTCTTTACTGTCACACACTTATTCAGTCAAAATGAAAGATTTAATCTCTTAGAAGGGAGTGAAATACTACACTGGTCTAGAAATAAAATACTTCCAGAATAAAACTGATGACATTTTACCACATGTGTGCTACTGTTAAAGGAACCTTAAGTCTTAAATGCTAGTTGGTTCAAGTTTCCAAGATAAATCTAGGGTCAAAATGTGAAATTCTTAGATTAAACCCTTGTGTGGTCCTCTGTACAAGGCGCACAGGCTGTATCCTACGATCTTAAACACCCACATTCCAAAGTTCAGTTCCAAAGACTCATCAGTTTTCAATAGTAAGCAATGGCACCATATAGTGCATATGAAAAGGCACATCTGTGGGTCCGCACAAGGGTTAAGAAGAGAATAGGTTTTAGTGCAAAGGAATATTGGTCTCAGATCTACTTCAAAACACTGTCTGCACATTATGATCCATTCACTTTACAGGTTCTTTCTAGTGAAATATTTACAAATCCATTATATACATGTACATAAACCACCATATATGTGGAATAACACACCATCATATATATATATATATATATATATATATATATATATATATATATATATATATATATATATATATATATATATATATATATTAAAAACAATAGCTAATTAGCACTTTTGTAATTTCTTTTCTAATTTGTCTTCTTAAAGCATGTAAGATTTAACACATTTAATGTCTGAAGCAGACACTTTCTAATAAATTGTAGAGCAGTATCTGTACACTTCAATCAACACATCTATACATTTGTCCTGTGAAGATTATATAGGCAGGATATATCTGTTCATTCTGTGTATATAGGTAAATGTATACATTTTTACATTGTACACACTGGACGGCACATTCCCTACTCTGGATTTTGTACATACGCCCCTACATCCTCTATTATGTTATATTATATACTCTTATTATCCTATTCTTTCTATTATTCTATCCTTCTAGTATTCCTAGCTCTGTGTAAGACTTATTTCTAAGTGTTGATGTTTGTATGTCCTGCTATTACAAAATAATTTCCCAAGTTTGTACATAAATGTAAATATTTTTAATGAAGTTTGTGTTTCTTTAAAAAAAAAAAACAAAACAAAACATGCAAATCAGATCATTTTGCTGACCATATTGTACATGCATGGTACAAATCGGGTAGGTGTGCAAATCAGGTAGCCACAGGGGTCTCTCACATCCTTCTCGTCTTCATGATCAAAATTAATTAGTATGTTGATTTAGGTGACCTGCTGCTTCATAATTATTACAAAAATAAATGCAAACATCACACGTAGTATCTGTACTGTGTTCCAATATCCATAGTGTCATGAGTACACTTAGGCCCCGTCCCATTTCTCTCCCTTAAAACTTCCACTTGGTTTTAAGTGCCCCTAAAAAGTAAATTCCACTCATCAAGGGGAAATAATTCCCCCTGAAAATGGGACACCACTCGCGAAGTGAACGTAACAAACATGCTCACGTCACACCCTGACAAGTCTACCCCGATAAATATGAAACCACCCCTCCGCGAGACTGACAGCAGCTGACTACTATTTACACGGAGGACAAATGGCGGTCCCAGCTGTGTTGCCTGTTGTGTTGGCTCTGTTTATTTACCTTCGGGATGTGCAGAGAAGAAATGCGGCAAACAGAAGACGCATTCGCCGTCTACTTTGCCTTTCAGTCTTGTCTCAGGTATGTTGATTTATTTAAATATTTTGATGTATTTTTTCTTCAATAGTTGGCGATTTATAACATTAACGTTAGCATTACCGCTATCATAGCTACCGCTATCATGGGTAATTTCATCTTCCACTCAAAATGAAGTCCGCAACCAACCTCACTACATTTTGAGGGTTGATTTTAAGGGCAAAATTGCACTCCCACTTGCTCCCCTAGGTAATGGGACACCCTACCCCTACACATGAACGCGCAAAATCTAGGGTTAGGTGAAATTTTAGGGTTAGGGGGAGAAATGGGACAGGGCCTTACACCCAGTATACTTTCCATACTTCCTAAGTGTACATATGTCAGTGGGTAAGTACTGTTCAAATTCCAATACTGTATGATAGAATTAATGACAAACACAACTGCGGCCCACCAAATTCGAAACTGCAAGCAATGCTCAAAAGTTAAACGTTTCAGGTCTGCTGATTTTCTGATTGGTTTGCTAATTTGGGTGCAGAGGTTTCTGACATTTCTGTTGCCATCTTTACTATTTGCGAGTCAAATTAATTCCCGCCTAGCTCCACCTCTTCCGCTACGTAGCTAAGATGGCGCCTGTTGAGTGCGAAAAGTGTACATGTTTCTGCACTCAGAAATGTGACTACGATCAAATATCATAATATTAAATTATGTTAAAATATGAAGTACAAGATATTGTCGGATGTAACAAAATATGTCAATAAACGGCTTTAACGTAAAGGTCATACATTTTGCAAGTATACCATTGGCTTGACGTCATATGATGTCAAAACGTGACGTCATGGAGCCTATCAGTGTTATCTCATCTGATGTCTGAAGGTAAGAGGAAGTGAATGCAAAAAAACCATGTGATACTATCTTGTCTGGATTCTGAGATATCACCACGTATGTGTTTATAGCTGTTGACCTTCACTGTGACCTTTGACCTTTATAACTCAAAATGTAATGGTTTCTTCCTTGATGCATTATCAGTTATCTCTGAAAGTTTCAACAAAATCCGTCTATAATTTGCTGTTACCTAGCTGACAAGCAAACACACAAACAGACAAAAAAACTAACAAACATGAGATAAAACATAACTTCCTTCCCAGAGGTAGTAAGTACAGAGAGTATGGGTCTTCCATGTTGCTAGTTTAAATAAAAAGAAACAGGAACTGGACGTGATTGTCTTCTTTTGATAGACACCATGATGTCACATCCATGTTCTGTCCAATCAGAACCCTCTCTACTCCCCAGCTCTTAAAGCAGAATTAACTAAAGCAGAATAAACATGTTTCCCATGGAAACCTTTGGCATTAACATTTCCATTAAATCACTTTAATTCCCAATTATTTTCCCCAGACTAAATAATTCTGAATTAAAAAACATCATGAAAAGTGTTTTTTTTTTCTCCCCTAGGGCTCCAAAGCCAGAACTGTTGAGTGAGATTCTAACCATAAAACCACACCTCTACCTGTCTTGTTGCCATGGTGATTGGACCTCATATGTCACTCAAGTGGTGGGGACAGCTGCACCGGTCAGAGAGACTCCAGTCAAGGAAACCCGCTATTGCCACGGACAGTTGATGGTAGTTAAAATTCATGCAGTGGTGTCAAGTGGAAGCACATCTATATCACAATCTCTCCTTCTGCTAAAAACCATCAGCTTCAGTTCAATGTTTGAGGCCAGAGCATAAAAATAAAGCAACAACACAGCAGGAGTGGCCTACTTAAGCCGCCAGTTTGAGGCACTTCCTTTTGACTGATTTCACAAGTTCCAGGAAGACTTAGCCTTTAAATGGTCTTAGGGGTCCAGACCTCACAAAAAGATCAAACTCATGTCTTTTTATCCTTAATGTCTTAGGTTTCACCATAACAATGCATGTAAAATATTCATAAAGGCACTGAGAGCTGCAGAGAGCGTCCACATCCTTGTGTCAGTAGTCACTAGTGACTTTCCCACTGGATATATGCGCAAAATTTTACTGATATTTACTATATATAAGAGTGTACCGTCAATTTTTTTAAATTATTTAAATAGAAAAAAATTGTTAATTCATTTTATCCTCTCTCACATAATGCTGTTATAATCCATTCTCTCATTTTGCATGGATCTAACAACATCATATTCTGTTATTTCTGCCCTCTTTACCTCATCTCACTCCACCTCAGTTTACTTTGTGTTGCTGTTCTTATTTCTTGTGTTTTATTCTGCTGTTGTGCCTTTCTGCTTAGTTGTCAAAGCACTTTGTAAACTCTGATTTTAAAAAGGTGCTATATAAATACAATTATTATTATTATAAATTATAATTTTTTTAGGCCATAGCTCAGTTGGTATAGTGGGTCATCCAATATCCAAAGGGTTGGGGGTTCGAATCCCACTCTGTGTCCTAGTCAGTCTGTTGTGTCCTTGGGCAAGACAGTTCACCCTCCAGTGTCACTCACACTGGTGTATGAATGCTTGGTGGTGGTAAGAGGTGCTGTAGGTGCAAAATGGCAGCCACACTTCTATCAGCAACTGTAGATACAAATGTAGTTTACCACCACCAGAGGGAGAATGTGAGAGTGAATGAATGACGGGTTCGCTAATGTAAATCACTTTGAGTGGCCAAAAAAGTGCTATATAAATGCAATTTGTTATTATTTGAATTATCCTGGAATGAAAAGGCTTCAGTTATTGCAGATTATTTTTTAGAATGTAACCAATCCTGGTCGTCGAGGGCCGCTACCCTGCATGTTTTAGATGTATCCCTCTTCTAACGCACCTGATTCCAATGATAAGCCGGTTATCCACCTGGTAATGATCATTGGGTGTTAGAGGAAGGAAACATCTAAATCATGCGAAATAGGGGCCCTTGAGGACCAGGATTGGTGACCCCTGCTGTATACCATTTGTGCTACACCTGGAAAAACCACCTCTAACCAGTGCAAAAACCTTTAATAAAAAAAACAGGGTTTTGTTGAAATTGTCGTTTTTCCATTCGGTTAATTTTTATGCAGAAGTTACACTCAATAGAAAAGCACCGAGTGACAGTAATGAGATTGTGTTAATGTGACCGGATCAAACTCCAATCACCATCAGTTCTATTTTACTTGTAATGATGCTTCCCAACGATGCTTCTTTCATAGTGTGAGCCACCTTACAAGGCTTCTTTGTGATTCCTTATCTTGGTGGTAGATGTAGCTTTTGGGAGTCAGTTCAGTGATGTGCCTTCATTTGTTAAGATTTTTACTTCAAGCCTTTTTCATCTCGGCGGGAGGTTGTGTTTGTTAATTTCTCACATCTTTGCACAGGATGGAAAGAGTTGCCAGGATGAAAAAGCAGACCCTCTCTTCTCTTCTCTTCTCTCGTCTTGTCCCCGTTCCCCTCCTTTCACTCAGCTCAGCCCCCTACGGTGCTGCAGAGCTAAGCAGACGGCTGTCCAGACTCCCCAGATCATTACACAGGAATCATACTGGGAGAGGTGTGTGGGAAGTGGCTGTGACTCAGTGTGTGCACCAGCGTATACTGACATTCATCTCCATATGTCAAGCCCTCAGCCAATCAGAAGGTGCGGAAATATATTTTTCCTTTGGTTTTAGAGAATAGATGCACGCCTGCGGTAGCTGCGTGTTACACATTCTCCATCACATCAGATAAGATTATATCTCCAGAGAAACAGTTCAATTACATCCCCTATCTGATAACTTTACATTTTGCTCAAAAGGATGTTTTTTTTTTTTGTTTTTTTCCCCCCCGTACTATTCAACCAGACGCAGCATGAGAGGCTAAAAAATACTGTTTGGACGAAATAAGTCACATACAAAAAAAAATAAAAAAAAAATCTCAAGCCGCAAATGAACACGCTCAAATCTCAAATGAAAACGACCAGCTCTTGTACCGACTCCAATTACATTTTGGCATATCAGTATGAGAATACATACTCCAGAGCAAATTAAACCCGTTGCTTAACCAACCTCCCCCCAGCAATTCAATTCTATGCAGTGCTGAAATCACTTCCCTGCACTGCCAATCTCTCCATATGAGGGGAGAGATTCACTCCAGCCTATTTCTGAAAGTCTAATAAGATGAACCCTCACACTTGCCATGCTTAGATAAGGAGTCACTTGAGTGTGTTGAAGTGTTTACCATGGCTCAGACTTCCATTCCATATACACAATATCCCCTATAAATGTCTGAACCCTCATTTTTCCTCACACAAGTGATCGCGGAACAAATTTGTGACAGAAGAACATTACAAATTCATGGCTTCTGTGCATTTTCCTGAATAAACTATTTCGTTTAGTAGCTGCGCTTAGACTGTACATAATGCATAATCCTTCGGTTCCTGTCAAAACCAGTGTTTAGTTTAGTCATTTGTACAGATTGGGTATAGCAGTAACACCTCAGGGACAACCTAAAGGAAGACTGACCTTAGATAAAGAGGTAGAAGATAAAGTGGTTGTTCAATTGCTCCTCTTCGGACACTTATTGTATTAACCTTATTACTGTACCAGCCTTAAGGCATACACTTTCATGCTGTTTGTGTCTTTGTTCTATTATGGAGTACCCACAGGCCATGTTGCATTTTCATCCCAGCCTGGTAAATTGCAGAGTTAAAAGACAGCCATCCCATCAGCTACAGCGCCAGGAGTCACTTTATGTACGATGCAAAGCGCTAAAATGTCATATTCTGTGTGATACCCATGTCCGTCAAGAGGCTTAGTCCCACCTCTTATTTCAGACGTATTAACTTCTACTGCCCTCGACTCTCACACAAATACAAAAGTCCCCTGCGTTTTCTGTCCACCAATCCTGTCCACCACAAAAGACAGTTTAGAATTAAAAAAAAAAAAATGCATCTGAAAAATAAAATATTTCAAATATAGGCAATGATTACATTTTAAAAAGCCAAAACTTGTAGAATAATACACAGTACAATATAGGGGTGTGACGAGACACTCAGCTCATGAGACGAGACACGAGATTGGGTTCATGAGATCGACATGAGATGAGATTTTAAGGAAACTAAATTACAAATTATATGTTACACATGGATTTTATAACTCTGTCAGCATGAACCCATTGTAAAGTGAACTGTGACCCTAGAGCTAGAGCTACCCAGGTCGCCCTGGAGCCTCATTTAGCCCCTCTCTTGGCCCCTTGAGCCAGGCGCTTGAACCCATCATAAGGTGAAACCACTGTGACAATAATACTAGTAAATTAAACTATTGACATTATTAATATTATATATTTTTTTGCTATTGTTGTATGTGATTATGACTGTATTTACCATTTCCACCTCACTCCCTCCTCTTTCTTTCTCCCCTTTTACCACTAACCAATCCAAAGTGTTTAGCTGCTTTTTATATTTAGTATCTTTCAATTATAACATAATATTGTCAGTTTTGTTGCGAAGGGGTGGGATTTGTTAAGTTTTACTACATCCCGCTCCCTTTTAAATGTGTTATAGAATTATCTGAATAATCTGACTGTTGTCATCTATTTATTTTATTTATTTATTTATTTATTTATTACCTCCACGAAGGAGGTTATGTTTTTGCATTTGTTTGACTGTCTGTCAGCAAAATAACGCAAGGTATGGATGGACTTTGACTAAACCTTCAGAGATGATTGATAATATGTCAAGGAAGAAACCATTACATTTTGAGCTATAAAGGTCAAAGGTTAAGGTCAAAGTGAAGGTCAACGGCTAAAACATATAAGTGGTGATATATCAGGCTATTTTTGCATTCACTTCATCTGACCTTCGGACATCAGATGAGATAACACCGATAGGTTCGATGACGTTATATGACGTCAAGCAAATGGTATATTTGCAAAATGACCTTTACCTTAAAGCAGAGTTATTGATATATTTTGTTAAATCCGATAATATCTTGTTTCATATTTAACATTAGATCTAACGTGTGAAATTTGGTCGTTGTGCGACATTGCATATCATCAGAGTAGGCCGCAGGCCAGGAGGGGGTACCATGCAGCACCCCCCCAAAAAGATTGAAATGGTCATATCTCAAAAACAGGACAAAGGATTTCATTGATTTTTTAAACCCTCCAAGGGATTGATAATGACCAATAAAATAAATTGTTAGTGAACACAGAACACTAGTTTACAATAAGTTATGAACATCCAGATCCAAACCTTGCACTGCTTCACAGAGGTCTACGCTCTCGCAGTGTTCTACTTTATTTATTTTATTTTATTTTTTTATTTCTCCGTTTGTTTTCTTCCTTGATCGTTTGCTTGTTTTTCTTAACTCTGTAACAAAATCTAAATAAACTAAACTAAACAATACAAAAGTAACAGGTAAGTACATATATTCCTGGACCCTGGGAAGTGAAGCTGTTTTGGAGGGGCCCATGAAAGTGTATGAAATTTAAAAAAAAAAGAAACAGAATCTGTTAGCAAGTCATATATTTAATTATTACTTTTTCAAGTGGGCAGAGAGAGATTTGCAAACAGGCTTCAATATGGTAATTTTACACACCCACACAGATCAGCTCAAAGTCTAAAAGCATCCTATTTCACTGCTTCGGGAAAAACTACCTCAAAAACACACAGTTATTATAATTATTTACATTTTTATTTCATTTTCATTTCTAACTTAAAGCAGTTTTATCAACTCCTCTTCAACTTACTTTTCCTTAAAACATATATTGTCCACTGAATTGCCCCTCATTTCCATTTTTAGATATATCCGTGTATTTTTAGAAATACATTCCACCAATGACCAGGGTCTATTTATAACCGCTGATTGCCTGATCAGTGGGGCACAATCAGGCCGTGCCGACGCTGCAGCACAGCACTGGCTGATTGTTCTCTTTGAGCAAATAGATCCCTTTGATTATTGCTCATGATTGCTATGTGGTGCGTATAGTCACATACACGGCAGCATGCGCCCACAACACACACCACCTCCACACCAGACCTGAGGTGTGTGACCTGTACTGCTGAGTGTAATTTCTCCAACGTGGATTTAAGAAGAATACTGAAGAGGAAATTGCTGTTTAATCTTCTTGGCTTGAAGTTTGTAATCCTCTTTCTTATTCCCTGACCTCTAAGGTTTAGAACACACGACTAAATGCACCAGTCTTATTCAGATGATACAATAATCATCATCATCATCTTTCCTCCTTCTGTCCTTTGCCCCAGACTGCACCACACGCCAACCTGGTTCTATGTAATTATCCCAGTGCTGCAGATGGCACAATTTGATTAAAATCTGAACTCAAATCACGCTTTGTGCCCATTTCCTTGGACAACAGAATGTAATAATAATACACCTGAACACTCAAAGTTGCAGAATAGCTGCGAGGGGCTGCTATGAAAATGGTTTATCAAAGTAATTGGTGCTTTTCACTTTGGCCCAATATGTGAAGTGGAAGGTAACAGATGTCTGTCTGAAGGAGATGTAGGTCAGTGAGTTTCCTGCACTCCCACTGATCCCATCAGATAAAGAGCAGTTTTCTTCTTCTTTTTTTTTTCTCCTTTCTATAAGGCTTCTTCCCACCATGACATCGTATCAGATCTGTAGCCCCATCTTACTTCCTGTGTTTGAGGAAAATCCATGTCTTTTGAGACTGCAGGAGAGGCCATGTCACAGTAATTACCGCAACATGATATCATCTACCCCCACTTATCCTCTAATGGCAATAGAAGCTAAATCCCAGTATTGTATCCTCCTTTTATCTGCTTTATCCCCAAATGTGATGGGATTTTCTTTTTGCAACTGGTTCAGTTTCATAAATAAATGCGAAATAACCAAGGTGATGAGGTGTAGTCTGGTACAAATGGGTTGTAAATATGCTTATTAGCCATTTTCCAAACCGTAGCAAAACACATCTCTCTAAGCATCTTTCACGATGCTTTCGGTCTGTTTCGTGCCACAAGGTTAACAAGGAGCTTAATGGTGTAATCCTCATCGGCTGCCAGTCTGGCACTCTGTCCTCTCAGTGACTTATCCTCTGAGGCGTAGGTCAAAGGGCAAGGCCCAGGAAAGACATGAGCTGCCATACAGCTCCATGCAAACCTAAGAAAGAGCCGTGCCGCTTCTTAAAACGCTTAATTTACAAGGGTGCGAAAACAAAAAGCTTGACTGGTTACCTCATTTGGGCAGACAGATGTTCTCCTGTTAAAGCAACACAACCCTGAATGACCTCAAATGTGATGCCCCCTCCCTCCCAATCCCCTAACCTTCCTCTGTTCCTGTCCACACAAACCTTCACCAACCATGATGGATTATGGGTAGGCCTAGGGGCAGGATGACTGGCTGGTTTCACTATCTGCTGGGTGTGACCCACATCCCTCTCTCTAGCTAATCCTTTTGTTTCTGTGATCTCTGAGTACCTTGCCACATCTAATCCTTTGTGCTGCTTTATTTCAGCATTAGATTTCATCTCAACCAAGTGTTTTTCCTGATGATACCCCTCATTCCCCTGAACAACTGGCATTGGATGTGTACTGAATCTGTATTTTCCACAGGGTCAAAGAAAGGTTACAGATTTAATCCAAAGTACATCAGCTTAGTTTGACCAGAAATTATTACGTTGCTTCAATATTTACTGCTTATACCTCCTTGTTTATCGGTGAGCAGTTTCAAACAGTCAATTGTTATATCTTTTTTTTTTTTAATCAAATTCCCACTAGATTTGATACCTCATTAACTTCCCATGACTGACTGAGGATCTGTGCCGACTGGATTCAATAACAACTTGTTTTTTTTTGTTTTTTTCATTGTCGATCTCTACAAACTTCAGACATCATGTCCAAACCAATATGCCACGGTACAATAACCCCAGTCAATTGATTGATCAGTCCAATACAGGAGTTAATACAGTGTGATGCATCACTGTTGACATTTTTATTTCTGCTTATGAAAGGGCAACTTGGAGGATGAACTATGGAAATATTTTTGGCTTCATATTTTGGCTCCAGTAACCTGACTGGGTTTCATACCTCTGATGGAGATTCAAATCGTGGTGGCTTTCAGGTTTAATGTTTTTTTAATGTTTTTTTAATGATACTACAAAGAGAATAGGCCGTATTTATTCCCATCTTACGTTCACACACAGACACACACACACACACACGCTACTTTACACACTAAAACACACGCGCGCACACACATATTTCTCAGATACACAAACAGAATTGAATTGGTTAAAATCCCTAGGGCCATTTGGAAATCCACAGCAACTAGCCCAGTATCTGAATTAATAAATAAATAACGCTCACTGCATGCATTATACATGCATATCTACTACACGGACGTATGGAAACAATGAAATGCACATATTAGACAGTGCTGCTAATTTATGGCGATCATTTATGTTGGCAAAAAAAATCCTAATACAACATATCTAACTGTAACACATGTGGCTGTAAACACTGTGAGTAATGTGAATAATTACAGCACGCTTTATTTTGCTTAAAAAAATTCAAAAACATATTTCATTTCTGGGACCTAGAGATTAAATATTTGACACCACCAATACAGTAACTGATATTTAGCACCTTAAAAGCAACCTACAACCTAATCCTCTTTACACCCACCTTCAGTGAATAATCTTCAGAAAATTATCCACCCTCCTACTGTATATCCTTCATATCTATTTGTTCTGCTATCTGGAAATAAAAATAGCCTCTCCTTCCACACTTTTTTTCCCCCATCTTTCATGACCTCTTGTCACAGAGTGAACAGTAGCTGCTTAGATTTCATACTTTCTCTTTATTAAATTCATATTATAATAAACAGTACAGTAAGGCTCTTCCCTGTTATCCTGGTGAACTGTAAAGGAATGCGCTAGCACTGGCATGTGACATGTAATAACGTTAGCAACGCAGCAAGGGAGATCAAAACAGGTTTTAAAAATCTAATTTCATTTTTTCATAAGTCTGTATTCATTACGTTTCTTCTCGCTGTCCTATTTTTCAGCTCCAACGCTGGACCTTTTGCCGCAGGTGAGCGCAGAGATCATTAAATCTATCAAACTATGTGAGGATGGATGGGATTTTTTTTTTCCCCTTTAAAGAGACCTACAGTATGTGTGAAAACTGAAAACCACTGCTATAGTTGAAAAATGAAATCAAAGCTGCTCTGGGTTTAGTGTATAGAATAGACCTAACAAAAACTGTAACACTGCATATAATCACACTATGCATTTCCAATGGCTTCGACAGAGTTACTGTTCACCTTGTGGAACGTTACCGTTTTCTACACTGTAAAAAAAATACCCAAAAAAAGTTGTACAATCACAACATAAAAAAGGGTTCCTACTCCATGTCAAACTTCAAATTCACTGACTTTTCCCTGACCAGTAGAAATAAAAGAAATTCCCTGACCTTTCATAGAATCAGATATCCAATTTAACAACTGGACAAAGAGCAAAAAATGACATTTTCACTAATTAAATCAATCCCACTGTTCTCCCCTTTACCTCCTAACATGCATGAATTGGCCAACAGAACACTGTAAAAAACTGACCATAGACTTAGCAGCAAAAATGTTGTAAAATTGCAACAACAAAAACTAAGAGAAAATACAATAGAAAGATAAGAGAAGATGTTTGTGCTAATGATTAAATCAAATATAGCTGTAGTTTTTACAGGAAGAATATGTTAACAAAACCAGATTAGTATGTAGAAAGTATGTATTTCTATTGTTTTGAGAAAATAAAACTATAAAGTGAAACTATCAGTACTTCACAACCAGGCAGTAGCAAGGAAAGCCCACCTCATCACGCAGGACCCCACCCACCCCCTGAACAATTCCTTCCAAATAGGAGCCTTTAAATTAACATACTTCATAATAAAGTGAACTTTAAAGTGTACATGTCCAGCTCTGCTCTTCCCTTCTGTTAGAAAGCCCACTCGCTTTAATTGTTGTTGATTGTTTAACTATATTTATTCAGGAAAAACTCATTTTCTCTAAGTTTGCAGATATCCCGCGCGGTTGAACACACCAGAGAGGTTACGATGGTCCTGAACGCACCTCCGTGTTTAGAATTTGCCGTTGTGTTGCTATCTCACTCTCCTTTTCACCCAACTCTAATTCATTTACTCCTGGTTTATTACTGTGTGTAAATGACACAAGTTGAGATTAATAACACAATAAATACAGTTGGAATAGATATTAGCATAGTGTATTGTTTAACTGCACATAAGTTAATGCTGTTTAACGCTGGTGTGTTGTCGAAGCTAATATGACAATAAGCTAGCTGTCATCTGTGTGCCTTCCGTGAGGTGATTTCTGTGTATTCCATGATACATGTTATACATCTGAGTGACTCATACAGTCATCTACAGTCTTTACAAGCGCCAATTTGATTCCCCACCCGGCTTAAAATGATATAGGAATATATCATTTTATATAGGAGGAAAAAAAATCGATTTTTGAACACAAAAATCAATTTGAAAATCGTAAAACAAAAAAATCGAGATACATATGCGAATTGATTTTTTCTCCCACCTGTAAAAACTAACAATCAAGTGTAAAATAATCTCATATTATGGAGTTGAACAAGTGTTATTAGATGAAAAAACTTCCTTAATTTCTCAGATCTTTTCTAAAGCCCAAAGGAAAGTGTGGGATGAATGTGTGTGAGAGAAAGACAGAGGTCATGTTTTGTCTCAACATGTAGATGCATCCACACACACACACAAATATGCACAAGGCAAAAACTTGGCAGTCAGTCACCATAACTACTCAACAAATTGCTGTCCAGTCTGCTGTAGGCCTGTGTGCATCATGTCTCAGCATTTGAACGACAGCTTTGGATTGCTTATTATGCAGTTTCTCCTGAGTGCGCTGCTTGCACATGCAAGCCACAATCTCTGTTCAGCAGCAGCTGACTAGGGAAACTGTGGAAATAATTGTCTGTCGTTCCTTGTTGGCTGCTTTGACGGCTGGTGAATCCCTTTGTGGTGCACTAACAGAGCTGTTTGAAGTCTCTGTCAGTGTGGTAGGCAGAGGCACGGCGTGAGCGTGCACTACATGCTAGTTCACATCTGCGGAGTATTCCATGATCCACACAGTGTCAGAGCGGCTGGTGGGCAGATGAGAGGTTGGAGGGAAAGCAGGCTGAGCATAAAAGCTGCAGGTCTGACCCTAACAGATGGAAAAGACAGCTTCTGAATGGAGATTTTTTTTTTTCCCTTCAAATATCATCTTACACTTTCTTTCCTCAACGAGCCAAACACCCAGACAATGGTGTGCGATGGTGCCTGGCCAATCATTTGTTACCATTCACGGTTTGATAGTGAATAACCTGAAATACTCAGAAACTTTTGGTCTGGTATTAACCAGCACACGCCTCTGATCACCACTATATAGTAATGTTAAAGGCATTTTAGACATTTTTCTGCTTTGATTCTATCGTCCTTCACTTCTTTGTCCATTACAGAGAATGTATCTGGAGTATTGATCAAAAACAGAGGAGAGTTACTTTGTTAAATTGCCTCAGAGCTTATTATTGACCTCAAACATAGCTGCTGGTGTCTGGTGCTTAATCATGCTTTGTTTCTGGGGTGTTTACTCCTGTAGTGTTTCAAATCAAGGATGTCGAGGGCTGGAAATCTTTGAATAGCTCTAATCAACTTTTCATCCGGTTTTTGCCCTTGTCAGAGGGGTACTATTGTTCATAAAACAAATGAATATTGTGGAAAAGGAAGGAAGGATACATGGTTTCTTATTGTTCCTTTTGACTTGGCTCAATTGGAAATACATGCATTCTACTTGAATGATGTTACCCACAGGGTGAATACGCTGCAAACACCTGAATCTTATCAAGTGTATTTTGTCCATCTATGACTATGACTTCTACAGAAACGCACCTTATTGATTTGTATTTATACCAGATTTGGCATTATCAGATGCTTTCCATCTGTTTTTCATGTACACTGGAAAGAATCTGCAAAGTTTAAACCTTACCAAGTGTATTTTTCATCCTTACTAGTTCAAATATCTTATGACACTTAAAATAAGATGAACTTTCTGGTGAGATAAAAAATTATTTACTTTAAGACAATAGATCTTGAAAATCTTATTGCAATAAATGTTACCAAATAATTTTCCCTTAGGGAGATTTTTCTTTTCTGAATTCAAGATTGGAAATTGAATTAAGCAAAATAAAATCTTGATTTATCACAATTATTTTATTTTGTATTTTTGAAGTGAAAATCCAGTATTTACTGATTATGTAGATATTCATAAAAACTCAGAGTAAATTCAAAGATTACTAGATCCGATGGATTAACTCCCTTTTTTTCCCCCCTTTAATTAAAGCAAAAACAAAAATCTGTCAATGGAACAAGTCAAAATTATCTTGACAATATTTCTTGAAATAATAATTTAGAGACCAACTGTCTAAATATCAGTTCTTATATCTCACTGAAAAATTCATCTTTAGATGATTATATCTTATTAAGTGTAATAAGACATTTTGACTAGAAAGGAGGAAAAATACACTGACTTAGACTTTCCAGACTCTTTCCAGTGTATGAGAAACAGATGGAAAGTGTCTGATAATGAAAGTCTGGTATAAATGCAAATCAATAAGGTACATTTCTGTAGAAGTCATATTTTGCAAGACGGACAAAATCCTGAGTGAAACTTTCCACCTTGTTATCAGTTATAACAGGATGTCAGTCACTGAGGCTGGACAGTCGTCAGGGTAAATGTTCAACTATTTTGTCCAGTGAAGTGTCACTAAGTGATGGATGCCTCCAGAGTGAACCGGGCTGCAGTTCTGCAGCTGCCTCCCGGGCAAATGTGAAAAGCACCGAGGATTTTAGCACTGCTTTTCACAGGCATAGTAGAGATGCCATTTGAGGTCACAGAGGAGTAAATATAGCGGCAAGTGTGTTAAGGACTGCTGTGTGGGACCAGGTTCGTGTCAGTTATTCTGTCCTTTCCATGCTCTGGAGAGCAAAGAAACTAAGCATATAATTAGGGTACACAAGCTGTGGAGGACAAGTGAAGGGCAAGCAATGGGCTTAATGCTACTGGGACGGGGGATTTTCCATACGCTCTTCTGGTTAGAGATGTTTAATGTGTGGCTCTGGTAGGTGGGGTGGGCTACTACTGATAAAAATAAACAGCAGAAAGGACACAAATCAGCATGTGAAGTTGGAGCAGTCAAATTTTACTGCCCAAATTTATGCTCCAGAACAGCTCAAAAGGTAAAATTCAGCATTAACTACACAACCAATCAGAATGCAGGAAACCACACCACCAAATACATGTGAATCACACACGGATATTCAACATTTGCAATTTAAGTGTTTATAATGTTAACATTTCACCTGTAAATGCAGAAATATAACTGCACATAGTTTAGAATACTGGTTATAAATTAACAACATTAACAAAAATTTAACCCAAAGTGGAGTCCAAGATGTTTTCCTGGAGCTTTTTTTTTTTTTTTTTTTTTTTTTTTTTTTTTATACTATATTGCTTAAAATCCCATTCACACCTAATTAGAACTAATTCCGTTATATTTTGAGGCAAAAAAAAAAATCCAAATATAATCTCCCAGTGGAACATGTGAAAATGATCTTATATTATCTGAAATAAGATTTTCAAGCTCCACTGTCTATAAATAATTTCTTATATCTCACTGAAAAGTTAGTGTTCAGGTGATTATGTCTGATTTTAAGTGTGATGAGATATTTTGACCAGGAATGAGAAAAATACACGTTTTTGCAGTGAGGAGAATGTGAAATAAACATGTATGCTCATTTAAACCTAGCAAAAATAGCACAATTAAAGGTAGGGAAAGACTTTTGTATAGTACTGTACAGTGCATAGTACCTTATTAGTGCTGTATATGTTTATAATGTTACCACACAGAATATGACTGACATAATTAATCTATTATAATCTCCTTTAATGTCACAGTTAGGTTTAGCTGCAACAATGAGAGTGAAAAAAAAAAAACATGCTGCGACATGTATTAAAAGAAAAATAAAAGTAGAAACGAGCCCTTCGAGGGATAAATCCTTCAGGTGAAATTAAAGCCACTAATGGTCATTTACGATTTTTTTTCCAAGGATGATGGTGATGATGATGATAATAATGATGATGGTTCCCTACTGTGCTTCCATGTTTGAATATTTTATAATAATGAGAGTTTTTAACCACATTTTTTCTTCAATCTCCTCAGGTGATAATTTCTTCCTTCTGGCTATTTTTTGGCCTGTGTACATGTTATAAATAATGAACATTAGATTTGCAATAATGTGCATCAGTTTCAGCAATAGAACAGAAAACATTATGACATTTGTTTCATCTCTCTCCGTTTTTTCTTGTCCCGTTATGTTTATTGTTCAACTAGTGGTATCTGTCAATTATGTTAGAATTATATATTAATATATAATGACTCATTTAGATAGTTTTGAACATGTAAAAGAGTGGAAAGGACATTCAGCGATGGACATCCCATGCATTTGTGATATATTGCATTAAAATGAATCCATAAGTCACTAAAAGCTGCCAAGTATGGTTTCCTTCTCCAAATCCACGTTGCCTTCTGCACATGCTCTGTTCTGTTCAGGTCAAAACTGGGTGTTTCAAGAGAAAAAATATTCAAGACTTGACATGTTGAAACTGTCAGATTATTATTTTTTTTGTTTTGTTTAATGCAGCCACATCTTTTGAAAAACAAAAAATATTTTCTGCAAATATTTCATGATAATATTAGAAACTGTAAAGGGTGTGTGAAAACTATTCTTTTTTTCTCCATTACTATATATTTATGTTAAAATGGAGCCTGTCAGAATGTTAAATATTCAAGTACAGATACCTAAAAAATGTAGTTCAGGACATATTTGCACTTTGTTGCTTCCCTCTGTTCAATAATAATAATAATAATACATGATTTATAACACCAGTGCAAATATACGATAACAAGGGTAGAAAATAGTTATGTGACACTGTTGTGGCATGGACTTTCCTCCTCATGTGCAGGTAATAATCTGCTCATATTTTCATGACTGTGTTTCCTACCAAACATTGACAGAATGCTTTGTAAAATAAATATCAGTTTGGTTCCGGTAGAATGTTTGGACATACCATAGAGAGTCTCTGCTGGGCTTTTGCATCACTCTGCTGGTGTTATCAGTCCCATTTCAGGCTCTTGCTGAGGGAGGCTATTGTAATTGGGGGCTGATGAGGATGGGTGTTTCATTGATTGTTTTTTTCCTGAAATCAATGATGATTTCACCTGCCTTTTTTCATTCACGATTGGGTCATTTTCTCTGCACCTGCTGACTGACTTCTCAATGTCCATCCTGTCTCCATTGATTGTTTTTGCATGTGTAGTGGTGACTTGGTTCTATGCTAGTTTTGATCATAGAACACATAGATATTGTGTTTTCACATCTCTGTATCAGAGGTCTCAAACTCATGGTCTGGGGGCCATTTACAGCCTGCTGGATGGTATTTCACTGACTGAATGATCGCTTTATTTTCATTTGCCATGTCACAGCAGAATGAAAACATTCAGCATGTCACAGTAAACGAGATTATGTTGCACAGTCTTTCCAAAAACTAAGTGTGAGTTGCTGCTATTGTTATGGCACCAACACTGTCTCCAAGAATTCAGTTACAGAATGGTACATACATACACTGGAAAAAATGTTTCTCATTTCTAGTCAAAATATCTCATGACACTCTAAATAAGCCACCAGTGGTGATCAAATGTGGCCCCTGTGGCAAATGTGTTGTCAGTAAAATAATGACAACTCCATCAGACAGAGAGCGCAGACCCCTGCAAAGCAGCACAAGTCTGCCAGGGTTTGAATCTGGATGTTCGTGGCTTATTTGTAAACTAGTGTCCCATGTTCGCTAACTATTTATCCGTTAGAGTAATCCCTTAGAAGGTTTGAAAAATTCAAAGAAATCCTTTGAAGTCCCATTTTTGAGATATAGCCATTTCAATATTTGACCACGTATGACGTCATACTGACGTGATGTGATGTCGCACAACGACCAAATTTCACGTTAGATCTAATGTTAAATATGAAGTACAAGATATTGTCAGATTTAACAAAATATGTCAATCATCCTGCTTTAAGGTAAAGGTAATGAATTTTGCAAATATACCATTTGCTTGGCGTCATATGACGTCAAAACATAACGTCATGGAGCCTGTCGGTCTTATCTCATCTGATGTCTGAAGGTCAGATGAAGTAAATGCAAAAAACGTGTGAGACTATCTTGTCTGGATTCTGAGATATCACCACTTATGTGTTTTAGTTGTTGACCTTCACTGTGACCTTGACCTTTGACTTTTATAGCTCAAATTTTAATGCTTCTCTTCTTTAATGCTTCCTTGACGCATTATCAATCATTTCTAAAAGTTTTATCAAAATCCGGCCACAAATCTTTGTGTTATTTTGTTGACAATCAGACAAACAAACAAACGCATGGTAAAACATAACCTCCTTCACGGAGGTAAAAAATAATAGCACCAAGGCTTGATATGGCATCATATGACATCACAACATGCCATGATGGAGCCATCTGATGTCTGAAGGTGAGACGATGTGAATGCAAAAAAACTCCAGATTCTATCTTGTCTGAATCCTGAGATATTACCACTAATGTGATTCAGCTGTTGACCTTTAGTGTGAACTTTGACCTTCATTGCTCAAAATCTAATGGGTTCTTCCTTGACCCAGACAAACAAACTGACCTAGACTTAATTACCTCCTTGGTGGAGGTAATAATGACTGAACCCTAAATGTCTCCTAATTTAGTCCTTTTCACATTCAATGTTAAAATAACATGTTTAAAATTTTAAAATGACATATTTAAATTGTTAAATCTACACGTTACTGTGTAAATCTGTTTATGGTTTGATGTGTTTTTTTTACATTATTGTGGGAGAAACCACAGCTGCCAGTTTTTTTCCCCATAAAAAACTGTTTTTTTTTTCATTTACAGTGTAAACAAAATTATATTATTATTTTATTAGCTCAACCCACTTGAGATTAAATTAGGTTGGATGTGGCCCCTGAAATAAAATAAGTCTGGCACCCCCACTGCACTCATATAAGATGTTTACACGGACAAACACATGAACATGATGCTTTAAAACCTTCCAATACTGGAGTCTGGGTAAATATATGATTCGCTCTCCGAGATCATCCTCCCACTGTGGTGTCACTCACATATTTCAGGGTCCTGGAGGAGTTTGAGGTTGATCTGAGGCGGTGTGATGGTGAGGGGGTGGAAAGTGTGATGTTCTTAAATTTTTTAACTTGGGTTTTCCCTGCCCTTCCACAAAAAAAAAAAAAGTCAAGAGACACAGTGAGCTGTTAATGTTTCCTGAGCAGCTTGGGAGGGTTGACAGTATTAAAAGCAGAACTGAAATTGATGAACAGAATTCTTGCACATAGGTATCTTTGGACTCCAGGTGTTGGAGATGAAGTGCAGTGCCAGGTTGACTGCATCATCTGGTTTGGATGATATGCAAATTGTAGTGGGTCCATCGGGGGGTTGGGGCTGATTTAATGCGTGCCAGGACTATGTACTGAAAAGCCTGCATACTCACTGATGTTGGGGTCTGCAGTCACTGAAGCCAGATATATATATATGTTTTTAATTTTCAGGAATGGGGATGATGATGCAGTTTTTGCAGGACCTCAACACAAAGAAAGTCGAAGTGCATTAGAGACAAAACCAGAACCTCAGTTTCACCAAGTCAGTTAGGATATGGATCTGATGGAAAGAGAGACATCATCAGCATATGTATGTATATATTTATACACGTATATGCAAGGCTATGTGTAAGGGCATGTATATGCAGATATGTGTATGTGTATATATCTATGTACCTTATTTTTTGGACTAAAGGTCAGTTTTGTTAATAGTTTGGCCGAGTATGCACTTTCTACTCTGGTGTGATTTATATGTGAAATTATGAGCAAATTATTCTATAATTTCACATGTTATGTTCACATTAATAATTGTAAGAAGGCATGAACATGTTATTTATGCTATAGTTATCTGAATACCTTGTTAATATGTTACGTTAACATACCAGGCACATTCTCAGTTTGTTGTTTATACATCGTATTACATTAGCATACTGTACATCTATTCAGCCTGTTGTTCTCGATCCTATTTTTATTTTAAATTGCCTGTCTATTTTTGATGTTGGATTTTATCAAACAAATTTCCCCCAAAAATGTGACATATACTCCAGTGCGACTTCTATATATTTTTTCCTTCTATATTATGGATTTTTGGCTGGTGAGACTTGTAGTCTGGAAAATACGGTATATGTACAGGCCAAAAGTTTCGATGTGTTTTAATTATTTTCATGACTATTTCCATTGTAGATTCTCACTGAAAGCAATAAGACTATGAATGAACAGTCACAGTCGACAAGTGCTACAACAAATCTGTCTGACATGAGGACTGGCCCAGGGAAGGAAGATCAAGAGTCACCTTAACCTGAACCCCAAGAAAAGAAGAGTAAGTGTCACCCTAACAGGCAAGAGGAAAACACCTACTATATATAGACACACATAAGGGCGAGGAAACAACCAGACACAGGTGAAACACATAAAGGAATAAGGAAGAATCAGCACTCACATGGGGAAACAAGGGTAAAGGTCAGACTAGATAAAACACAAAAGGAAATCGATCAAAATAAACAGGAAGTGACAAACAAACATAGAAACTAAGCACTAAATAATACATTATAAGCAGGTGTGTCCAAACTTTTGGCCTGTACTATATAATATATAATATATATATATATATATATATATATATATATATATATATATATATATATATATATATATATATATATATATATATGAATACATATGCTTCTTCTCATTCCTTTTTGATTAGGACTTATTTTCTTTCTTGTTTCCTTTGTGTATTGTAATTAATTGCTTCCTGCAATTATTATTTTAATGCTGTATTGTTTGTCAAGTGGCAACAATCAGGAAGTCTGACCACTCCATATTCAAAATAAATGTAAAAAATTAGGGAGACAAAAAACCCCGCCCCCTCCACACATTTGACCTGATTATCTAACTATCGCTTATCGTTGCGAAAACATATTTTCGGGTGACTGTGACTTTTGACCTTCATTCACCGAAATGTAGTGGGATCTATTCTGAAGTATCTCACACCTTTCATTGAAATTGGTCCAGTAGTTTTTGTGTAAAGCTGTTTACAAACCAACAAACAAAGAGACAGACAGACAAACCATCAAACAAACCAACTCAAACACAATACCCCTCTCCTCTTTGGGCTTATGAAGAAATTGTGACTTTTTTCTGCAAAAATATCATAAACAAAATATAAAAACAAGTGTCTCTGTCCACGGTCAGGGATCCCACTCCATGACTATTCCTGGTAAACTACTGGAAATTCTGTTTGAAGTTGTGCGTAGGAATTTACCCTTGAGCATTCAATCCCTCTTCAAGTTAAAAAAAGAGGGCATTATAATTTAAGAGGTGTGCTTCAATCAGATAAGAACTAACATCAAACAAAGATGCGTTTCATTTGACGGGATAAAACTATGAAATGATCTTAATGATGAATTCTAGTTAATAACTAGAAAAGCACTCATAGCGCAAACCTCCGCCAAGACAGACCTCCCCCCTTCGAATGAAGAGAGGTCCGCCAAGGAGGTTATGTTTTTGCCAGAGTTTGTTTGTCTGTCTGTCTGTTAGTTAGCAAGTTAACTTAAGACCTGGATGAAATTCACAGGGTAGGTTGGTAATGGGGAGATCTGGAAATTATTAGATTTTGGTGGTGATCTGGAAGAGATCCTGGATCACTTTGAAATGTATTCTCCATTTACCGCAATGTAAAATTTCAAAGTGCTCCAGAATCTCACCAGAAAAATGTAATAATTTATTCCTTGTGACACTTTTAACACATCCTGAAAATTTCATCAAAATCCATCCATAACTTTTTGAGTTATCTTGCTAACGAACGAACAAACAAAAACCTCCTTGGTGGAAGTAAATATTCTGTCAAAGTTTCAAAAATCTTTAAAATATGAAATTATTAATACTTATCGATTTAATTATTTATTTGTCTCATGAAGTGATGAATTTGTTTAAAAAAAATAGACATTGTTGTAAAGGTATGTGTCCATGATGGGAAAAAAATAATAGTTTGAAAATTGGCTGAGTTGTTTTTGATGTGATGGACAGGGTGGGCTTTAAAAAAACAGTACTTCTGCCCAACCCTTTTTTTGATCATAAATCATTTTTATCTTGTTAAATGTAAATGTGCAGCTTTTTGTTGTTTTTTTACACCATTATTTACATGGATTCATAGAATTACTGGATCAGAACTTATTGAAGATTGGGTCTTTGTGGGTTAAATTAAGATATAATCACCTACAGAGTAACTTTTCAGTGAGATATAAGAGCTTATTTTTTAATAATAGGTCTTGAAAGTGTTATTTAAATAACTCTTACCAAGATCATTTTGACTAGTTTCAGTGGCAGATTTCTCTCTCAAAATTTATCTTGGGAAGATTACTTGAAATAAGATTTCCAAGAGCTATCATCTGTAAATACGTTCCTCTTTAGGTGATTATGTCTTTTTCTAAGTGTGAAGAGTTATTTGGACTAGAAATGACAAAAACATACTTGCTAAAATTGGGATTTTTGCAGTGGGTCATTCCACATTTGTCCGCACAATACCTGTTTTTCTCTGCTTTGTAATTTTGTGTTGCTAATGGTAAGAAAATACAGAAATGATTGAAGGCTATTTTCCTTGAACACCTTCTGTTATATGAGGAGTGAGTGGATCTACGCAGTGGCAGAGTATGTCCAGTGTGTTTGATTATTTACTGCATGTTTAACATACAATCCATCCATCCAGTTCTCCTTGTAAGTTTCAGGTGTGAGTAGAAGCAATAGGTAAGAGCTACTTCTGTAACTGTACAAAAAATGAAAAAAAAAAAAAAAATCTGGTAATTTGGTGCCTTGGTGTCTACATAATGATCTAATTATAATCTATAATTTATCCAGTCTGTGGGTGTGAGTGGAGGGCTTGTTCCTTGCCAACATTCTGTTGATTGCCTGTGACACTGAAGTGTGAACAGTTACTGCAATCAGTGCAAATGTCACCTAATATGATCTCCAACTTGTTAAACACTTATTAGCAACCCATATGGCAAGGGAATAAGGTTGTTTTTAGTGGTGTGTCATTCACAAACAAATCACTTCTTTTGAACGAATCTTTGAAATGAATGACACAAACTCATCTGTCTTCAGTTCGTTCATTCAAATAATAATGGATTGAGTTTATATCATGCTTTTTTGGCCACTCAAAGTGGTTCACATTAGTGACCCATTCATTATTCATTCACACTCACATGCACCCTCTGGTGGTGGTAAACTACATATGTAGCTACAGCTGCCCTGGGGCAGACTTAAAAGTGTGGCAGCCATTTTGTGCCTATGGCTCCTCTGACCACCACCAAACATTCATACACCAGTCTGACTGGCACTCGGGTCAAGAAGGATGAAGTGGCTTGCTCAAGGACACAATGGACCAACGAGGATTCGATCCACCAACCCTTCAATTACTGGATGACCTGCTCTACCAACTGAGCCATGGCCGCCCCAAATGAGCCAATTACTATCATGCTCACTAAAAACATCTGATGGGACGATTATGTTCATGTTTAACCCTTTGATGCATACTCGTCACTACAGTGGACAATTATTCCACAGCTGTTCTCTTGTATATTCATGACTTTTGTGGGTTATGCATCATCCAATACACTGTAATTCATACCATTACTGTAACTTTGCTGTTGTTGATGTAGTCTTTTTTTTCGTAATACATGCACCAAAGGACTATCTGACTTACAATGTTAAATGTTTCTACAAAACATTGTTGCCAAATTTCAAAAACACAAGCAGTATATCTGAAAGCATAGCGTAGTTTTAACCTTAGCATTACTTCAGTCATACACTCACAAAACAGCTGATGATTTATGCTCATTAATTTTAGATTTCAAAGCAATCAATCAATTTATACAGCACTTTACATCTGCTTTACATCTAAAAACACAAGAAACAGGATAAAACAACTCAATCAAATATAATTTTAAATGTAAAAGACAATTAAAAAAAAAATAACACACAGAAAAGAAGATAAAAAAGACCAGTTTTAAATAAAAATTCTAAATAAGTTGTTTTTAACCTGGAGTTACAGTAAAGACAGACAGGTCACCAAGAATTCTCAAGTCTAGAGGGAGTGAGTTCCACAGTTGAGGTGCTGCGACTGCAAATGTATGATAAACCCACTGTTTGTACCGGGACCTGGGGACGTCCAAGAGCATCTGTTTGGATGAGCAGAGAGCTCTGCTGGGGCGGTGGGCTGTTAAAATCTCAGAGAGATATGGAGGAGCCAGACCATTTAAAGCTTTAAAAACAAACATTAACATTTTAAAATGTATATGAAATTGAACTGAAAACCGGTGTAACAAGTATAATCTTACCCTTATTTTGTGCCAATCTCAAGTGTCTATGACGACCTGCTCTTGAATTGGAGCCAATAATTTGATGTTGATCTTTCTGCTAAATGTGACCTTGACCTTACCTTGACCTTGACCGACTTACGAAAGCCCCAGCTCACGAAAAATCCAAGTTACGAAAAACTTTTACCTCAATTTTTCGTCTCTGAATACAAAAGAAAATTTTATTTACGAAACGGAAACTGAAACTTCCGAGACATAAATACAGCACATTACGATACCTAACTATGTAATTTACATAAATACATCACGTACACACTATACGTAGCATCCCATTGGCTATGAGGGAGCTACCCATAATGCATTTCATTACCTTTGACCCTCTTTCATCATGGAGCAGCTGCTGTGGCTCTCAGTAACACAGACAAATTAACGGTAATTTCTCCACCTAGACCAGTGTTTTTAATATCACAAGTTTAGCTGAATGGTGCAAGAAGAGTATATGACCGGCAGACTTGGGAGGAGGCAGAAGTACAGCTGCCGCAGTACAGCTAAGCTAAGAGCTAACTGTTCCAACCATCGTCCTGCTCATCAACGTACGCTCACTGGAAAACAAACTGGACTACCTGAAGCTGGATTTAAACACTGAACATGATCCACCAGACTGCTGTATCCTCATTCTCACGCAGATGTGACTCAACTCTTCTGTCCTGGACACCACCATTAGCCTGGAAGTGCTAACAATATTCAGGTCAGACAGAATCCCTGCTCTCGCAGGTAAAACCCAGGGGGGTGGTGTTTGTATCTACACTAACAACAGCTGGTGTTAGCCTGGATGGGCTAAAATCTAAATCTACATTTTCTTTTAACACATATTTCGTACAAAATCTGTAATTTTTAAAATAATTTTTAAAGGGTTTGAGGGGTAGTATTGAGGGCATTGGAA
Source organism: Siphamia tubifer (assembly GCA_020466265.1). NCBI lineage: Eukaryota > Metazoa > Chordata > Actinopteri > Kurtiformes > Apogonidae > Siphamia > Siphamia tubifer. The sequence goes on along the minus strand of CM035802.1, from coordinate 29,048,590 downwards.
CGAATTAGGCCTTTTACATATAAAATGTGACTATTCACAAAAAATTCATGGTACGAAAACACTTCTGTAACGAATTAATTTCGTAAGGAGAGGTACCACTCTATGTGCATACGCGTCAGTGTGTGTAATATTATGATAATATATGCAGTATTGATTAAGTTACAGTGTGATACGTCTATGCTTAACACACACAAATAGTGTTACAGAAGTAAATTTTGCAACATGTCACCTTTGAACTCCAGAGATCTAAAAAACTATTGGTTGTAGGTGATAACACCAATTATGATTGTAGAAATTTTCATTCCCCATCATTTGGTACCAATCTGACAATGAGATTTTGACATTTTAGTTAATTGTGACCTTGACCTTTGACCTTTACTCAAATGGATTATTCCATCTGATGTGGATTAGCTATATGTATATGCCCATGTAATTTGATGGTTTGGTGGATTGTTGTGCCAGGCTCCATTTGTTGGTGACTGACCTTGATCTACATTCAACAAAATTTAATAGGGTCTCACATCTTTCCTGAAAATGTCATGGAAATTGATCCAGTAGTTGTTGCATAAAGCTGCTTACAATCAGACAGACAACAAGCAGACTAACAACCAAAATGACTCAAAAGCAATACCCCTCTCCCCATTGGGGGTTGGGGTAACAAAAAAAAACAGAACTGAAAACAATACCCCTTGGCTTCCCTTCGGGGGTGGGTGCGTAATACAGGGTTGATTTGAAGCAGATGTACACATCAGCTTTGGATTCATGGACCTAAGGTGTCAGATTGGCATTCTCTGCTCCTACTGTAGATCACTGGTACTTCGACTAATCTGTGTGCAAGGTGGGTAATATTTTGTCTTTAGCGAGGAGGAATACAAGCCTGGATAAGTGAGTCCACTGAATAAATGATGTTTATAATCATAGCCCTGGGTGTCAGTTAATGTGCCTAGGGAGAGGAAGGTGGGGAGTGGTGGGGTTTAGGAGATGAGGAGTTCCAATCATCTGTCCAAGCAAGGCCCTCCAAGGCAGATGATAATGTGGGTCTAAACTGCTGCACGGGTGGGTAATGGGATTGTGAGCATGCTGGTCTCCTGCCGGATAAGCTCTCCTGATAGCGTTGCTGACCTCTTCGCCGATAGCTGGGATGGAGAGGCGCTGCGACGCTTCATATGGTGCATGTGTGTTTGTAAAGCTGGCACCATGTGTGAGGTAAAGGGGCATCGGTGGGGGCTGCCGATGGGAAGGTGAAAAGGTAGGAGGTGTAAACATTAGCACAGTCAGGAAGCACAGAGGGGGTGGGAGATTTAAAATATATATATATATATATATATATATATATATATATATATATATAGAGAGAGAGAGAGAGAGAGAGGCTCAGGAAGATAAAAGAGTGAATTCAGCAGAGATGGAAAGTTAACAGCAAGTGAAATCATAAGGAATCTGTTCTTCAATGTTTATTTTACTGATACACACCCTATAGAGCTAGATGCAAAAACTGTCTATTTCACCTAATTGTCGCTGAGAGCGCTAACATTTTAATTTAGTTTTTGAAAGTTTAATGTGGGTTTTAATTCAAAAATTTACTGACCAACTACATATGTCCCTTTGATTTCTTACAGGTTGACTTCTTGTTGCTCACAATGCACTTGCATTCTGCTATTGGCCACTGGTCTGCTGGCACAAGGATAGATTACGACCAGAAATACCATTTGATGGCTGGTCCCATACCAAGCCACAGCCTCTTTAGAACAGCCTCGCCACTCGCCATTCAGTCGGTCCCTTTAGAAAAACTTTAAAAAATATATCCGAGCACCTAGTATAGTAGCTACACATGTTATATATTTTTTTTTAAATCAAACAGTTTGACAATCAGTTTAACATTCATCGAATAATTCCACTTTCAGATTCAGCTCTTTCATTCGTAGATGTCTATGCACCTCTGCCTCCACTGGCCCCTATACAAGATGGCGGCGCTGTGGGACACTTCTTGACAGCCTATGAGGCGTCGGGTATATAAGTCTATGGTTGGAAACACAAGAGGAATCGTGTCGGCATTGTTTAACATTTATCTCAGAGATATGGACAGACAACCTGGAGCAAAAAGGCTACAGTAACTTCATCCAAGGATATATTCACCAAGTTAAAAGTAAGGACATGAGAAAAATCAAATAGCAGGTCATGCTAACTGATGCTAGCTAATGCTAACAAATGTTTAGTTGATTGTGCTAGCGCAACATTTACATTATTGTTTGAATTAAATGAATTTTCCTGTAATCCAACAACCAACAATAGCCACTTCATAGTTTGAGTTATTGTTTGTTCAGTATTAATTGTCTGCTTTGTAAATATCGGAGTGGAAAAATGTTTTTGCACACCCATAACATTTTACGACAGTTTCTAATATTATCATGAAATATTTACAGGAATATATTTTTTGTGTTTCAAAAGATGTGACTGCATCAGACAAACAGATGCAAATGATTTTTTTGTGTGTGTTTTTTATGTATCGTTTCTGACAGTTTCATCATTTCATGTCCTTGATGATTTTTTGCTGAAGCATCCAGTTTTGATCTGGACAGAACAGAGGACGTCCAGAAGGGGCATGCGGGTTTACAGAAGGGAACTTGGCAGATTTCAGTGACTTAAGAATGATTTTAATGTAATACATCACAAAAAGTATGTACTATTACTTATTTGATCTATGCTAACATTAAAAAATAACTTAAATAATGACAGCTACTGTAAAAATTTTCAAATATTAAAACAGGAGTTTAACTTGACAAATCAAAACAAAATTAAAACAAAAACAATGAAAAAGATTAAAACAGAATCACAGATATAACATGACAAAAAAAACACAATGAGATAAAACAACTTAAAAAGAAGACATTCAATTAAAATGAGATGAAAACAACATAAAACTAACAAAACAGAATTAAAATCACACACCTGTAGTCTCTGATTTTGTGCTTTATTTTCTAAATTTCAATTAAAGCATGACAAAACCAAACACATACAACCCCTCCTCCCTCTGCCAGACACAATCAATGCACTTTTAGTAGAATCAGTTCCTTCTCACTTTGACTCGAGTAAAGAAACTGTATCTGAATAGGTTTTATTTTGTTAAAATAAGTACTAAATGTACTTTGAAGGCTTTAAGTAGTCATCAATAATCAAAGCAAGAAAAAAAAAAATGAATAAATTGTGAAATTTTCCAACCACACAGTCTGTCTTTGTGTGCTGGTGTAACAGTGAGCTATAAATCAGTCATTTTTGTCAACTTCCTCTGTTTCTGTCATCGCTCTGCTGCTTTAGTTTCAGCTTGTGACTGCTGTTTCTCCTCTCTGTAGGCCTGTGTTAATGATTTTCCAGACAGTTTCTCTTGACACATTGAACAATTTTGCATTTTTTTCTCATTGGGACACTGATGACTTTGCCTTTTTGGAACTCTGTTGGTCGCATTGTGTTTCTTTAAAAACCCACATTGAACCAGTGATTGCCAGACCTGTTCAGTGTCTGACATACGTGTTAATTAACAGTCAACGAAACCTGATTTTGAAAATGTAACTCATTCAAATCTCTTACAGTGTTTTTTTTCAGTCGGTTATAAAAGTTAAAAGCAGAGCTGATCAAAGATGCAAGAAGTTTGTATGACTATTATCACATTGAACCTAAAGCTGTGAAAGAACACCCAGAATAAAGCTGTTAGGGCTGTTAAAGAGGTGTAGCCCCGTCCTGAATGTCCTTGGCCTTTAGTGACAAAATTGTTTTCACACTCTGCTGCTTTTCCATAAAGTCTTTCACAGAATTCTGACGTTCGGGAACTAAAAAAAAACTACAAAATCGCCTTCTGATGTCAGCTCGTACGGAACTAGGAGATGAAAAATAAACCCGATTAACTTGCTAAAAAAAAAAAAAAAAGTCAAACAACTCGCTTATCCTGATGATGTTTTCTCATCAAACTCGCCATAGTTGTATTTCTGAGCAGCGAATAACTTCAGCGGTGGATTTTTGTGTCTGGCTGAAGTGTGTGTGACAGCTTTAAAAAGAGCCTCAGAACCAGTATGCTGATCTAAATGAGGCATAATAGATGTGAGAGTGACATAACCATGTTGAAGGGGTGTAAGCAGCCTGACAGGAACATCGCTTCTAGCAACTCCTGTGTTGCATTAGTGATGATTTTCCAGGAGGCTCTCACAATGTGTCTTCAAAGCGCTCTCCTGAGCCCCAGCCAAACCCGGAAAAGCCCCCTGAAACAACAGGCCACGCGCACGACTTTTTGCACGTTTTTATTCATAACCCACCCTCAACACCAGCCAAATCTATCCCCCTACTACCACCACTATATTAAAAAAAATGAAAAATATAGGTCATTCTGGTGCTAAAAATGGCTGCCTCTCCCTAGGGCTTGCTAGAGCATGAAATAGACTTTACATCACGTTAGCCGAGCAACAGCAACCGAGAAACTTTCCTTTTTGTCATTGCTCATTTTTCATCCCCTTTTGTTGCTGTAATCTAACATATGGTGGTTCTCTCACTCTCCCCTTCTCCCTTTCAGTTTATGACCTGAATAAGATATCAGCAGTTTTCCAGGTTTGGAATATGACAGGCGAGGCTAAAGTCATGTAGAGATTTAGATAATATGGTTGCGGAACACTTTACAATGCCCCCCCCCCCCCCATCCATCTATCCATCCCTCCCCATTGCTGATAAGGGAGAATTCAGGGGATGGATTTCAAAATGCTTCGGATTCACAAAGTGCCGACTGATACGGTGAAGGAAGTCACATGACAAGCAGAACAATTCCTTTCCACCTGTTTGTAACGCTGTCGATTGCTTCAACCTCCGGCGTGTGAATTACAGCGCTATCTCGTCTTCCTTTGGGGTGTCGCGGAGAAAGTGCAAAACACAATATGCAAAAATAAGCTGCTCTGGCTTCTATTGTGGCTTTGACAACTTTAGAGTCCAATTTATGGAAGGAAAGTCTCTCCAAGCAAATTGGATAATGTGGCGAGGAAATTTCTGGGGCTCTATTTGCTGTAGTTTACACATTCCCAGATGCACTCGCTTTACAATTGCGGAATCTCATTTATTTAATTTTTTTTTCTCTCCCGCTCACATTTCCACCTCCTCGTCCGAGGTATTAAATCCCTGGTGGCTGAGCCTTGAAATGGCCTCATGTTTATTTAACTTAGAGGGCGGCAGTGAAAGCGCCCAGTGCCCCAATGGATTTTTTTTTTTTTTTTCCTCTGGTGTTTTCTTACAACCAGCCAAGCCCAGAGCCATTCATCAGCCGGACTAAGGGTAGCTACAGTGCACAGGACTAAACAGCACTTCACCACAATGAGTGTGACATCAAGCCTCCACACAAACCAGCGGGTGTGTCAAAAGAGAAGCACAATTACAGAGGAGAGGAGAAGGGAAGAGAAGAGGAGGGGAAATGACCATAGGAGAGTGAAAAAAAAGAAAAGAAAGGAAATAGAGACACAGAATGCTAGTCATCTTGCTTCTAATTTGGGTTCTGGCTCCAGCAGTACCTTTGTTCCATCACAGACAAACACAAACAGAGTTAGCTAAAACCAGCGCCGTGCTAGCGACTCCAAAACTGTAATCCACAATTACAGACTACTTGCCGTGGCCTGGTCCATTGCAGGGGTCGGCTTGTGGCTTGTGAGGGGTTGTCGGTTTTATTCCCTCGACTGGCAGAGAGTTGGTTGGTTGATATGCCCTTGAGCAAAACAACTACCCACCCATCCCCATTTGCTCCCCAGGTACCCGACATGGCAAGCCCACTGCTCCTAGTGTGTGTGATGGATGATAAAATGAAGATTCTATTCTATTTGATTCTATTTGATTCAATATGATTACTGTCATTACCCCACCCTCCCAAGAGGCTAGAGGGGTAATGTTTTTGGGTCAGTTTGTGCATCTGTCTGTCTGTTGGTTTGTTTGTTTGTGAGCAGCTTTACGCAAAAACTATGACCGATTTTCATGAAATTTTCAAACTAGAACTCCGAGAGGTCAGACCTCCACAAAGCAGCGCAAGTCTGTAAATGTCAAACATTTTATACCTTTGCTGTGACCTTGATCTTTGACCTTTATAGCTCAAAATGTAATGGTTTCTTCCTTGACACCTTATCAATAATGTCAAGGTGTGAGGTGGTTGAGAATGTAGGTCAAAGGTCAAGGCAACAGTCACCAAAAATGTGTTTTCACTATGAAAACAATTAAGGCAAATCAGGTAACGTGTGTGTGTGTGTGTGTGTGTGTGTGGGGGGGGTGTTGTCCTGGGCACCACTCTGGTTTTTTTTTGGGGGGGGGGGGTTTGTCCGTGTGTTTGTCCGTTCTGTCCCTCTGGCTGTTTATGCAACTTTATGCAAAAGATACTGGGCCAATTTATATGAAATTTTCACGAACTGTGCGAGGTGGTTGAGAATAGATCCCATTGAATTTTTTGAATGTAGGTCAAAGGTCAAGGTCACCAAAATGTGTTTTCACAATAATCGGAGATAGGGCAAATCAGGAGTTTCCTTTTCATTCCACTATACTCAGTTTTGCATATAGCTTGCTTTTGCTCTCACTGTTGATGCACATTGACATCAGAACCTTGAAGGACAAATTTGAAGATTCTAGGTCAAAGGTCACAATAATGGTCAAAGTCTAATTTTGGATATAATATTCATCTTACAGACTTCCAGTAAGAACCAAAATGGTCATTTTACAATTGTGCATCTTGTGTGTATAAATTTTGACCGATCGTTGATTCGAGAGGTCAAGGGTCACTCGGTCAATACCCAAAAAACAAAAATGGACTATAACGGAAAAACAGTGGTGATAGAGACTTAGTTCATATTATTGACAGATAGGAAACCTGGCATGGACTTCAACATGATGTCCTGACCTTTGACCTTGAGTGGCCTTGAAACGTCAAACCCGTAATCTCATGTTTTGAGGTGCCCATTAAGAATGGTAAATATTTGCAAGGGGCGGAGTTTGCTGTGGTTGGCACCAATTGTTTCAGAGTAATTCCTTACCTTATAATATTAACGTCTCAGAATTGTAATGCGTTAAAAGCTACCTACAGACTGTTGTTATAAATGGTACATTCACAGTAGAACTAAACACCCAAAGGCAAATAACACACACACACACCCTTGGGATGCATATATTTGCACGCCAAAGTACATGTGGATGAGTAGCTTGTAGGGGGTTGGTAAAACTGAAAAACCAAATAAATATAGTTAGCATTACAGATAATGATACTTTTTTACTTGAAATGTCATGACCATTAAATAATTTAATGATTTTGCCTGGAGTTAGTTGATTATGATTATTATAAAAACACAGGATGAATATTTTAGGCAAATAAACATGTTTTTTTTTAATTAACTAACCAAGTAAAATATTCCTAAAAATTCATTAATGCCTTAAACTACTGTTACAGCAAAAAGATAATCTGTTACTCTAGCTATACTCTTGTAACGCAAGTTACTCCTCAAACTGGCAAAGACCACAATGAAAAATGACAAGTTAAAAAATAAAAACACAAACAGGCAGAATGTTGTGTATGGCTGAAGATATAAAACTATTTGTCTAGTTGTTATTATAATTAAAGCCTCTCTAAATGTTTTTTTTTTTTTTATTTAATCTAATGTCCTTGTATAATTTTCACACAATTCCACAGACAGCAAACTGTTTAAAAATGATCTCCCCAAATGCGGATGAAAGAGAAGGGCCTAGTGCATCCAAGCTGAGTGGAGAGCACAACAAAGGGAACTCGGGCTGGGATCCAAATTAGAGCAGAGATGAAGATATGAAAGATCAAAACCGAGAAGGAGGAAAGAGAAAAAAGGAAAAGGAATTGGCAAATGCTGACATCCAGCACTGCCACAGTGAATCCAATTTTAAAGGCAATATGTGCTCGAGCCAAAACGGCTGCAACTTACAAGGGAGATGATGAAAAGTATAAGACGATGTCGCAAATATCAGTAGTTTTAGTGACTGAAGTTCTTAGATACTATTGAATATCGGAAAACACTCACAATTTTCAAATTCCAATAGTGCTGATGTCTCTCATGGACTGTTATTGATGTTAAGTCAACAGCGAGCTTCGTGCTGTACTGAATAGTTTACTTTATGGTGCTGTAAAACTGATATGCGAGTGTAAAAATGAGAATTTTGTATGAAAAAATATAATAAGAAAAACAATAATAATAGTACACTTTATTTGTATAGCACCTGTCATATAAAAACTGTAGCCCGAAGCGATTCACACTGGTTAAAATGTACAAGAATACAATAACATTTTCATAAAAAGGCGGTGAAATAAGAAATACACCAATATTAGCAAATCACACTGAACCCATTTACATGACCATAAAAAATCTGACATACTCTTTTTTTGTATTGTAATGGCTGTATCTAATGTGTTTATATGTTCTTGTGATAATCAAAACAGTGTGGCTTACATGTTTCATTCCATTACTGATTTATTTTGTATGTATATTTTGAGTCTGTATACATGTAGTGACATACACTACCAGTCAAATGTTTGGACTTCTCATTTAAATGCTATGAGATGGACCGCAGGTGTTCAGAAAGCGCTCAACATCACTGGGAATGTCTTCATGAATGTTGGAAATTTCAGTTATATTTATATAATATATAATTCCGGTTGACTACCTCATGAAGCTCATCCAGAGAATAAGAATATGCAGAAATTACAAACAAAGTTAATTGGGACAGATTTATTGCTGTAATGCGCATCACTTTTATAAACGTCGTAAAAATTGGAACAATGGACGATCGTTAACTGGGGGAGTGTGTGTGTGTGTGTGTGTGTGTGTGGGGGGGGGGGGGGGGCGTGATCGGCGCACAGTGTCAAGGCTATGACGGTGGCATCTGTACACAAGCTGTTGTTTGTGTAAATACATAAGTCTTACCGGCTGCTGTCTGCAGTGTAGCACGGCCCGCTAGCTCGATAGCATTGTCTGAGATCCCAGGGTGAAACCGGGTTTCTGTGGCGCAGGTGTCTCGGGTAGCTGTTCGGGTTGTTAAATCCAGCCTCAATTCATCAATTTTGTTGCATAGGGACCTGGCATTTGCTACGAAGAGGCTGCGTAGCGGTGGTCTGTGTGGGGCTCTCTTTAGCCTAGCCACGTAACCTGCTCGGCAGCCCGCTTCCGGGGTCACCTCGCCGCCAGGGTACTCCGTGGAGAGTCCGGTGCTCGCGCTATAGTCACTGGGATTCAATACGAGTTTTGAAAGTTACTTGTGATGGGAATTTCTCGTCTTATTCCGATATTCAAGAGTTCATCTGGATTGTATGAGATCTTTATCACTCCCAGAATAACGCATATCCTTTAACAAAAACATAACTAGCAGCCACACCATAACTAGCCGCCATTTTAGTTATTAGTAGGAATTTGATAGGCTGCTGACGATTGTTAAGATATTATTATAATTAAACAATATATAATGGGCTTCGTGTTCAAGTACAAAAAATGTGTTTTAAGGAATATTTAATTTAGTACGCTGTGGTCATTATGTACCGGCCTCAGGTAAAGTCTGTCACCCTGTCTGTCTGTCATTTACTGGCTGCAGGTCATGTCAATCAGGGTGTGTGGACCGAGGATTGGTGGAGAGATTGGGAGGGGGAGGTACTTAAGGGGATCACGCTTACATGTCTGTAGCTCCGCTGTTGAGAGGAAAAAAAGGTTTTAGACAAGCCCAGTCTCAGCCATTTTCGTGAAACGTTACAGTATTATTGGTAAATCCACACACCCGTCACAACCCGCCCCCTTCTCTGATCAACACCGATCTCCCATTTGAGTTTAGTTGACGGAAAACTTTAATCCCTGTATACATGCATCAACACATCAGGATACTGGTGTTGTTCACAAACATGATCACTTAAATAACCTGATAACTCCAGAAATCCAATAATGATTGTATTTTTAGTGTGTATGTAAATGATGCAATTGACAAAAAGAAAAGAAACAATGAAAAGAACAGGAAGACAGACTAAAGAATACACCACACACAGTATAACTGTATATATCTATATATATATCTTCATTTATTTTTAAGATTTAAACCCACTAAAAGTTGTAAATACAACTCTTGAATGAAAGGCACAGGAAAAATCAGACAATGCTGATATAATACTCAAAAGAAAAATTACAGTACAAAAGTGGACAGTTAGTTATGCACATACAAATCCCTCCATGTGGAACATCCTCCAGTTTGTTTGTTTGGGGAAAAACAGATACAGTATATGTGATAAGACAAAACCAGAAACAGTTGGCTCAACTTGTCTTTATTGCTTTTCCAGATTGACATGGGTCACCACAACCTCCTGGGTCACGCAGAACACCCCAGGAACAGCACAGCTTCTCTCCCCAGTTTCCCCACAGATGGAGTGGCTCATGTTTACTTTATAATTGGCCTGTCTGTTGACTGTGCTACATAACACTTCACTGGGCGTTTAGACTCTGATCCCCGACGTCAAGGCAGCGGACATACACAACAAACAGAGCTGAAGAGAGGATGCGTTATTCACGTCTCTCATAGTCCATTACTAAATGAACCCGGATTTTTTTAGTGATTACGCTTTAATTTGTTGGTCCGCTGAGTGTAAAATCAACCCAACCTCTAAGTGGTGCCAAGTGTTAAAATATTCAACGGAAATTTCTGGGTTGAAAAATTTAGAAGTGCAGGTCAGAAGTCAGTTTGTAGAGCAGTGAATTCATTTAGTATATCTCTGTTCCCTTTTCAAACAAACATTCACTGGATAGAGCTCACTGCATTCTGTTCTATAGGTTTCATTTATCTGAAGGCCACAATTATGTGGTTTTATGTACTGTTTTCTTGCCGTGCCATGTATCAATTCATTCCTAACTTGCTTTCAGTCACCATTTTCAGTTTGGTTTCCTACTAATTTGACGCTTGGCATGCCAGCTGGTACAAGACTGTGCACACAGTAAGTATCCTTTGGACAGCTCTACTGGAGGGAAAGGTGCCGTCACTGTACTGCTTACACTTTTTAATATTACTCATAGCCTCTTTGGTATGGACACATCTGCATCAAGGGACTACCATTGTCCAATTATCCCCTTTTCTAATCCTATGTGCAGCTGTCTCACTCTCTCTGGTTCCTATTAAAAAGGAAAGAAAAAAAAAAAAAAAAGATGATTGCCACAATCTTGGAACCTGGAAATCGAGTGATTGATTAGAGTAGCAGGAAATTAGACCTATACAGCTGCCAAGGTTTTTCTTTTCCTCCTGCATGAAAGCCCCCTGCCTCTGCTCTCTACCTGCCGGAGCTGGGCCTTCCCTTCTGCCTGACAGCAGGAGATTCATGCTACCTCTGCTTTCCCTGCAGCCATGCTACACAGAGAGAAAAAAGCAATAGCAGAGCAAAATGTAAACGCACAGATCTACTTAAATTCAACCCTGAAAGGAAAAAAAAACAACAACAAAGAAATAAAACAAAGAGATCCTGGGGGTAAAATCAAACAGGTGTTAAGTTTCAGCGTTACAAAACACAATAGTTCTGATGGATTGAGGAGTGGACAGGAGGATGGATGCGGTCAGGGTTGTGCGATGTTGTTGTTGCTGCTGCTGCTGTAGCTTGGACGCTCTGGTTTGCGTTAGCTTGGATCAGGTGAAGAATGCGTTTACCAGAGCCCTTTCTTCCCCCTCCCCCCAACAGAAGATGGTAGGCCCACCCGGGGAGTACACGGGGTTACTTTTATCCCCTTCTCTATCCTGGTTCTAAGCAGAATCTCTTGGCGCCACACTCTATTTTTGCACAGGAGTAAAGTCAAGTAAAAGCTAGAGCTTTTACAAATCTGCTTTCATGTTTAAATTTTACACTTCCTGGTGCAAAACCTACAACACCTTCCTACTCCAGTGCAAAGGGTAACGAATGACATCATGTAGAAGAACCAGGATCTCAGAGTTCGGGGATGGGGTCCAGTCTCTCAGTGCATCGGGCTGACGCCGACTCCATTCATTACCTAGCTGTAGCAGATGAGGAAGCTGCAGCTAGCTGTGTGAGGTACTCGCGCAGTTCCTTGGCCGCCTGGAAGCGGCCGTAGCGCTTTTTAGGTTTGGTGCATTCGTCCAACAGGGCATCTAGTTGTCCATCTTTGGCTATGTGGGCGGGGGGATCGTGGAGGAGGCCCCCGGTAGTGCCCCGCCACGTAGCGTACCGAGACAACAGGTTCTGGCACACGGCATAGTAGTTGTGGTCCACAGTAACCCTGGAGCAAAGGGAGTCCTTGGAGAACGACAGGCAGGCCTCCCTGTCGCACTCCTCGAAGCGGCTCTCATACCACACGTCGTAGCTTTCTGGCTTGTCTGCGGAGAGATGGAGATGGAGAGATGGTTAAATGCAGCCATAAAAAATACACATTGGTCATAAAAAGATAGTCTGTAATATTAACGGAGTCATAGATGCACAACATTCATTTCAGATATATAAAACCATTTACGGTGTCATAAGCTTCTTGCTTACAGCCTTTGGCAGGTGAAAATGTAATCGAGCCAGCATATGTGAGTCCTGTGTCAGTTGTCTGATGAAAGCCACATAGCCTGGATTTTATTAGGGCAACATCAGTATTTATTTATGCTTTATACAGTCTGTTATTCAGGAGTGGGTAGAATACGATGTAGTCCCACATCCATAATAATGACTATTACTGTGTTTGTATCAATATTGTGTGTATAGACATTGGCTGGTATAATACTGATACTTAAAGCAGCAATACGCCAAAACCTGATGAGTGTCAACATGATTTCTTTACAATTTTGACAGCAAAAAGGCATCTTCACTCAGTATATTTGAAGCTGGATGCCTAATACTGCATGAGGAGCAATACTAACAGAAGAAGAAGAGCATTGGTGTGATGCTGTCAGAGTGCATCAGATCTCTACTTTTTATCTCCGAGCAAGGAAAGAAAAAATATAAATTTTTTGTACCAACCACTTGAAGATCTGATTATAACTAAAGTGTATGCCATGCCACAGAACCAGTGACAGAACATAAGCTAAATAATGAATGATTCAAGCATTCATTAAATTTTAAGGTGAGTTTATCGATTCACAACTCATATATGGAGTAACATGTAAGAAAAGAATCTGACCCGATCTCTCCGTTTATACGAGTGAAATTTATAGCTTAATCTGACATGACGTTTACATGACTACAGGGGATACTAGAGGTGGGAAATCTCTGGTCTAATCTCACATGCGCTCAGTCGGACATTACATGGACTCTGAAGTGGTGAGCTGGAGAGGTAAAGTCCATTTAACGTCCAGGCTGACTGATTTGGACATTCTCCCATATAGCTCCTCTGGGTAATACCTGGAGAATTTCAGCTGACAGTGCAAATGCGAAAGGTGCTTTAGAGATGTAAAATATTGTCCTTTTACCTTAAGGTACACAATCTTCCGTTTAGCTCCATCTCATCTTATAACTATTCTTCCAGTGGTTTGAGCAGGCTATTACCCAAGAAATCAAGCTGGCCAAAAGCAGACGAGGAGGAGGTGCCACTTTTGACATTGCAGGGGGACTAACAGGAAATTCTTTTCAAAGCACACAGCCAAACAACTCATCCACTGTTTCATTTGACAGAAATGAACCACTTTCAAGATTTATTGAGCAAATAAAATTCTTTCTCTAGCACATTTCATGTTGCTTTTTCTCTTTAGAGGATTGTGCTGAGAATGGAGGGAGGCGAGAAAATAACCTGGAATGATGAGAGACCTATTGGTTTGTGCATTAAAAAGCAGATCAATAACATTGTGGAGGAAAGGGTGGGGTGGTGTTTGGTGGAGGTGGTGGTGGGGGGGGGGCCCAGAGGATGCAAACACATAATCAGTGTTTCAGGGCTGTAATGCACTTCTTCTCCGGCTCATCAGAACAACTCAATCAAACATCCAGCGATGCCCTGTTAGCGAGGGGCCCCCGTGGCCCCCCTAAGAGGAGGGGCACATCAACCTCAATCAGCGCCAGTGATGAAGATGGATCTGCTTATGTACGCACGCAACGGCTGCACACATACATGGGGAAATGTACGCGCACGTGCACCAAGGTGAGGTGAAACCAATTAATGTTTCCCAGCCGGTCATGCATCAAACCTCAGCACTGATTGACAGATGGCATCAGGAGAGTGTCCTATTCTCGTACATGTGCGCACACACACACACACACACACATATATATATATATATATATATATATATATATATATATATATATATATATATATATATATACACATTCCTGGACACATAGTGAAAGGACCTAAAAGGAACACAAATGGAGAAGCAAGTTTTTCCTCAAGGACAAAGATGAGCGCAGCAAAAAAAAGTACTTTGAAAGTCTGAGAAAACTGAAGGAAAAAAAAAAAAAAAAAAAAAAAAAGAGGTCGGTGGTCTGTTTACTTGCACCTGAATCGCCTCAGTTCCACCCCTCCTGCAGGCCGGAGTGCAACAAAGCTACAGTATTTTCACAGCAAATGAAATCATTTCCAATTCAAATGAGGTGGCAGAGGACCGGATGAGCTATTCTGGCTGGCCTCTCTCCTTCTCTGTGCATCCGGTACTGTCCATGTTAAGGAGCTCAGGTCAGACTTGTATACATTCTCCTCACCGCTGACATCTCAGGGCTACACTGAGAAGGGACACAGGGCCTGAAAAGCTTGTTAGCGTGGCCTTACTAGTGGCATTCAAGAGTACGAGCCGGTTTTAACAATGCATGTCTGTGTTGGAGTGCATTATTGAATATGAGAGAAAGAGAGCACAGGGGTGCCGGAGTGTTTCAAGTACTGTTGTACGTGTGTGTGTGTGTGTGTGTGTGTTTGTGTAAGCTGGCGAGCAATTGTATCTGTACGAAAGAGGAGAATGAGACTGAGTGAAGTGTGTGTGTTACATTATACAGCATGTGTTTCCAAAAACCACTGGGGGTGAAATCCTCCTCAAATGCTATAAACTCAATGATGGGGAATGGCTTCTTTCGCACCACTGGACTGTGCAAACACACAGCACATGGCACAACATGAACACGGCGTGCGTTTTATCTCGCCGAACCCGCAGCATCAATATGGATGCTCCTAACAAGAGGGCGGAACAGCACGTGGCGTTCCCCGCGTTTGATTTGCAAATCAAATGGCCCCATGTTTAGACTGATGAGATTCTCGGCACACACTCTAACACGCCTTCGATCTCGGAGCCTAATTGTGCCGATTGGATTCTCTGCTTGCGGAGCCGTGCGAGGTTGCTGTGCCTATTTCCCCATTGCTGTCCGACAAAAGCCCGTGACCTCATAATACTCATTACCGCCGTCATCCCTTGTCTTCCTGCTGTGCTTGGCATACACACACACACACACACACACACACACACATAGACAGACAGACACAAACGGATCCAGGCGCACAAACATTCTTGAGGCTTAAACTCTGAATGGCTAGGGTAATCAGCTTGAGTTGTCAAGCTCTAAATACGTCGGCTAGAAAGAGAGCCTCAACCTGGATTGTGCTTCGGGACTAGCATCGGGCTACTCTGACAGAATGGAAAACTGCACCTCTTGGCAATGAGAAAACTATACACACACACCTTTTAGCAATCTGAGCGCACATACAAACACAGGGAACAGAGTCAAAGGGGGAAAACTGGTCGAGTATCTTGGCATGTTATATTGTACTAGCAGTCTTGTGTAAGATCTCACAGTCTGATATTTTATCATGTTTATCTCAAGGGGAAAAAGCCTTAATAAAAACAGGCAGGTCTTTAAAATATTGATAAAATGCAATTTCCCCATGCAGCTCAATTTGCTCAAAATGAATTGTGTGTAAAAATGAAAATATTACTGTTGATTGATTTCTAAATCACTTAAATAAACACAGCTGTACAGAACTATTCTTGCTGTAAAAAAAAAAAAATCCAGCAGCACATCATAAACTAAAAAGATCAGGGAAATACAACGCCCATACTACTGTACTATTTAGTATGCCAGAAAAAGATTTAGTATGTCCCAGTGCATGGTATGTCAAATGCAATCTTCCAAAAATACCGGGATCTTACTGCATCTGGTAGCATTTTACAGTGTAAAAGCCTGCTACCCACAATCCACAATACTTTATACGAATTTAACTAGAGAAGATGTGCTTTTAGATAAGACAATCATTCCTTCTCACAGAGAGGACTGTGGCACATGTGCGGGTACAAGGATCAAAGTTCAATCTGCAATGTTATGACAAAGTGGGACTTCTCAATTGACTGAACGCTGTGTGTAATATTAGCACTTCGTAAGGGCAGTTGCAGGAGTTATTAAAAATAAAAAAGTATGTGTTTTGGAATAAAGCCAATTGTTCATTGTGCCAAGAGCCATAAAACATAACAGATGATGAACAAACTTTCACAGTGTGCGCTGAATCGTTGTTATGCTTTTCTTTCCATTTTAGTTAAAATACAGACTGTCAAGAAGAAAAATAAGGCACCCTGGCTGTGCATTTTGGATTTACCAAATAATAACTTGTCTTTGTGGTGCTGTAGAACACACAGCAGGCATCAGCAGAATTTCAGCAGTTTCCTTGTTTGGACCAGTGATAGTCTTAATAGTAATAATGATAAAAACAGGCTAAATCAAGTACTTTATAAATGTTGTGTCCGACGTTTCTGACAATGACAAAGTGGTACAAAGTGAAACTCATGGCAGAGTTCACACAGTTCACAAACCTTCCCTGTCGAACAAAGAGAGACGGGGGGGGGGGGGGCACTTGGAGACACAAACACACACACACACACACACACACACACACACACACACACACACACACACACACACACACACTCCCCATTCACAGACACCCAGACAATAGTTCATATCTGTCACAGGGCACAAACGTGGAACCTCAATACCTAGCGACACAACAGTTTATCACTTTAATAGGATTTCTGCAGAAGGGACAAATCTATGTGCCTAACTGGGTGGTCCTGCTCCTCTCTGAAGTAGCCCCAGGAAGGGGGACTGAGGGGCAGCCACTGCCATGCTCAGTATGTGATGTATAGCTCTCTCTGTCCTTGTTATGAGGTTTATTCTGAGAAAAAAAAAATCTAGGGCAGTGGAGATGGCTTGTTATCTGGATGATCTCAGCTTTGATGGGGACTGGTTTGTTGGAGGGAGAGAAGGAGAGCTAGGACTATGTCTTATGAGAGAAGCAGGCATCGAGCATAAGCAGCGGCCCTTCAGACCTTCCTCCTGACCTTAGTCTCTGACTGAAAAGGTGCGTTTGGCAGCTGAAGTCGACATAAAGCATAGCATTCTCTGGAGAAAAAGCCACAGTCTGTATTGGAATCCCACTATGGTATTTGAGGAAGTCTCTTCGATAAACAGACAGTGTGTCAGCAAAAATGTTACCATCTAAAAAAAGGTGAAGTTACCACAAGTTAAATGTAAGAGTTTATACGATTCATATGAAGGCAATTTAAGGCCCATTTTATGCCTAGTCAAACCTTGGTGATGTAACCATTAGTGCTTTTACACTTCAAGTTCTTCATTTGAGCATTTTCTTTCACAAGATCTAATAGCCTTGAAATGTTATTTCCCAACATATTTCATCAAATACATATTCAGCTAAAAGTTTAAGACCTTAAAAAAAATATTTTTAAAGACAATTCAAGGCCTGTAAGTAGAATATACTTATTGGATTTTAGACTTTTTAAAATGCAAGGTTAAACTTAATTTTATTATCCTGTAAAAAATAAGCAGACTTCTTTAGAGGTGCTTTAGGGTTAGGGTTAGTACGATACATGCACATTAATGAATAAGGCAACCTGGATGAAAGCTCTAATCGGTATCACCTTAGACACATAGACAGACACCCACGCACACGGCATACATGTGTTCAGGTAGTAATAGACATTGCCACTCACTCTGCTTGATCAGCCTCTTGTCTGCCACCAGGACATTCTCTGCATCGACAACGATGACCTTTCCGTCCCGCGGGCCGACTGCAAAGTTATCGAAGCTGACATCGAGCAGGTAGAGGGCAAACTCAAAGTCGTTGTTGGTTAACTGCTCGGCGATGTCCATCAGCTGCCGTGCCAAGTCTACTCTCTTCTCCCAGGGCGCATTGTAGAAGCTCCACAGCTCCTCGCCCACGTAGTTGACAGCTACCACGCGCCCACACGCTCCCAGGTACTTGGCAAATGGCCACCCCTCATCTGAGGGAAAGCTCTGAAGAGAAACAGAAAACAAAGATTTGAAGACAGATCAAAAGATTTCAGGCCGTCTAGTGAGGAATTGGCCACAAGGAAAACAAATGTCCCTTTGGCTTTTAAAGGAGGAGGCTAACACCTAAAATGAGAGGATCTTCACATTGACAGAAAACATCTATTTAAGTTGCAAACAAGTCTGTGTCTTAATACAAAGAAACAATAACACTAGGTAAGTACGTGCAGCCTTGGGTAATTCTTATACACCATCTGAGTAATAGTTGAAAATGTGCCAAAGGGTCAGGTGAAACAAAGCCAGCACTGGTATAACGGATTAAATTTAATAAAAGAAAAAGCCGGTTTGTTTTAAAGCCCTACAGCCATGAGCTGATGTGTGCTGCCCGTATTCAGTGCTTCCAGAGAACTGATAGGACGTGATTTGTGGTAACAGCAGTTAGCAGAAAAGCCTTATGTGTTGTGATGCAGCAATGGGGCGATTTAAACTGATGCACGATGTTGGCTAACCGAGTTAATGCAGTTTGGGCAGGCTGACAAGAAATTCTTGTGTATTACAGGGTAAAACTGATTAATAATACGGTAATACCACAAGCAGGAAGTAGTATCAACACTGCCGCTGCTGCACAATGCCCCCTAAGCTCTGTCAGATTTACTCAATATCCTCGAGGTCAGACAAAAACAGGCACATATGAACAGTCATCTGTGAACACTCAAAGTCAAGTAGGAACATCTGCAGTAGAAAACAAACATGAAATGAGTTGGATATGAAGACACTGTGTCTTATAAGGGTCTCTGTAGATTGCATTGGTCTTGTTACTGCATCCCATCTCTTTCCACGAGCTTTATGAATTACATTCTCCCTACATATCTGCTGGTCAATTTCATTGGCAAAGGCTATCTGGACAAACAAATAAACAAATGAATCACACATACGAATTTAAAATTCCCATCTTTTACAACAAACACCCTGCCACATGCTACCTTAATGATAGTCCACAGTACCCATGTTACAAATCTGGCAGGCAGCCTCAATGCACAGACAGACTCAGGAGCGCTTATATTTCACAGGAGCATCAGTCACCCTCCCCTTTCTGAAAGCCAATTGCATCACAGAGATATTGCAGGGAGCACACCATGTCACTGCAGGTAAGGTGTGAACTACTATGACTGTTGCATCTCACTTTACACCCACGGTAATTCAATACTGTGGCCAGCTTTCAATTTGCGGTGAGAGACGGAGTTTTAAATATGCATGGCCGCCCTAAGTCTCTTTAAAGTTTAATGAAATACAAATTATTTAAAAACATACATTTTAAACCCCCCTGCTGGCAACACAGCTGCTCTATCGCAAAGAAAACAGCTGGACACCTGCCACGTAGACTGTGTGGCACCAAAGATGAGCATATGACAAGAAAACCACAGCTTAGTGACAGGATCTTTACAAAGCGATTAGCAGTTTCACTACTGCGCCCACTGACCACATGAAAGATTATTTTTTTATAATCTTAGACACTTCACAAAGTATGTGGCTTTTAAGCATTTTATGACATCCGTTTGCTAGGTTATAATTTGCTAAGTGAAGGTCGACACATATGGCTCCCACCTGCGCCCCCGTACATAATGCAAGGAGCTGAATGCATTTCTGAGTGAAAGCTAAGGATGCTGAATAGACAAACAACCTTGGATATGTTTTTAAAAGGTAAAAAAAAATAGTGTGCATCTTCATGCAACAATTATGACTTGCTCCTTTTTTTAAATGAATCTACACAGAAACAGATCAACACACTATTATAGTTTATCACAGTCTGTTTTAGTGGTGTAAATCTACTCCTTGGGCATATCGCTTGTTCCCATCACTTTTAAGAAATATCCACAACCAAGAGGGAAGGACAATGATAAGTTACACACACTGCAGTATGTTGGAGCAGATTTCCCCGAGGTGACCCAATCAATTGTGGGCCAGACAAAAGTCTGTCCAGGAAGCAGAGCTGGCTTCCAGCAGCCTGTCTGTCTGTCTATGTGCCTGTCATCTTTACACTTGGCGATGACTCAGAGCAACTTCCCCAAAAAACTCTAGGCTTAATAGCCTTCCTCTACATTTTCTGATACAGCAAACTTGACAGGAAGTGGAATCTGAGAAAGTAAGACATGTCTCAAAAAGTGAAGAAAAAAAAAATCGAGCAGAAACTAAAAAACATAATAATGGTGGGTTGACTCTACTCCCAGATACTGAGCACTGGCGAGAAAGAAGACAATCCCAGACTAGTGAGATGCCGCTTGCCAACGGGCATATAAGAGATTTTAGGATTAGAGACTTAAAAGGGTAAATATCAAAAATGGCTTTCTAATTTCTCAAGTTGGTATAGAAAGATTAATTTGAAGCGGGATCAGTTGGTGGTGCATCCCTATTAGGCCCACGTCCCTCTGACTCCGATTCAAACCTCAGATCGCTTTATGTTGTCGTGAATCTAAGCGGCTCTCTGTCTTATTGACAAAACTTCGGCTGTCCAACATTATGGTTAAACCTGCTTTCAAAAAACCCCCATCCTCTCTTGCGCTCTCTCAGTGCTGCAGGGTGGATGGACGGGCATGGTGTGGGGTGGGAGGCAAGAGAGCAAAAATAAGAGCACGAGAAAGAGACTACGATGGAGATGGCAAACAGAAGAGACAAACAGAATGTCTTTCACGTCTCCGCTCCAGTGGACAGGAGGAATAAACCAGCAAAGACCTGCCTGCTAAACACATCCCTCTCTTTGTTGTCAGGTTGCAGCCTGAATGGGAGCAAAAGTAGAGCGACAGCAGATGGGGGGGTTGGTTGATGGGAGGGAGGAGAAGGATGAATGCCCTAAGGCTACTTTCAGACACTGTCAACGGCTGTTATATGAACGCCTTCATGTCTGCCTGGCCCCCGTCCACCATTCTTAACATAGATGCCGCTCATTCACTGCGCCGACGGCCTCATTGCACTGCGTCAATTACCCGCTCTTGACAACTCATACCTTGGTGCGATTTTTACGAGCGTCCTATATTTAAGCGTTATATGCAATAAGTCTAAAGGTGAGAACTCCAGAGTAGTGTGGGTAGGCACATGGACGTGGGCACCTGAGCTTTAGATTCCAACTTGCCTATTGCAGAGGTTGATAAATACTCCACGTGTCCCACCAATCATTCTCCCTTAGCGCTCTTTAAACGGTTACTCTGCAGAAGTCATTAACGTTCGCAATGAGGCGTTGAGGGGGGTGGGGTGGGACGAAATAAATTGGAAAACCCAGCCTAATATTACATCCACTGCACTATCTCCGAGCAGACTTGATAGGTAGAGTATGTGTGTGTGTGTGTGTGTGTGTGTACTGTGCAGGTAGTGAATTTTACCAGGCGTCTTCCGATGATGTTATGCTTTTGAAACATGCTGATGGTGCAAAACTGCGAATGACACATCCCAGCGACTTTTACTGCTTTAAAAGGTCTTATCACTTCTTGTTCCTGTCATGGGATAAAAGGCATTATATCTTCTTCTTAGGAAAATCTTTAACATGCAGAACTTGGTATCGAACACGGCTAGAAAAGCTCTGTAGTTTTCCCAATAGTATTGACTGTCTTCTTTTTAATTTTATTGTTGAATTAATTAGTAAAGCGAGTTGGCAAGTTTTGTTTGTTTTGTTTTTTTTTCGGAAAGTGCTTAGTTCTTGCTTTATTTTTTTCACTGTTAGTTTTTATCTTTTTGGGAAAAAAATTGAGTATTTGTCAAGTACAAGATTCAGAAAGGTCAGAAAAATACTAGGTAATGAGAAGGATTTTAAATGGATGCATGAAATGAAGTAACAAAGACGAGAATAAAAAGTAATTGTCTCCCCAAGTTTGGTTTAGTTTAATTAGTTTCATAAATACAACAAATTTTCAGGTGATTATTTTAGTTCAAGCTTTCAGTGTGCTATACTTTAGTGTCGGGGGGAGGCTCCATAATTACTTTTCAGCATATTGTAATTTAAGCAGTCTGGGTGGAAACTAGATTTGTACATCTCCTGTGACTCAAGATTATGACAGATTATAGGTGTGGTTAGGGTTAAATGTAAGACTTCGAGCTTTAATTACTGATCGCTACTAAGATTTTCTCAGATGTGACTCGCAGAAACAACATAGTAACTCCCATTAATATAGACAACTTGGCTATCTTTACATCAGGTCATCTATCTTTATATTTAATCCTGATTTGGACCGAGATGAGAGTGAAGAATTAAAGTGGGTGTTCTCCTGATTTTTTGCTTGTGCAGCTTTAATAAAGTATTTTAGGATATTATCTTGGAAATAGTTTGTGCTTTTTTAACCAATATTGGAGAGCTATGGGGGAGAGAGAGGGGAGGACATGCGGCAAAGCACCTGGACTATGGTGGTTCATGATCTATCCTCTACCAGGTGAGTCGCCATGGCTTGAACATTAGGTTTTATTATTTTGTTAGTTTTCATTAATGACAGTAACCTTGGTGCCGAATGCTCTTTTCATTTGCTGTCCCGTTTTCTGCTGAAAATCCCAGCAGAGTTGCAGAAATAATGAGCCTGGCTCTGGAGACAATGAAAGTAATGGTGGAAAATAGACCTAGACAGAAAGTTCTCATTAAAGACGACCTCACTGTGACTTCTAGGCTCAAGCCTGCCTAATCTAATCTTATAGGTTGTGTCGGTGCAGTGCAGTACAGGAGCATTGACTGGGGCTGTTTGTGCTTTTCAGTCCTCTCTGTTAATACAACAGACACACTGGCATCCTCTGGGGGGGGGGGAGTGGGGGAGTGGGCTGAAATGAAACAGGGCCACAGACAAATGGGCAGCCTCTGGAGGAGAGGATGAAACGAATGGAGCGAGAGGCACAGGAACACACACCTGCGCCCTGACATCTGCTGACAAAGACATGCCCTTCTACTGGGCCACTCGGGGAGGGTGTGGGCGTGTGTGAGAGTTCGAAAGAAGCTCTTTGTGAGTGTGTTCATGGGTGTGTGTGTCTATGTGAAACTGTATCCGAGTGTATGTGAATGAGAACATGCAACGTGACCAGGGCTGATAACAACCTCTATTCAGAGGCCGAGTAAACACGAGCAGCTCCCAAGATATTGCCTTGGCCGGCCTGCAAAGAAGACTGGTCTGTCAAACACACATATACATACACACACAGACACACACACACACACACAAGAGGACACAGAGCTAGGTTTTGTTAGAGCAAGATTTAAAAGGAACCACTTGCCTTCATCCTGCGGCCACAACTACTTGCAGCAAAAAAGGAAATTAGTAGTTTGCCACACAAGTGTTTCATGTGTGCAGCTTGTTAAAGTCCTTCTCAGGGCGTGGGGTAAATTCTCAGCATTTTCTATCCTCAACAAAATCCCACTGCTTCATAGCAAACAAGTTGGGACAGGACTTGTCAAGAGTCCAGGGATCAAACAGTGAAGATGAGGAAGTGTGGCGGACAGACATGTTCACTCAGACACAACAACATCCAAGAAGTCTTTCAACCCTGATGTTGCAAAATGAACATTACTCTGTTTATCAAAAGGGGCATAGAGTTAAGAAGAGTCACAACTGCAACGCAACACTGGAGCTGCAAAACACAAAAACAAAAAAAAGAAGAAAAAGGGAAAAAAATAAAATCTATCCAGTGCAGCTCTCTCATTGACCTTGTGTGTCTGGAGGATATGTGGCAAGCCCCGTCTGGCATTTTGCTGGCCATTTACGTTTAAAATCCAGTCCGTTAGTCCACAGCAAGAGCGCAGACTCCACAGGGGAGCGTGCACTAAGTCCTCATCCTGGAACACATGATGCTAACCCTTTCTTCTCTTGTCTCCTGCTGCTGCAGCTTCTCCTGCTAACCCTGCTTTTTCCCCTCTCTTTGTTCCACCCCCCCCCAAAAAAACCTTCAGTACAGGGCAGTGATGATGTCTGTTCCAGACATGGCAGCCAGGAAATGCCTAGTCAGAGCACCAAGCTGTGCAGAATGTGTGTATGTGTCTGAAAAGGAAAACGAAGGGTAGTGAAAAGACTGAGACAGTAAAGTGTATCTGAATTTAGAGTAGGGCCTGCCTCTTTCTTTACTAGACATGCGGTTCAAAGAGCACAAAGTCAGTTTGTGTAGCTGGCAGCAGTCTTGGGAACAAGGAAAAAAAAAAAAAAAAAAATCAGTGAATGAAGAACAGTGACACTAAAAAGGATTGCACACATGTATGCCTCTGTGTGTGGGAGAGCAATGAGGAGCCAAGCCAATAAGAAGGTAAAAGGTTAAAAAACACTGAACTTAAATGACACATTAGAACCAAGCGGTCAGCTACAGGCCAAGCAAGACTACATCAAGGCAATGTGTGCAGCACAGAAGAAAAATAATCTGTAGGTAACTTGGGGAGCTCTGGTGATCTGATAGAAATGGGTTTGCTAGGTCTGAGTTCTGCAGGCCTCTGCTCTGTGGAGAGAGAATGAGAGCAGGATGAGGAATGAGAGCACAGGACAGTGCGGCTCAGGTTGCTCGTACACACTCCGCCACTTGCTGATAGCTGAAACCCTTCCTCGACCTGAACCTGGGCCACTGCGCACAGAGCACCTCATAAATCCCCTCCACTGGAAGACGAGGAATGTATTAAGTCATAGGCAGTGGTGTTGACTCAGTCTAGGTGGTATTGCCGCCCACACAGCTGGGGAGGAACCCAAGTGAAACTTGGCCTCAGACCTGAAGGCTGTGGGTTTGAGGCCTACATCAAGGGTTGTGTATTTCAGAGCAGGCGCCAATTATGTCGGGGGGCAGTCCAGTGGTGTGGTGAAGAGTGAGACTGCAGTCATTGACTCTGCACTTTAAACTTATTGCAGAGCAGCGCAAGAATGACATGGCTTTCCTACAAGTAGCATTTAAGTATTACAACCGATTAAAGGGGCATAACCTGTAGGAGTTAAGATGTTCATAATGCTTAACTGAACACTATTGCTATTTTTACTAAGTATGAGGGTGGCAATATTTAAATGTTAGTTTGACTTTTTGAAGTGGGGATGGATGAGGTTCTTATCCACTCAGGCATAAATTTAATCAAACACATATTCAGAAGTATATTACATTAAAAAGCAGGAGGTAATAGAGGAAAATATTTGGAGGATGTTAATTTATGTTCTTTCTTTACTTGTTATTTTTACTCCCTACATTTGAAATGATGTGTATATTCTACTCCTAATATCAAGTTGTCAACTTAACAGACACCACATAAAAAGATGATCCTGTTGCATCCTTCAGTGCACACCATGCAGGACAAACTTAACATAAAAATGAAAAAGAGAAAATAAACACAAACACACAAAAAAACAACAGAGCAGACATTCACCTCTCACATCACAGGTTCCTGCTCTACTCTATCACAGAGGACCGTCTGACAGCGAGGTATAACTTGCAAAAATATACTAAATGTGGCATACAAATTCTTTTTAGGAGTTAAAATATGACTTTGCTGCCAAACATTTCCACAGCGGTACATTATTTATCTTGTGTGTCATTGGTAGGGTGAACTTATGCAGCTGCATTCACCACCTATGTGATAACTTCACCTTAAATCAAAACTATTAGAGATGAGCTTTATATATGAGCTTTCATATGTATTTGGAAACAAATTGGCTGTCTAAACCTCTAATACAGAAGCCAACTTTATCACAGCAGTAAAGTCAGCGTGCTAAAATCTATTTCTGCTTTACCATAATGTACTGAACTCGATATGTGACGACAGCACAGTTAAGAGCCACTCGTTGCCCATCCATAGTGGTTGTGGCCTTTTAAGAGGCCCAGGGAGAGTTGTGAATGGAAAGTCTCTCTGTTGCAAAACTGTGTCTTCAAGAGGCAGGCTTACACTGGATTCGGGTGCAAGCTGCAACAGTAGGAAACCAGGGTGGGGTAAGGGTGGTGGGGGTGGGGATCTAAAAAAGGAGCTAGTGGGTGGGATAAGGGCAAGAGCAGGGTAGGGGGTTCAGCCACAGGCATTTACCTAACCAAACACAGCTGTCATGTGTGTGTTTGTGTGTGTGTATGTGTTTATATACTGTATACATGTGTGTTTGAAGAGAGGGAGAAGGAGCTAAAGGATTATGGTAACACAAGCAGTCTGGCTCATTCAAATGGGGGAAAAACACAAGGCTCTGGCTTGTACAACACACACACTCACTCACACAACCCCCCTCCTCATCCTCCTCCTCCTCTTCTTCTTCTTCATCCTCCTCCTCTTCTCTTCACTCCACTAGGGCCTCCATCCAGCGAGGGCAGCCAAAAGAGGGGAGTCGGGCCCAGATAACTCCCTGTCTTATCCTAACAGGATTCAGTCTGTACACAAAGGCCTATAAGAATAATGAAAGGGGGTTTGGGAGCACTTGAAGCCGGGTTAAGCGGCATACACAACCTCCTCTCTTATGTGCTAAGAGCACCACAATCCCCCAGACTCAAAAACAAAAGGTACTAATCACAGACTAGCAACTTAAATACTATTTACTGGTGGACCACAGCCACCGAGACGGCCTTAGAGACAGAAGGCTCTTACTTAAGCTGGGATAGCGTACACCGTCTGTGATTAAATGAAAATATATAAATAAAACTAAAAACAAACCCAGCTTTGATCCTCTTTGTAAAGAGGCATGACCCAGAAAGACAGGCCATAAGATTTCAGCTTTTTCCCTTGTGCACGTAGAATAATAATAAAAAAAAAACAACCTCCAAACTGTTAACACTTGTTTCTCAAAATGAGACCAGTGAGTCTTCATATCAGTGGAATTTATTGTCATATTTCTTTCATACATCATTCTGTCATATGGAAAGAAAAGAAACAAATGATTACCTTGTCAAAAGCTGCAATCTACAAAATGTGACAAATTTTCTACTAAATATTGAATGATTACACTTTAAGAAATATTGGCTTGTGTTAAGACTGCAAAAGGCGAGTATAAGTTTGGAATATTTGTTTTTCCCTTGTCTTTAAATAAAATATATTTTACATGATGCTGCGGTTTTCATCCCTATAGGCCGAGGAAGCAGACTGTTCATTGCATTGCATATAAATTTTTTACATAAAAAAAATAAATCTAAGTTCACTGGGTCACAGCTGAGGTACCACCTCTGTGTAATGTGGTGCCAGGAAAAATTGTGTGTTTATACCATTTACTTTGGCTTAGATTCCCAAAGAGGATGAGCATCGTAATAGATTATGCAGAGGCTCATTAAATCAACAGCATACCAAAGAGGCCCCGCAACCCCCCCATTTAAAAAAAATTCAAACAAGCTGCTCTTGTATTTGCTCACCACACTGTGAATGTTTACTTGCGCATTTGCGTAAAAATGTTGCTGTCAAAAATCTTGGGAAGGAAAGGAGATAAGGTCATCCATCTAATCTCTCCGTTACTCTCGTCTCTGATTTCGTATCAGCGTCAGACGTCTGTGTTCTAGGAAAAACAGACGGCGTTGCGTGAGAGGCTGATGCTTTCTGATGAGTGTGTCTCCGTGTCAGGTGCGGCCGGGAGTGTTGAATGAGGTGGGGAATCAGCAGAAGGTGGGCAGAGACAGTAATGGAAAGAGGGGAAAAGGGTGTCTCGCGGAGCACAGATTTGAGTCTGGAGGAGATGAGAGTGCCGCTGACTGAGTTAACCCCACAGGCCTGTCACATCCTATTCTCGGCTTCACTGAGCAAGACGGGGCTGAGGACCAAAAAGGGTGCGAGCGCAGTCACATGCTCCTGGCTAACTCACCAAGTTTAATGATTTGGAAGGGAGGTCTAAGCTAAATTGAACTAATTTAAGGTTGGGCCAGATGTACTCCATCAAATCCAACCATCACCTGATGAATCAGTAAGTCATCTTGCCAAAGGACGGCAGCCAACACTGGCAAATAAGTTTTTAGCCAGCAAAATGAGAAGAGTATGTTGCTCACTCTTCATGCAAACTAAATTACTGTTCAACAAGGGGTAGAAATTAAAGAGCACCATGTAAACGCTCTGGATGGCTATGAGACCCTTTGCCACAAGTTGATTTATCACAGTACAAAGACAGAAAAACTGTACGGTAAAAGAGGAACAAGGGAAAACAGATGAAGTTGCATAAGGTGACTCTCATTGCACAAGGATTTTCTTGTTTGTCTTTCGTCATTTTGTCTTCCAAAAATATTTATTCCCCAAAGCCAAATTGTCTTCCACGTGACAGAGAAATGGGGGTTGTGGAAGTGTGTGTGTGTGTGTGTGTGTGTGTGTGTGTATGTGTCTACATGTGTACTGCAGAGCACACAGAAAACGCATTGTTGGCCAGGCCCGAAACAACACAGCAGATTGTTTCCCACTGACAAAGAAGGTCTGGTTTCTCATAGTGAAACAGGGCCGATTTACTGCCTGTGGCTTCAAAAGACTGGAAACAGAAGCCATTCTAAAGGAGAGTGCAGCTCACTGAGCAGACAGCAGAAATGTTATTCACATTATTCAACTGAATAGAGCCAGAGGAGAAGATATAGGAAAAAAAACCTGAAATCACAGCAGTCGCAAACAACAACTGCGGGAAGCTGTGTACACTAAATATAGAAAATTTGAATAATCATTTGAGTGATTCACGTTCCTGAAGAGGTGTTTAACAACAACTGGAGAAAATGAAGAACAGCTGAAGGGCTGACAAGAAGCAGAGTGATAAATGGTGGAAATAAAGAACAGGTTTCATTAAATTACTGGTCATAAAACACAGCCCACATTCTTTTGTTAAAAGCAGGCCTCATGCAGTATCGCTAACCTCTGGCCAAAAAAACATGAAAAAAGAAAAAAGGAAAGAGACCAAGGTGTTGTACAACAGCACATCGCCTGTTCAATCTCTATAGACACCATTAATTCTTTATGGTCTAGTGCTGCCCAAGGTTGTGTATAGGGTCTAAGAAAATTTTCCTCTCATCTTTTGACTTCAGTGATTCTGACGAATAGTCAATGCGCTCAGGATATGGGAATTTCAGTTCCCTGCCACATATCTTTGAACATTACATCTCACTGCATTGTTTAGGCCCACCATTTGAGACCCCAGCCCTGGCAAGTATACTGACCTCTACAGAGCTCATGTTTGCCTGCAGGTCACAAGTTCGGGGTGAAATCAACAATTCATGAGTCCTTGCAAACATGTAGGGACTGTGTGAACCGGGGAAAAAAAGGGAGGGAAAAAAAGAAGATACGGACAATGTGCATGTACAATTTGCTGGTGTGTGCTGTCTGTAGTTGTATGCAAGATAAGGATGAGGCAGAGGAAGAGGAGGACAGGGGGTGAGTCATTGAGCCTTTGAACTGGAGCATAATGGCATTAAAAACACTGATGGAATTATCTGGCCGGAGTTTGTGGAGCGTACACAAGCAGGCGTGGGGGGGGGGGTTGAAGAAAAAGGATGACACAGTCAGACAGAAGAAAGATGTAAGGAGAAAGAAAAGAGGAGAAAGGGAAGGGGGGGGAGGGCAGGCAGCCACACAAAGCTAATCAGATTTTATAGATCGACCAGGCTAAAAGGCTGTTCTCGGCTTTTGTCCTCCGAAATGCCTGAAGGTGTCCAGCCCTATGAGTGCAGGGGGCTGTTGGAGGTCAGTATGAGGTATTGAATGTCTACACGGGCCATGACCATTGTTGTTCTGTCCCCTCACGAGACATGGTCAATGCCAGATTGAAATTGAAATTGATTGGATGCTTGTAAATCAGTGCGGGAAAAGGATGTGGACAGTGCTATGATCTACAGTAGTGCTGCTCTGACATACGACATGACAGGATAGGCACGGGTGGGGATTTTACCTCGAACTCAAATGAAAAATGTTGAGTGTTCTAGAAAAATCATTATGTTAGAATGTGTTTAACATGTCAGAATTCTAGTCAAACAAAAAAAATGTTTAGGCTGATAAAGTGAGGACTATGAAAACTGTAGTTGAGTGGAAAAAAAGGTGTTATTAACATCAAGAATATTGGTGCTAATGCCACTTAGCAGCCCTGTCAAATATCACACCATGAGCCATCACACAAAACGTGACACAAATTCAGTGGACAGAGACATATATTAAAATTAAAAACAACTTGGACCATTTACAAATGCATCATTGAATAATTCAAAAGTGCCCTACATATAGTGTTAAATATGCAGCTTTGCCGCTAGCCAAAATCTCTCATCTTTTGGGAGGCCACAGCTTTTAAACCCTTTTCTATTCTAAGCTGTGGGATGTTCGTGCTCTAGATAGCGGACATGAAGTCTCGATGTAGCCTCGAGTTTAGGGAGGGTGTAATGACTCGTCTCAGATCTATGGAAGAGGAAGGAAAGGAAGATTCCCACCCTGTAATTTACCGGGACTTGGAGGGCCAACACCCTGGCTGGCTTTGTACCAGTGACGCTCTTTGTTGCTCTTTGTAGCAGCGATAATCCAGCAATCTTGCCTTATCAACCTCTCGTAAAATCCCTCATTCCTTGGATCATCTGCCTCTTTATCAAGATGGAATTTTTTCAGAGCTATTTACATCAAACATTGCCTGAAAAAAATGTAAGCCGAAAATTGTATTACATTCGGGAGGAGTTTGCCTAGTTGGCTTGGGTGATAAACCGAAAATTTATCATTGCCGACATTTGCTGCAATAACCGCCGTCATTTGGCCCATGACGGTAAATTCAGTATTTTAATAAAAAAGTGTTTTTGTCTTTGACAGTGTGTGCTGGTACGATATGTTCATTTCCCTTTAAGACTGTGTGGCGTTTGTTCAGTCATGTGACTCCACTCATACAGTCTGAGCAGGAAGGAGTAAATGACTGATGGTTCAAATACAGAAGTGGCTGAAACAGTCGTAGCCCAAGTTAACGCGAGTCCCATTGTACTTGTTCCAAAAAGAAATTTGACATCTGTTCCATAAAGGTTTTCCACTTCTAAGGGGGGGGGGGGCATAGACTGTACTGCCCTGTTGCCACATCAGAGGAATAAAAAAAAGAAACTAACCCACAGTTATGGACCCAAACATGCATGTCCAGCTACGGAGTGAAAGGCCAGCAGGACCCCCCACCCTCGCTGTCTGTGTGTGCAGTCGTCACCCCCACCCCCTCAAGTTATTTTACATTTATTGCTACGGAGGTAAAACTGCCCAATTTATCGTGATACTAATTTCAAGTCAAATCACCCAACCCTATTGCCCAGAAAGACAAAAACAGAAGAGTAAAAACAAAATACTTGCATACCTGGAGAACAAGTGGTTCCGGGTTGAATGCCAAGGTCATGAGAAGCTGCATTCTCTCAGTGTCCTTGAGGTTCTTGAGTAGGAAACTGCCTGAGTCTTTGGTCTCAGCGTACCTGCGAACCACGCGGTCCAGCAGTCTCTGAGAAGGGCAGTGCACCAGGTCCGACCAGCCCTCCACCACCTCTGGAGTGAGGAGACGCACGTCACCGTTTATCCGAGCAAATTCAGTTTTGTACATCGCTTGGATGAGGTCACATCTGGGCCTGCCCGTGGCCCTCTTGCAGATTTTCTGGTCTATCTCAGCCAGCTCCTGGTTGGAGCCGAGCCGTTTGAGCACCACGCGGCGTGTACCCTCTCTGGGCTCGCCATACTGAGCGAAGTAAACATTCTTGACATTAAAAACATCTAGGAATCGCAGGCGACCCCATGTCTCAAATGAAACCTGGCCATTCATGAACTTCCGACACCAGCTGGTGCCGAAGCAGGCTGGACACTTATTAAGGTTGATGAAGCGTCTGTCGGTGAGCTCATTCTTCTGGAAGGAGGCGAACAGGTTGTGGGTGTTCATCAACAAGACAACAAATAATCCCAGCACTAACAGAAGCTTGAGACAGCGGTACAGGCGGCCAAGTTTGAGGGGCAGAAAGCGCAGCATGTTTGGGATGGGGCGGGGGCAGGGGGTCTTGAGGGATAGGGAAGAGGAGAGGTATTGAGATAATCGTTGGGGAAGTTAACCCCACTGCCTCTCCGTCATGGTGTACAGGGGTTAACTTCTAAAGTGGGAGGAAGGGGGAAGGTTGGCACAGCTGCCCCGTGCCAGTTCCTGGCAGGGGCCAGTGAGTCATGTTCTCCCTTCTTAGTGCTTCCGTCCAACCTGGAGCCAGGAGGCCTGAAATCAAGAAAAAAAGCCTCATTACATTAGGGGGTAATAAAAAGATACATTTCACAACACTGAAACTCTTTTGGTTATGAATAACAAGGGGAAAATGTTTATAATAAATCTTCTGCCAAGACTGCAAGTCCAATGCCGATGTCCTAACATGCGATTAGAAACAAAGAAGCACTTTCTGTGACATATGAAATCGTCTCACAAATTTGAATTGCTCGGGTCATTTAACACATTTCATTACTTTTTGAGGAGAAATTAAATGGCCTACAGCCAACCTAATAAACCTGCCTGTGCCTGTTTGAGCTCTTTGGGAAATCATTTCTTGTATATTCCTCTAGTAGGGAAAAAAAGATGAATAAGAGTATGGAAAAGGGGAAAAATAAAGTGTCAGTGATCAAATTAAGAGGAAACATAGTCTACATGTATAAATAAAAGATGCTGCACTTTGAGGAGGATTCCTCAGAAGGCTTCTTTCTGCAGCTACATAAGTATCCATCACTTTTCCTCCAATGCACAACAAAACAAGCCGTTTGCATACCTCAAAAGTAACACAAGTATAGATTAGTTTTTACTCTCAAATAGAGTTATCCAACTTTGCATTGTGAGGAGTCATGCTAAGCATAGTTTAACCTTTGGTCAGAGTTGCCCTGGTTCATTTTAATCATGCTTTGAAGTAGTTTCTTTGAAAACGGCTGGTGTCACTAAAATAACGTTTGTAGTTGAGGGGGAAAAGATCTGTGAATGTCACCATTAGGCGTACTGATGCGAAGACAGAAGGCAATGGAGCCAAGCATGGATAGGAGACAACAATCAGGGCTCACAGTGTAAGAACAGTACTTTCAGAAACCCTGATAAGGCCCCAAAAGTCTATCCACAAAAATCCATGTTAGACCACCCAATCAGCTTTTTAGCTATGAGCCTTATAAGTCCCTTTAAGAAAGACAATGGCTCAGGCCATGCAAATTAGCCATCCTCAATTAGAGCTCATTAGGACATGCCTATTAGGATTGCTGACTTGTGAGGGCATGGCTAACGAGCAGGCACACTGGTGTGATTAGTGTGCGTGTCGATGGGTTCCTTGCATTTTGCTTTCAGATCGAAGTGGCTGAGATCTAGAAAGACACGGCAGCTTGAGGCAGCCAAGAGAGCAGTGGTTGTGAGAGATGTGCAGCTGTGGAGTGTCAGATAAGGAGCTGAATACACTAGTTTTTACCTCACACCCCTGTCTGTAAATACCTCAAGCAGATCCAGCCAACATTACTAAGGTACAAAAATAGATCAGTTCCAAACAGGGGAATGACTGACAGCTTCGCTATGCTTTTCTGTTCAAAAAGTTAAAAGACAAACATTATCACACTTTTTATTCTTGCAAAAAGTCATGCGGAAATAATAAAACCACCATTTATCATTAGATTGAAGCACATTGGCAATAATCCTTGTTTCACAAACCTAGAACACACTGATTTTTTAAAAAACAGCCTTCAATATTCCTTCACACCCACAGTGACTTGAGATAATTTAGATGTAAGAGTTTAAAGAAGATTCATTTAAGATGTTATTCTGAAACCGCATTTCATTGAGTAAGTCAGAAGTCCATGTTGGACTGACTTTGACAGAATGCTTGCAGTTTAATAAATGAACAATTACCAAATAACCTCTCAGCCAGAGCTATTCAGTGAGAGCTTAAAAGAAGGCCAACGTGATTTAAATGTCTTAAAAAAAGAAGAAAATCAATGTCTGCAATTTATTCATATTCAATGGAAGAGGAAGATAAATTGGGAGATGGCAAGAAAGCAATTCAGAGTAGAGAACGCCCCCAAAAAACAAAACTCAATTGGAGTCAATAATCTGAGGTTCCGTCCTCTGCAGGCAACGAGACGAAGCCAGTTGCTTGAGGTGAAAACTGAATATTCAGTTGCTATAAGATCTGGATTTAAGTACCATTTAACATTTGACAGGGGCACTGTTCGGTCAGAGAGGGCGGTGAAAATCTGACGTGCAGATATGAGGTTTAAGCAGGATCAGTCAGAGGTTTAAAGAGGAAGAACTGTAACCTCAGCAAGGCCGCGAAGATGCTCACCTGCTCATCTCTGAATAACAAGAAACAGAGAGCAGTGCACAGGCCAAAACAAGAGCCCTGAGCAAGACCTGGACACAGCAGCGTAATGAAATGCATGAGCTGCCAGCGAACTTGGGAGGATATAGCTTCCTCCTCTTCTCTAGAGAAAGTGTTATAGGCCTCAATTACCTATGGAGTGTTACCTGGATTACATCAATGGTTGCACTAATTGCTGGAGTGAAAGGTGCACACTGCATTTTCTCTCTGTTAATGAGAAACAACTGGGGTGTTAGAATGCTTAAAATGTTGACAATGAAAGGCATGGAAAATCTGCCACTGATGGCTTATCCTTGATCCGGTGATTCTGTTTAGTATGAAGCCGCAGAGTATCGAAATTGAAACGCTCCTAGATTATGGTTTTTATAGCTCGCTTTTGCTGCTGCTACACACACAGTAATGGTGTGAATAAGACCGAAACATTCCGCTTTATTGGAGGGACAGCACGGTAATTTAAGACGGGGATATTTTTCCCTGGTAATTACCACACTAGACTGCCTCTTGTGAATTTTACACCTGCAAAACCATTTATTTAACTCCCTCGCTGTCTATTGCTGTACACCGCCCGATTGCATGGAATTATTCAGGATGACATGGTGAGAAAAACAACTGTACAGACGACAGCAAGGTTGCACACTCAGGTTTTTGACAAGGGTAAAGTTCACTTAAGGCTCTAAATGGGAGCCAGATGCTCTGTTTTCACACACAGATGTTAAGCACTTGAATAGCAGAGCAGTGAAATTTAAAGCGGTGTTTTCTTTTGGGCAAACCTCATTGTACCCACAGAAACCTGCGTTTTAAATTAACCCCCCTTGATCCTCCATCGAAGCTCCTCACCCCCTTCAGCTCTGTCTGTAAGAAGGCGGGGATGCGCAATACCAAGAGGAAAACCCTATTTAGAATATGCACCAAACTACCTCTCATCATACTCCGCCGCTGCCAAAGTGGGGTAAGAAAGTTTTTCAGCGTACTCACTCTACAAAGTGTGGCGGTGAACGCTCCGAAAGAGAGGCAAAGAAAAGAGGGCAAATCAAAGGATGCCTGACTCCTCATGCATGGGAGATGAGTCTCGCATTCAAAATGTTCCAAGTTTGGCAGATGTTAAGAGCCGCAAAATGGCTCATTACTGGGACAGAAAAGGCGTGAGATGAAGCAATAGGCCCCGTGTTGGCTTAAAACAGAATGACAAAGGTCGAAACAGAGGAAGATGACATCGTAATATCCCAATATTTCAACTTTTATTAAACTTAAATTTTGACAGAATAACTCGGATAAGAAAGGGCGAGGTTGAAAAGAAATGTTCCTTGTTGAATAATCTGCTTCACAGCTCATTGTGAAAAACTGGCTTCAGATAATAGCGTGTGGGGGAAAGGCTACTTCTCAGGCTAACCCATTTCCTCCACTGCACCTGAGGCTAAACTTCATTATGTTGTAATGAAGTCAAGCCACACATGAACACGCTTGATTAATTTCATTGGTAATAAAAAAAGGGAGTGGAAAAAGGAAGTGGAAATACAGATAGAGATGCATCAAATTAATTAAATATATATATATATATATATATATATATATATATATATATATATATATATATATATATATATATATATATATATATGGACAGTAAGGTGACACATGCAGTTATTGCTGGAGTGATGGAAACAAATGGATAGAGAACCTGCATGGAGAGTGGGCGCACTCAATCTCTGAATGAACACAAATGTACGGAAGACAGCGGAGATCTGCAGCATTACCGCCAAGCACTAATGAAAGCTTGGAAAAAGCTCACTCTGAACCCCCCCCTTCCTATTGCAATGTGCGGCTTTAGCTGAAGAGAGGAACTACTGTTGCCAAGGCTATCGACTGGGGAAGTCAATAATGTTTGATCACAAAAACATTTAGCCACAGCCTGATTGCCTCAGTACAGCAAACACGTATTCAGTGATGGATAGATACAAATGACAGTAACATTCCCACGCCTAATGGAAAATTGAGTCTTCAGAATATAAGCACCAATTAGCAGCATCCCTATATGAAGATTAGTTCATTCATCTCTGGCTCAAAACAAATGGTACAAGTTTTAATGAGAATATCAATGCTTTGCTCCAAACTGCCGCAGCTGTTCAGGATGACACTGGGAAGAGTTGCTCTGGATTATTCTAAACCTTAACATGTTTGATTTGTTTGACATAAACAGCTGTAGAATCTCAAAAGACAGCATTCCTTCCTAAAAGTTTAAAAAAAGAGTTGTCATACATCTAAATCCCATGTAAATGTTATTGCAAAACAAATATGTCGTCCAAATGAAGCTGCACTTGAGCCGACTAAAATGAGAGCTGTCAAAATAAGCTTCACTTAAAACAAACGGAGCATATGTTAAAAGCATGAGCACATCGATGATGTCGCTGGGGGGGAAAATAAACTGATTATCTCAGAGAGTTGTATAAATATTTGATCTGAAAAAAATATATAAGGCTGTAGGAGCACTTTTTCTGACTATGATTTTCTGAGTTTGGAGGTCAAAACACAAAAATATCCTCCTCCTGTGGGAACTTTTAGGCTACTATTACCAGACATTTCCCTGCTGAGTGTGGAAAAACATAGCCGCAGAATGTCTTAAGTGAATCAGACTATTTTCATAACTCCCTTGTTGAGTAACCTTGTAGAAAGACTCCACAATTAGTATCTTGTTATGGAAAAAACAATTTTTAAGCAGCCCATTATACTCATTACACTTAAAAGAGTAATTCCTCTGGACTTATTATAAGCTTTGTGTCGACCAAACAGTTTGATTGTTGTGGTAGACTATTTTTTTCCCCCCTAAGAGACATTGAGGGCTGAAGTTACCAAAATTAATGCAATGATTAGTGTATGGCACAAATCTCACGATGAACCCATTACAGTAATTACAGCAAAATTACACTTATATTTTCTGTGTCTGAGCTCTATCGTCTTTTAGGGGAAATGGTTCAAAGCCCAAGCCAACGAGGGCTCCAAAGACAAAGACAAACTACACTGATGAAAATTAAGTTGGCCAAGTGGAACCTGTTGAGGTGCATTGTTTTCAGTGCCAGGTATGTTTAACCTGCAAAAAGAGATTTCACTGGAAAATGACAGAAATCTGACCATTTTAATAGTACATCAGGGGAAAAAACACCTTTGCAGCAAATGCTCTTAATGTGCATTTACAGGGTCAAAAAATCACCACGGTTTCTCTCATAATATCCACATCTGTCCAGGCTATAAAGTAGATAATGCTGAGTGAGAGTAGTGCATTATACTTGAGTTGTAGTATAAATTAAGCTGTTATTACAATGGAAATGACTAATAGCTTTAAATGCGTGCTAAAAATACAACTACTTGAAAAGGTTGGTAATACAGGGGTTTTTTGAGCCTATTATTTTGTTAGAAAAAAAAAAAAAAAAGCCCCAGCACAAGTTGCAATATTAAACTCCATGTAACAAGTAAGAGGGTGTGGGCATCAGATAAAGGTTTGTGGTGTAGAAGGTTATTTTATTTGACTTATCATTTCATCATTCAGTCGCTTCAAGTGTCAAGGACCATGGAACATTTCAACACAAGCACTGAAAAAAGGGGAATAAGATAAAGGATTTTTTTTAAAAAACCAACATTATTTAGTCAATCTCAAGCTTTGCATGGAAAACACCAGACAGTCATTAAATATATAGTGAGTTGGAAAATATAAGAGGTTTACAAGAGTGCCAACATAGACTGCAGACAGAAGAAACAACTGTAAAACAAACCTGTATGACTTTACTCCTCTTCGGCTCTGTAGTAGTAAAATGCTTAGCGCTCCGTCGATATCATTCTTCAAAGTTGCAGCTACTTACGAAACCAGAGACTGCTTTTCTGAATCACAGTCGACAATTTCTAGTTTCTTTAAAGCTCGACGAAAATCTCTATCAAACTCAACACGGACTCCCAGTGTCTAGCTCGTAGGTATGTAGCCAGCTAGCCTGCTAGCTGCTGAAATAAACAGTTGAGATGTCGAGTCTTAACTCTTAATATACCGGATCTTTCCAACTGGACGACGCGGTCCTCTTCATAATAGACAACAATGTCTATGTTTTGCATTTATGTCCATATCTGCCCGCGTATCGTGAGTGCCTTTGTGGCCACGGAATTGCCCCTTTTCTTCTCCCAGGCAGCAGCTCACTCCTCTCCAACAACCACAATGGGTTCTGTTTCGACTCTTTTTCAACACCAGTCTCTCTCGGTTTTACGACATTTACGTCCGTTTACGGTCGCGTTACTAGGAGATTATTCTAATGCTGGCTCGTCTGGAACACCGCCCCCGTGAAAACTTTGACCAAATTTCTGTTTTATTCCGTGTATCTTTCAGTCTAATGGCAATATTTGCAGAACATTGGCTTTAATACAGTACTTTAATCCAATAAAAGCAAATTAAACGTCATATTTTAACGTCAATAAAGTGCACGTGGCAACAAAACCGAATTCTATTAGATTTGCTGTAGGCTGGTGTCACGTTGCAAAATACAATGCGGTAAATCCAAATAAATAAATATAATAAATGCGTAAATAAGAATAATACAAAAAGAATCTAAGCCTGCGCTGTATCTTATCGAGTACACTGATTATAATAAAGATACATACAGCAAATTACCTCGTGTCATTTTAAGGTATGTAACCCCCTGTGACACTTTATAGCCATTGATGTAGAAGAAAGGTCGACTAATAAATTAATGAAAGTCCAAATAAATGCGGCGATTGATTGGCTTCATATAGTCTCATGGGGCAGATGGATGGAGCGGAGCATCGACATCTGTGATTGTTACCGTGGACGGAGTCAGTGGAGGAAAAACACTTTGCATTTACCGCCATCTGCTGGAAAATGGGGGATTTGCATCCAACATGTGCTATGTTCAAATGGTTTCAGATTTTTACTGAATTATAGCTAACATTTATGAACTTGTTGTTTGGTTCTGTAAGGCTAACGTACACAACTTATATTTTACGTTATTTAACAAAAAATGTAGTTACTCTTGTCATACGTATTTTATTTTTTATATTTTGCCTGTCGTATGCCAGAATGAGCCTAATGATTGTAAAGTTTCCCAGGCGCTGTAAACGCAGCGCTGACATTGCTGCTGTTGAAATTAATCAGACGCGCGAGAGCAACATCCGAAAACTTTTAACCAGAAAGTAGAAAATGAGTACAACATACAAATATGGGAGTGCAGTGTTTGTCCTGGGTGCGGTTGGGTTAGCCCTTATAACCATCCTCACCGGATGGAAGTTAAAACAGATGAAATGCAGATTTGTAAATGAACCTGGAGTTGCTATGTTTTATGGTAAGTACAAGTGATGGTTAGCTGGAATATACTACCGGAAGACATTTGTCGATAACACTTCCTGATGTACAAACTGAAAAATATGTCAAAAACAGTTTCTGCTTCAGTGGTCAGCCGTTGTTTGCTCGCAAAGAAGAATACAAATCACAGAAATTCACTCTGTTTGTACATTTCAATAGAAAAAAGAGACTTTTAGGGTTACATTTATATGTTAAATTAATACAGTCAATATTTGAAGAGCTCATAATGTAGGGTAAATAAAATGTGTTTAATATTTGTGTGTATTTGTGGTGTAATTAATTTTTTTGTGGAAATAATACTTTAAAAAAAGAACCAGTAATCCAACAGTAACTTCCTTTTACTTTATATGTATACACGCGCGCGCGCGCGCGCACACACACACACACACACACACATACATATATATGTGTGTGTGTGTGTGTGTGTGTGTGTGTGTGTGTGTGTGTGTGTATGTATACACAGTTTCGGGAAGTGTTACTGTTAAATACCACACTGGGTTCATTGGTGTAAAATGGATGTCATCTTTTCATGACCATTTTAGACATTCAGAGGTTCTGTAGTTACTGTAGAAACACAGTGGTCTTTTACAACATTGATTCACTAGACGGTGAATGGAAATGCTTGGTTAATGTACAGATAATGATATATTTTCTTGAAAAGTCCCATTTTCTGCAGTTTTTGATTAAAAAAAATAACATTTTACTTTCATCTGAGGTTTTATAAACATCTGCATGATCAGTGAATTAAATATAGAAAAAATTAATTCTGACAAAATGCTAAATGCTAAATTATGAGAAATCACTTAGGAAAGGTTTGATATGCGGAACATTTTTTTGGGAACTGACATAAAACTTTCTGTGTGTCTATGTGATTACATAAACCATTCAGTGCTCATTAATTAAAATCGTATGTTATACTATAGTTTCATCACTGCAGCAACTAATATAAATATTGATATTGTGC
Organism: Siphamia tubifer; assembly: GCA_020466265.1. Taxonomy (NCBI): domain Eukaryota; kingdom Metazoa; phylum Chordata; class Actinopteri; order Kurtiformes; family Apogonidae; genus Siphamia; species Siphamia tubifer. The sequence goes on along the minus strand of CM035802.1, from coordinate 29,007,820 downwards.
TACAGCAGGATTTTACTGCAATTTTCCTAGTTATTCTCTAAATAGCTATAATATACCCTATTTTATTAGTCTTGTGTAATGCGGTCTGGCTGTTTTTCCATGACTGTTTTGTTATCAATCTTAAAAGGAAGTTATTCATCCATTCTTGTGGTTTTCTGTTTTTATTATTAGTGCACAATGCCGCCTGGTTGTTTTTCCAGGATTGGTTTATTATCGGTCTTAAAAAAGGATTTCTTTTTCTGTTTGTTATTTGTTACCTTTTCCAGGCATGCTTCTGGGATTAACAACATTTTTGCTATCTGATGTGTCTGACCATATGGATGATATGGGTAATATGAGTCTAAACAGCACATCTCACATGTGGACAGTCAACGTCACGACCCATGTTAACCATTACAGACATGAGGAGAAGGTCAGTAAAACATGCACAATAGCCTTAGACTCTCAATCAGAAACTACGGTAATTTATTTTTGACTTCTGCTGCAAACACACAGAAAAAAGTAAATTGATTTTGTGACTAAAGGGGGGAGGTTGTACCTGCAAAAGTAGAACAAATCTTCATGAAACATTTACTTTAAACCCTTCCTGATCAATATTGCAATCAGAACATCTGAAAACAAGCTGCAGTGTACAAAAATGTTTTCTTTTCCTTTGCTGCTGTTCTTTCCCTGAAATAGATTTTTGTAAATAACTTGCTTTTGATCACATCTACAGTATATTTTGTCCCTTGTGTGTGCTGAATATTTACATTTTTCTCCTTTAATGGTCCATAGTGATTGGTTTTCCTCTAAATTACTCGTCTGGACTGTTTGTTATCAGGAAGGCAAGCGAGTACTGCAGAATGAAAGAGGGCAAGAGAGCAATTTAATCTATGTTAAGGTTTTATTAAGGAACAGATAGCAGAGATTGCATTTCAGGTGTTCTCTGCAGGCAAGAGGAAATGAGAAAATAACTAAACGTAGCAACAAATAAAAAGATATATGTATAGGTTTTAGCCAGGCAGAAAGGGCAAGGCAGTGTCCTAACCAAAATTAATGAATGAATCATTCTGATCAATAAATATATTCTATAGACAGAGGGACTTTTGATTCCATTGTACCCCTGCCTACCCATCTGAATGTGAACTCTGCAAATACATCTCCAACTCTGAATCTTAAGAACTTTTTTCTCAGTTTTGTGGATTAAAATTTTTTGTGCAGAATTCCCATGATTAAATTATTCTTGCAAGTGATAGTGGTGCTCTGAGATGACCACCTCCCCTACTTAGATTTAATGCAATATAATCTACAGTGCCTAAAGTATAGAACAAAAATGTATTGTGCCAGCTATAATATAATTTTAATTTTGCAGTCCCTGGGCAGGTAGACACAGTATGGAGACAACTTTCAAATTATGAAGTCCTGTGTGTAAGATTTAAGGGGCTTAAAAGGACCTATGTGCAAAAAATGGAATATAATGGCAATTATGCTGGCTTCATGTGCTCTGGGAATTATATTAAATACGAGGTATGAACATGAAAATTCAACTTGAATGCTCCCCACAGTATATTTTCTATTGGAGAACTGGTAAAAAAAAAAAAAAGAAGAAAAATCATACATGAGGTGCAAATAACCTTTAAACTTTGAACAAGGAACTCATTACAATATGATAAACAATGCTTTTATTAACAGTCTGCCAGTATTTGCTAATGATTTTGTATATCTATAACACAAAAATAAACAACAAATGATGGAGCAGATGAATTAACGTGTCTACAACAGTTTTAATCAAATAGCAGTTCATGCTAAATTATGTCAGCCAATTATTTTTTTTTTTTTAATTTCGCTTCAATAATAAAAGTGCTTCTAATGGAAATGATCATATTCCCAAAAGTACATGAAAGTAGTATCATATTCCCATAATATAGTATTTTGTTTCCACATCTACAGGGTGACTGGGTTGTGTCCACAGTGTCTCTATAGTAGGCCTAAGTGGACTTTCTCTTCCTCTTTTTTTCTGTTTTAGACCTTTTAGTGTGCACTGTAAAGGTGTATTACCATCACGTATATATTTTTGGATGGTCCGAGTTAATGTACTTTTAACTAAAAAGAACAGAATTGACAAAACAGGGGGAAAAATGTGTTGATGTGTGTACTGTTGGTTTTACAGGATAACAAGTGGCCCTTAGGCATCATAAAGCACCTTGTACTTTGGCCACCATAGCCTAGTGTGTGTGTGTGTGTGTGTGTGATAGCACACTATCTAAGAAAATGGCCTATAATCATCCATACCCGTTGAACTGGGTTGAGGTTTTGTGCAGATGAAGGTCATATTATCATCAACCAGTCATTAACTGGTTACCAATGGGGTACTGTCATCCTGGGAGTGACCGTCTCAATTAGTTAAGGGATGTTAACTCTGGTGCATTCTGTTCTTATCTTTATTACCATACTTTCCCCCCTTTAATTTGTCACCCCTTGATCCAATAATTCAGATTTTATAGCAGTACAATAGGGGTATCAAAAAATAAAGAGTAAGAACAGAAGTATGCTCTGATCTGCTATAATTATATAATGAATATGAATAATGAATTAATAAAATAATACATGAAAATACTCATGAGGTTTGCTCAACATGGCAGATTCTGTTAAGAGACTCAATCCCTTTATAGATTCAGCTCTTTCCATGTAAATGAAAATCCAAATATATACATTTTAATGTGACAATACACTTACGAAACTATATTTGTGAATATAATGTATAACTTGTTTTTGTTTTTTTTTTGTTTTTTTTGTTTTTTTTGTTTTTTTTCTTCTCTCTTTGTTTTTCCGGAGTAATATTGTTTTTTCTTTTCTTTCTTTAGCCTCGGCTTGCACCTGAATGGTTTTGCTTTTGTTTTTCCGGAGCAATATTGTTCGTTTTTGTTTTTATTTCTTTTATTGGTGCGAACAAATAAACCAAACCAAACCAAACCAAAACCAAACCAACTTCTAAATTTAGATTCTCCCATATATTTTTGCTTTATCAGCAAGACAAATATACACACTCATATTTCCAAAATTCATGTAAAGTGAAAAAATAATTAAATAACAACAGGACGAGCAGAAGAGAGTAATAACAGTATTAAATGTTATTAGTCTATGTCTTGATATTGCTCCCTTTATATAACAGATTTCATAATTTATCAACTGAATTTCAAGAATTACATTATTTTCATGTAATAATATAATATTTGTTGTAGTGTATATCATTGAGGTGCAACAAAATCAGTATCAAAAGATAAAAAATATAATAATTGTAATTATCTGGGCCAAACGCTAGTATGTTACAAACAACTGACAGTAATTACTTGAAAATGAATTAGTCATCATGTGTAATTTTACTGGAGTAGAAGAGGCTGAGCCCAGAGCTGAGCCTCAGGTTGTCATTAGTTGTATTACTGTTTCATATTTCAGCGTTTTTATCAGAGCGATTTGTCATATCAAAGAAAGCAGCCGATGAGCCAGGGATTCAGGCGTATGATGCATGGAATAAGCATATGGAATAAGCATACTTAAAAATAAAATGAATTTCTCAATCTCATGGCAATATCTCAACCCAGGAGGAAAGGAGTAGCGATCCATGAAGCTCGCAAATCACCCAGGCCAAGTGTAACTCTTCTTTAATGGCCGGCACTCTTTGGCCCTGTTTGAATGTTGGGGTCTCATTAGCAAACCTGCAGAGGCTACCACAAAGGCCATTACATCGGTCAAGCCATTCTGTGTAGCCTTCGCACCATTAAGGCTGATACATATGGGGACCTCGCAGGGAGAGATAAGGATTTCATTGCATTAGTAAGTCCATTATGTGTCACTGGGGAGAAGGGCATTAAAGTTTGTGGTCTGATTAAATTTAGTGTTGCCTGGCTGAGGAGGCAATTAGTGTATACAACACACCTCCATTCTGGACTCTGGTTCAGGTGGCCCTTACAATAGAAGCGTATGCATAATTTATTGATTACAGTGTCTGCATTAGTCTCTGCTATTCAGTTTTGTGTTTATCATGCACAGGCTGCACAGATAAAAATATATAGTGTGCCGTGTGGGTAATTGCAGCCACAAAAAGGCTATTTGTACTGGGCCAAATGATAGTAGCAACAAGATATGGGTTTTCTGTAGCTCTGGCAGCAATTTTAAATGAGAATTACCAAGAAATGAAAATGGCTGTTCGACCTCTGTAGGGATGTTTCCTACCTTTAGACAGTATAATCAAAAGAGGAATGTAATCATGCACATATGACGTGTTGGTTTTCTTTATCAGGCAAGTGGCTATATATATATTTTATTTTTTTATTTTTTTTTTTTTTTTTTTTTTCACATTACAAAACAGTGACAGCAATAGTTCCATTGAGGACAATGAGGCAACGATCTCCAGTACAATGTGGTCTACGTAAGGTCCGTAAGGTCCACATCTGCATGAACAGTGTACCTGCTTTGTTAGGTACCATGAAGAAATGGTACTAATGTAAGGAATAATGTTCAAGGGATCATGTGGATGTGAACAGAGGTTTTGATCAGCACTTATGTTGGTCTAATGTTCTAAAATACATTTTCTTGTATATATATATATATATATATATATATATATATATATATATATATATATATATATATATATATATATATTTATATTTACATTACTCAACCTGTATTATCCCTTATACTGTAGGGCATTCATATTCTAATTTGTATACTCTAATTCTAAATGTCAAACATTGTGGGTTATTGGAGGACTTAACAAGACTTTATCACATTTGTTAAATTATTTTATTGTTATGTAGAAAATCAAGGTAAATTTGACTTACCATATTTGATTCCTTACTTATAAGTGGCAAAAAACACATATAAAGTGAAATGAAGTGAAATATTAGAGCATGCCTTTTCTAACAACAGAACAACATAAGTGCTGATTCAGACCCCTGTCCACATCCACATTATCCCTTTGAACATTATTCTTTACATTAGCACCATTACTTCCTGGTATCTAACAAAGCAGGTACACTCACTGTTCATATTCAGGTGGACCTTACAGACCCTGTAGACCACATTAGACCTGAGATTTTTACCTCACTGTCTTCACTGAAAATGTTGCTGTTGCTGTCTTATAATGTATAATAGTCAAAGGGTTAATACATAAAGACCAATTACTACTTATGTGGTTGTTCCCAAATGATTTTTTTTCTCTGTTTAATCTTTCTTAAGTGATTTATCACACTTTGTAATATTATCCTCTATATTTAGCTTTTTTTCCAGTTCAGATCGTGTATTTTCCTATATTTATTTCACTGATCATGTAGATGTTCAGAAAGGCTCAAATTAAAGTTGAGGGTTATTATATCAGAAGCAGAAGAAACTGAAAAATAATATTAACTGAACATAAACCAAGTGTCTCTATCCACTGTCATTTATCGAACTCCATTGATTTTATTGGTGAATCAATGTCTTAGAAGATGATGGTGTTTCTACAGTAACTACAGAGCCTCCAAACATCCAAATGAGTCATATCTGATGACCGTGAAAAACAACAAACTGCATTTTGCACCAATTATTTACATGGATTGATAGATTTTGTGGGTCAGCAGGTACGTGAATAGAATAGAATAGAATACAATACAAATACAATAGATAACTTTTTTGTCTGTTCCACGTAAAAAACTAAATTTTTCCTTTGTCACAGCTGCTACAAACAAACACTCCTCCCCACTAAAAACACATACATGTTATGTCAGAACACTCCAAATCCATCCTTAGTCCTCAGTTTGTAAAACATCCTCACCACCTGCTCTCCTGACATGCCCATATAACAATAATTCCTCAAGTAAAAATTCCCTCACGGCCTGAGTACAGTTCAGGAAAAAATATTGGATTTGTATCAATACCTGTGTGAGCACAGATAAATCTGGATCATTCTCTCAGTCACCGCAGGGCTTTGGAAGATGCATGATATTAGATGTTTTACAAACTTTGTTCATACTAAACCGAGCCCCTCTGCTTAAACCGAGTTTGGTTATAAATAGGTTAATTTCTCATCGTTATTATTTTCTTCTTATCTTATCTTCACAGGACACACGTTGTTACTGAAGAGAAATTATCCAAGACTTATCTAGATGTGAACCTTGTGTGTTAAAGTGGAAAAGTCAAACAGGGAACTGGAATCTACACTTTTTAATAAGATCACAGTCACACTGTAGATTAAAAAAATTTGAATTTCAAGAATAAAGTCTTAATATTAAGAGGAAAAAAAATAGTACACACACACACAAAGATTTTAACTCTTAATGGACAAACGTGTTTAGGTAATGATGTCATTTTGGAGCTTATATGGAGTATAGAGCCATAATTCAGAAAAGACAGAGTGGTATTTTCATTAGAAATACAATAGTCAGAGTTACCATCTGAACCATGAAGCCTGGAATCTGTGAATATCTTTCTAATTTACTTATAGAGGCAGTAGATTGTATTTTCATGTACTAAATCTATCTTAACTTGGAGTTCTAAATTAATTACTCTGTCTATTTAACCTATCACAAGTGATTTATCACCATTTATTGTAATATCATCTTCTGTATTTTCCATTTGTGAGTGAAAATGAGGTATTTTTCATTATTTAATTTACTTATTGTGCAGATATTCATAAAAAAAAATTCAAAGTAAATTCAAAATAGTAGCCTATTCGCTTTTTCTAAAAAAAAATGGAAAAGTAAACCGTTAACATTTTGAGTAAGTGTAATGGGCAGATGTGGATCAGTTGGTAGAGCTGGTCAGTTAATGTCTAAAAGGTTGATGGTTCAAATCCTGGCTCTGACTTGTCTCCAACTTGTCCATGCATGACACTGAATCCTAAATTTCTCTCATTAAGCCCTGATGACTTTGTAAAGTACATTAGACACTATAAAGGTGTATATATCCAGTCCATTTAAATCCAGTGTCAAATATACATGTTTAAAATGTTAAATCTACTTGTTAATCTGTAAATAGGTTTCTTGTGGTTTTTACAGTATTGTTTTGGTAACCACAGCTGCCAGTTTTTTTTTGTTTTATTTGTTTGTTATATTTTGCTATAAAAACAACCTGATTTATTTATTTATTTATTTATTTATTTATTTGCAGTGTGGTGGATCAATGTTACAGAAGATGGCAGCATTTCCACGTTCACTATAAGAGCATTTCACATGAATTATTTAATTACACTTAAATGGTTAAATATTTTTTTATCAGTCGATGCCTCTGGTCGCTGCAGCTGTTTTAGGTCTTTGAGGGTTCACATGATGGCAGAATATTCCCCATATTTATGAGTTTATTCTCATAAAATTATAACCTTTGTCATAAAATATTATGAGATTACTCTTGAAATATAATGACTTTTTATTCACAGTATCTTTTTTTTTTTTTTTTATCTGTAGCATAACCTTAAGCCTCTACCCTCTGAAAATACTAGAAAGAATGCTCTCAAACGTATCTAAGATCATTTACATTCTACAGCATTTGCATCAGTGATTTCTAGAGGAAACTCAATTTATCTCAACATTTAATATGAGGATGTCTGGGCTGAACTGTTCAACACAATCGCAATACATCTGCCACCAGCACCCATATAAGGTGTGTTGTTTGTCTCCATTATAAGTATTTATTGTGTTTTTCAGAATTCCTTCTTGTTCTTTATCATTGACCTTATCTTTTTATTCATTTATTTTCTCTCATTCTTCTGCAGGATATTTTGTTTTGTCAGTTCATTTCGATCGCCATGTTCAGTGTTGCTTCAGTGAAAACAATTGTCAAAGGATGTATGATTCACATTCGAGGCCATTCTCAGCAATCCTCGACCATAACGCTGTTTTAATAAAGCTCACCACATCTTAACATTCACATAGAAATTTACTAAAATTGGAATAGGTTTTTTTTTTTTTCTTCTTCTCTTTTTCAGTGTAATGAGACCTTGTGAAATGTACCAATCGGTGGGGAGAAAAAAGTAGTATTATATTTTGATCTGAATTGAATATCGCTAGTGTTTGATCCGCAGAATGTACCCACAGTAGACATGAAAAGGATTGGAAGATGAAGGGCATGAAAGACTACCTTTCTGAGCAGCTTGTGTTGCATCATATTGGGCAGGATGAGAAATGGAGAACGTGCGTTGTATAGCCAAACACCCAACACTTGCACTACTTTTTGTGTTTGGTTGGTGCTGTGATGTGACACTGGCTGGAATTTTTTAAAATTTTATTTTATTGTATTTTTTTGTGATTTACTTTTTCTTGAAAATTTTTAACAAGACCAATACAACAAAAAACATAAAGAACACAGGCTGTTATCTCAATAAAAATTAAAGTAAAAACCAAGGAAAATAGGCACATACTACGTTTGACAGATGAAAGGAAAAAGTGAATGTCACAATATATACACATACATATGAAAAAAGCAAAGGGAAAAAATTCTGTTGTTTTTTTTTTTCAACATTTTAGAAATATCTCCCACAAAATGTGACCATTTAGCTACAGTTTTGGGGGTTTTCTTAGTTAAATCTGTATATTTCTTCAATACATTTAATAACCACCATTTAATAAGGTTAAAGGGATAGTTCACTATTTTTGAATTCCGGTTTGGTTTTGGTCAAAGCAAAAGTAGTCCCGGCAGGTTTCCTGGGGTCACCAAAATACAAAGTGTGTCTTCTCAAAACAATGTGTTCAAATGAGTGATTTATTTGCATAACAAAACCGTCACGGAACAAAAACTCATACCTCATAATTGCTTGGAGCTACTTTCTCTCAATACGTGTTGTCACTGCCAACAGCTGTGTGCCTTAGCAAACTACTTTCATCAGTTGTTCGGCAGTGTTTGCAGCTTCTACGTGCAGGATTGTTTTGTTAGCCTCACAGCATAATTGCTAAAGACCCTGTCTGCAAGGAAACGAGTTCGCGTGAAACCGATGTACTTTCTTAACATCAAAAGGATACCCCAAAACAGTCTCGTTGGAAAATGGGTCCCAGAATGGGGAGATCTGGATATGGTGCCGTTTCTGTATCCATCTTGACGAATATCTGTGTGTGTTCGTACCCACGTCATGACCACATGACCAGAAAAAAACAGCAGCCTTGCACCCGTAGCATTCATAAGTAGCAACAATGGTGAAAAACAGAGAGCAGTGGTGAATGGGTTAGGGTGTTAGCAGTGTTATTATTGTTGTTTGTGTCTGGCGTGTGTGTTGCGCTTGCAAAAAAAAAAAGGTGTAGACGCATGTGCACTACTTCTTCTATTGTTCTCTTGTTTACAACATGCATAGTGGTGTGGCATGTGAATTGCATTGTTTTCAGTAAGCGTTTCGCCCCCATGCTGACCCAGATTTTTACTGAAACAGTTAAATTTTTACATAATACCTTTTTGATACTGTTTCAAAACTAAACCCGTGTTGAATTTGTCTGGATGTAGCCTTAGTCATACATTACAGTTGCAGAAAAAAATATTGGACCACCTGTTGTTTTCTTCAATTTCTTGTTACTTTCAGTACAACTAAAGCTACTGTTAAAAGTCTAGTCTCTGATGTTAGGTCTTCCTGCTTTTTGTCATTGTTTTTGACTTTGGGTTGGACTTTTATTTTGTTATGTGGGTTCACGTTCACATTTTCTCGCTTTACTTCCTGTCACTGGTGATTCTCCACCCCCATTAATTTTTTCCCCCAATGTTTTGCACCTGTTTCTTTGAGTATATATACCTTGTGTGTCTTACAGATGGGTGTGAGTTTATCTGCCTTGGTGGTTACATATGAGCATTTTCTCTTGTCTTGTTTTTGTCTTGTTCCCGGTACTTATTTCCCCTATTTTATGATCTTTTACCTGTTTATGACACTGATCTTGCTTGCTCCCTATCTGTACTTCTCTGGACATCGGACCTCTGGCTTGATCCTCTGCTGTGCACTGGTAACATGTTTTGGATTCTCCCTCAATCTTATAATGCCTTGCCAGTGTTCTGAACCAGTTATCCTGACCACTGATTTTGCAGTTGTGTCTCAGTAGTCATCCACAATAGAGAGATTGTTAGACGGACAAACCACTCAGAGGGAAAGAAAGCAATATTCATTACATTTAATAAACGTCAAACTGTACATCTGTCTCAGAGTCGTGCATTTGCGTCTGTTCTGTTACTGGTTTTGTATCAGGTATATTTGTTTGGACAAAAAAAAATAGCTCATAGTAGTTTAATTTCAGACCTGATACTGTATCTATCTGTTTTCCATGTTTTTTTTTATTTTTTTTTATTATAATAACCAAAATCACTTCAATTCTTATGTCAATAGCTATGTCATTGTTCTGACAAAAACAGTGCATTTATGCATTTCATGTTTTCTCTTTGTCTGTTTTAATCATATGATGCACACAGAGTTAGTACTTGATTGCATATCCATTGTTTTTGATGATTTTGATTTGATTGATTTTTTTGTGGTTGTGTGGTTAAATAGAGAGTGCGGTGACATGGAAAATCAAACAGAAAATTCACCCGTCTACAAAAAACATGACGGTTAAAGTGACCGATGTCTGACAAGTCCAGTGTTCTAGTTCCCCATGGAGACCTGTCTGTCACCAACATAACGTCTATGTCTTTTACAGGAGACCTTTCATCCCGAGGTCCTTTTCAATCTGTTCCTGCCACCCATCATCTTTCACGGAGCTTACACCCTCCATCAGGTGACAGAGCTTTCCTAACATGCCCCCATCAAGGACATGTTCTTTTTTTATGTGCCTCATATATACTAAGTCCCCATGATAGTAATTTGTGGATATTTTTGTTTGAATGTGACTGATTACAGTGATTTTTTTTTAAATTTTTTTGAATTTGTAGAAACGATTCATTGACAACCTGGGATCCATTGCGACTTATGCATTTTTGGGCACTATCATCAGCTGTGCAACCATTGGGTATGTATTCATTCATGTTAAATGTACTGTATCTAACTTCCAATACGACGGAAGAAAACTGGATATTTACACAGGCCTGAAAATGACTTTCCACACAAGTTTTATCATTATTTTCATGTTCTCTTGCATTATAAATGAAGCTGTTACTCCAGTCAATTCCAAGATTAAAAAGAAATTGCTAACAAGTGAAGAACATCATACTTCATTGGTGTTTTTAAAGTCTACCAGCACTAAGTCATCATGGTACTCAGATGGTTGTGTGAGTGTAGCATAAGGCAGCCAGCTGACGTAAGTCAGGGTAACAAATGGGAAAACGAGAACAGCTGGAGTCAAATCAGAGGGCGGGACTTGGCAATGCTCAGAGCGGCAAAGTTAGAAAGAGAAAATTAAATTAGTTTAACACTTTCGTTGTTGTATGTCGTAATGGTGTGAAACTTTGCACTGCAATCCGCCATAATACTGTAAAGTCACCTTCCACATTTTGAATCATGCAGGTGTTAGGCGTTCTACAGTCAAACTGGACACACTATAGGCAGAGATTTGCTGAATTTTAGATAGATTATATATCCTATATTGATTTTAGTTATTATTAAGAAAATATGGAAAATGACAACATATCACCTCTGAAATTAAACTTTTTGTTGTTATCATTATATATGTCCAGACTAATATAGCTTTAATTGTACCAGGTATTAAAATTAAAGAGACATTGGGACTGTAGTTATTCATAAATACTCAGTGGAAGTCAGGTATTTTCCTATATTTAATTCACTGATGATGTAGATGTTCAGCTCAGAGCTATTTCAAAGGTTGTTGTTTCAAAAACAGAGAAAACTGAAGAAACTGTGACTTTTTCAGCAAAGATACCAATAACTGAACATAAATCAACTGTCTCCATCCACTGCCATTGATCAAACTCCCTGTGTTTTATTGGTGAATTAATGTTTTAGAAGATGACAGTGTTTACACATTCACTATTGAACCTCTGAACATCCAAATGGGTCCTATCTGATGACTATGTAGAGATGATAAACTATATTATACACCAATTATTTACATGTATTATTTACATGTAACAGGTATTAAACAGTATAAATCAGAAGATGTTTTTGATTGTCAGTGGTTGTTTGGGTCTTTATCAGTTAATTCCTTAATTCCTTATACTATATAATTTCTTTCTAATTCTTTCTATTTGTCAGAAATGAATGAAAGAGTAACAGAACATTTCATTTATTTTTCCCCCAAACAATGATCTACCCAAATGCAACCATAACACAAAAATAACACGATAAATCACCCATTTGCATTATACCACAAGTAATGAAATAAATGAATCAAAATAGAAGAAAAATAAAGAGCATAGCAAAATAAATCTGTAACTATATGCACTGTTGACCATAATGTTGGCATAATTTTCTTACAATTTATAGAGAATAAATCACATCGTGACAATCGTTTCATTAGAGGAAGTAAAAAATATTTTATTCCATCTTTATGTGCAGCAGTATAGATAAAGAGACTCCTGTAGTAGGTTTCTGAAAGAGAATCGGAAAGGGGCATCGCACTGTAAAATTTTCTCAGTTTCATGAATTTTCTTCAGATTCACAGAGGACATGAGGTCTCTCAGCCACTGTGAGTGGGATGGAAATGTAGAATCTTTCCACTTCAGCAAGATTCCCTTTTGAGGCAGTAGAGGGAAAAAAAACACTAGTATGTTCAATTTTGTTCTAAGCTGGTTCAGGTCTGGAGGGATGCTGAAATTTTCTGTCAAGTGATGGTAATCAGTGATGAAGGTTTTCAGAAATAATTGGTAAGACAAGATGACGTTAAGTCCAGAATCAAGCAACAAAAAAAAAGGCCAATTCCATGAATTTTCTCCAGTGTATGAGAAGGACAAAGCCAGAGGATGTTTACAGTACACTATTCAATAATAATTGTCATTTAAAAAGAACAAAAATATTGTAATTTACCATTGAAAAGATAAAGTGCATGTTTGTTTTCCATGGAATTTCTTGGTATATTTCATCATTTGCAGCTGTGTGTAGCTGTGTGTTAAGTCACAAATGTAGCCAATCACATGATGTATTACTCAGTGCATTCTGGGCATTCATTCCAATGTACAAGCATCATGTATATGTTTGTTTATGTTAAAAGTGAGCCACAATGGTGTAGTTGCATTGCTGTTCCTGCCCCTCAAAGCTAGATGGCACCCTAACACTTCAGGGTTGGGATGTTTTTGTTTTTTTTCTCCAAAGCAGTTGTAGTGATGGAGTCATTTGTGGCACATAGATGCAGTGTATGAACCTCATGACTCAGTTTTTGTTGTTTACTTGTTGTAAGACCAACATGCACAGTGACTAGTCTCTGCATTTAGTAAAAAAAAACAAAAAAAAAACATTAGAAGTACATTATTTTATCAGATATCTCCATTGTTCAGCACATTAAACATCATTTAATGTACTATTAGTGATATATAGAGCTGTCATAGCTACTTGACCGGACAATTATTGATTATGTTGTTTAGTCCCAGCATTATCTCTTATCTAATCTTTTATTTTTGGCCTTTTTTTTTTGTCAGGTTTTGTTGTTGTTAAAATGAATGTTTCCTAGATGTCAGGGGTTGAACTACAGGATTTCCTCAACCTGCTGAAGTCTAGCATTAAACATGTTATCTTTCCTTTTGTCCTTTGGTCCTCTTGTTATTTCATTTCCAATGGTAGTTTCCCTCGAACACCCACTGTTAAACACCTTCATTTCCCTTGGAATACCGGGCAAGGTTTGACATGTTGGGTCACATGCACATTCTTTGATGGTAAAGTACAGGACTCGACCAATCCTGTAGCTCGCTAATGAGTCTGTTGTATTCTGAAGGGAAAAGGGTACGTCATGAGCCGAGGGATCCTCAGTGATTCATTTGGCACCCACTTCCTGTCTCTCTTTATGCGGCTGCCTGTCTCACTCTCTGGAACATCAGTCTCCATTTCTGTATTATTAACACACAGATAGATGTGCACATGCTACATCTTATTACCATAAGTTCAAATCTGTCTTTAAGATATATGAATAAGATGGCTTATTTTCTTAGCCTAAGGACAGCTTTACTGTAAACCCTATCCTTAGGGGCAGGTTGTGCACCTTCTCCATGGTAACAGCTATGCCAGTGGACAGAGAGGTTCCCTTGGGACATGCTGGCATACTGATTATTATGGGATGCTTCACAGTAACAGGATTAACTCTAAACACACATCAGTTACCAGCAGGGAGCCAAACAACCGTGTTGGATGCTGAATGGACATTTTACTTTGGCTCATATACTGTAGTACTGTATTTGTATGAGAGAGGAAGAGACAGGGGTACTTATTTGAACCCATAAAGACCCAAACAGACAGTGGAAACCAAGTCAGCGATTGATGCAAAATGTTTAATCATTTCTGAACCATTAAACAATCAATACATTGAAATAATTGGTGTAAAGTACAGTTTGTCATCTTCATCAAATGTGATCCTTTTGGATGTTCAGATTTTCTGCAGGGAATGTGGAAACACTGTCATCTTCTACAACATTGATTCACCAGTGAGTTTGATCAATGACAGTGGTTAGGCAGGCTTGGTTTACATTCAACTAGTTTATAATTTAATGCAAAAACTTTTTGCTTTCTCAGTTTTTGATATAATAATAAATAAATACATTTAATCAACTCTGAGCTGTAATGAACATCTACATGGTCAATGAATTAAATATAAAAAAAAATACCTGATTTACACTGCACAATGCAAATTCTAGACAATAATATTGCAATAAGCAGTGATAAATCACTTAAGAAAAGTTGATTATAGAGTAAAAATTAATTTGGCAACTGCTACCAAAGCAACACTGGGCCTTTATGGGTTAAATCCATTTCCATTCATTTCATCATAAACTTATCCCAGAGGTAAAACTAACACTCTTGTATGTGTCATGTTATGATGTCTAAGAGAGTTGTGTATTTCTATATATAAACGTACACAAATGTGGTTAAATGTGCAGCTACCTGGTGCGGTTCCAGCATTTTCTTTCCACCTGTGCTAAACAGCCTCTGCTTGGAAACGGGTCAACTCACCTGCTGGTCGTGTCTGGCCCCATTAGCTACACTACTCTGGGGGAAGCCCTGCTGTGGTTAGAGGCATGAATGATAGGCCTGTTCTGGCTGGCACTCCCTGATGACCTCACTGTGTGTCCTTCTGTCTGTTTGTCCTTAATCCCAGGGCCTGCGTCTATGGATTCACCAGACTGATGGTGATTCTGGGCCGAGCAGCAGATGGAGACTTCTTCCTGATCGACTGCCTCCTGTTTGGTGCCATCATATCAACCACTGATCCAGGTAGTTTCCTTGACCCAGTGCTACTATTGTGGCACTTCCTTGTCAGTTATTCTCTCTTTTTAATTTTACACTATTTATTATAGGGTGGTTTGGTGGTGCAGTGGTTAGCACTTGTGCCTCACAGTAAGAAGGACCCTGGTTTGATTCCAACACCAGACCTTTCTGTGTGGAGTTTGCATGTTCTTCCTGTGTATGTGCGGGTTATCTCCGGGTACTCTGGTTTCCTCCCACCACCTAAAGACATGCACTGATAGGTTAATTGGTTAATCTAAATTGCCCTTTGGTGTGAATGTGAGAGTGATTGTTTGTTTATATATGTTCAGCCCTGAGATGAACTGGAGGCCTAATCCAGACTTTTAGCTGGATTAGGCCCCCAGTGACTCCTGTGACCCGAGTGAGGATAAAGCGGCTTCAGATGACGAGATGAGACTGTTTATTATAATATTATCCTCTGTATTCCCATTTTTTTCAGTGGAATTCAGGTATTTTTCTGCATTTAATTTACTAATCATATAAAAGTTCAAGGGTGCACCGGTCCTCAGATCCTTACATTGTCTTCCTTGTGCAGGTCTTGAAAGTTAAAAAGGCTGTAATTTTGAAACACCGTTTTCCAAACCTTAAAAAGTCTGGAATTTTGTGTGTATGGAATTATGGGAAAAAATTGTTTCGGTAACACTTTATAATACCTACTCACAATTCATTATATATTAACCATTTGTTACCTATTTGTTAATGGTTTATTCATACACAAGTTATTGTAAATTAATTTTTATGAACGAACCATTTATAGTCGTATGAACAAATGTTTTATGGTAAATTGTGTTTAAGCAATACATTAATAAACATTAACAAATGAGCACATCATCAACAAACCATTTACACATGGGTAAAAAATTGTTAATACATCGTGGAATGTGTGTAGGTATTATAAATTGTTATAAATTGTTTCTTAGCATCAAATTTTAGAGTCACTCATAGATGCATTTGAGTAAGATAAGAAATACATCAAATAAAATGTTATTCACATAGTGCCAAATCATAGCAGAAGTTATCTCATGACATTTTACATACAGAACTGATCAAAGCCAACCTCTGAAGCCAATTTACAGAAACCCCACAGAATCCTCTAGCATACTTAATATGATTTCATTAACTGGTTGGTACTGGAATGATTCTAGTGAAAGTTGCTTGTATGACACCCACTTATGTGTTTTTCATATGTTTTCAAAACATTTCTGTCAGTAAAAGATACACTCATTCATTCATTCATATATTTCTTAAAATAAACTTTTGTACACACAACAAATATAACATCAACCAAAAAAGTAGGTATGCAAATATAAAAGTATATAAAGTCAAGGTGTTGGGGAAAAAATGTTTTGTTTGGATACAGATCAAGTGCCCTGAGGGTCAGGATCAGGCTTATTAAATCAGAAGCATACAAAATTAAACTTATTTTTAAAACTCCCTTTTTATTGAGGACATTTAAATTGTTTACAATCATTGAAAAATTGCACAGATACAGAAACTATATACATCCAGAGAGAAAAATGAAAACGGTTACAGCAGCTCATTATTGTTTTAGCATACAGGATTTCAGAGTAATTAATAAATACACGAATACAAATAAAAACACAAGAACATATTTCCTTCAGTTAGAGGATTTTGATTCCACAGTGATGCAGTCATCTAACATACGTCACCCATCCTTCCCTGTGTTGTGCAAAATAATCCATTTCAAATTTGCAATGGAAGTTATTCTTTCCATCCTACAAATTCCCGTGGTTATGTCTATCCAATTCTTTGTTGCCGGTCGTTCTTGCGTCATCCATCATTGAGTTATTACTTTTTTTCCCTGCAGCTAGTAATACTGAATAAGTACTGGCATCTATTTATGTTTTTGATCTCTGGAGAAAATTGCCTCATATATGGAGAAAAAGTGACGTTTTCAACAAAATATATCATTAACTAAACATAAACCTACTGTGTTCATCCACTGTCACTGATTCAACTCCATGGGTTTTACTAGTGATTCAATGTTGTAGAAGATAATGGTGTTTGCATAGTAACTAACTGCACAGGCTCTGAACGTGCAAATGGGTCATATCTGATGACCATAAAAGGATGACAAACTGTATTTTACACCCATTATTTATAGAAAGTAATTTCACATCATCTTACATCAGATGGTAAGGCAAGGCAAATTTATTTGTATAGCACAATTCATGTATAGGACAATTCAATGTACTTTACACAAAAACATATAAGAAAATTTTAATGATAATGATGTATCAAAAGACAATTAAAATAGAGACATAAAAACATTTCAAAGCAAATGAGAATCTAAGTAAAAGCTCCAGTGAACAATAATGTTTCCAAGCCTGATTTAAATGAACTGACAGTTTTTCTCAGGTATTCAGGTAGTTTGTTCCACAGGTGAGGAGCAGAACAACTGAATGATGCCTCACTTTGTTTGGTTCTGATTTTGGCAACACACAGTAAACCTGTTCCTGATGACCTATGACCTCAGGGCTCTGGATGCTTCATAGGGAACCAGTAGGTCTAGGATGTATTTGGGTCCAAGGTCATTTAGTTCTTTATAGACCAGGAGTACGATTTTTAATTATATCCTTTGACCCACAGGAAGCCAATGTAAGGATTTGAGGACCGGTGTGATGTGGTCCAGTTTCCTGGTACTGGTCAGGACTCTGGCAGCAGTGTTTTGGATCAGCTGTAGCTGCCTGATTGATTTTTTGTTTAGTCCAGTGAAGACACCATTACAATAATCTAACTTACTGAAAATGAATGAATGAGTGAGTTTTTCTGTGTCTGGTTTGGACAGAAAGCCCTCTATTCTAGCGATATTCTCCAGGTGGTAATAGGCAGATTTGGTAATTGCTTTTAATTGATAATCAATAATTACACCCAGATTTCTGCCTTGGTTTGTGGGGTTTAGTGACATGGACTCAAGGTGAGCACTGACCTTTGACCTTTCTTTTTTGGGGCCAAAAACAATCACTTCTGTTTTGTCTGCATTAAGCTGGAGGAAGTTCTGGAACATCCACTCAGTGATCTGATGGATACATACATCAGAAGATGATTGTGGTAGATGTGGATGTTTGTGTCTTTATGGGTTAAAAAAAAAAAGTGTTGCATTAAATTCCATCTTGTCAAGTGCCAAAGCTGATTTTCTTAAACACACCCAGTTTCATGCAAACGTGTGATTGCAAAGGAAATTCAGTTCACCGCTTTAAGACATTTATCATTTTACAGCACAAGAAAAAAAAAAATGTTGACAGCATTCTCAGAAATGTTTGGCACGTGTTCAGAGTGAATATCTTGCAGTCGCTTCACAGAGATCTGTCTTAACTAAGCCCATACAAATAAGTTAAAGCAAGAAGTGGGAAAAAAAATCATCAAAGATAAGATACTAAAGCTGTCATATATTTCTGATATCTGCAGCATGTGCATATTGGTTCCATACTGCAGTTTCATAATGTTCTTTGCAATATCGGATAACATGATCAGTTAACATATCAGATGTTTTAAAAAGGTCAAACCTGGACCGTCCAAAAACATTGCATGATGCAAAGCCGAAAAAAGATCAACACTGCAATTGAAGTGAGCAGATCTTTCCATTAGATAATTACTGCAGTGTTAATATGTTTCAACTGCAACAAGTTCCTTAAGTATTACTAACTATTACCTACTATCTATTATCACTTTAATAAAGACCTTAAAGATCAGATTGTTTTTCAATGGTAATATGGTCTGATGAGTCCAGAATCAGCCCTGTTCCAAAGTGATGAGTGCATCAGGGTTAGAACAGAGGGAGATGAAGTGATTACCCATCATGCCTAGTGCCTACAGTACAGGCCTGTGGGACCATGTCTGAGCATCAGTGGATTTTGTTCCTCATTCATGACACAGACATAAACACCAGGACCAGATTTCAGGGAGCATGAGACATAATTTGTCTAGACCAGAACCTCATTGAGAATCTTTGGAAGGCAGTTTATGCAGTGATCTAATTGGTCCATTATCACCCCTAGATCTTGGCAAAAAAAAAAGAATGCTACTTTGGAAATAAATATAACATGGGAGTAAATGACACCACGGCCATGTGTGCTGTCAACAAAGATTGTGTATTGTCAGAGTGAAACACTGACAAAATTTTACTGTACAATGAATAACTTTACTTTTCTTACTTTAAGTATATTTTGTTGATAATGTTTTTACCAGTTAAGGTTTGCATGTAGGGAATGTGTTTATAGTGAGTTTTTGTTCTTTAACTTAAAATAAGGCTAGATACGTTGCAATAAGTTAAGATAAGATGCATCAAATACAATAGAAAAATCAAAAAGATGCAAAATAAAAAAAAAAAAAGTTAAAGTGACTAAAAATTATTAAAAAAATCAAGCTACTAGTGAGTAGTAAATGGGTTTTTGTGCAAGTGAATTGTATTGACAGATGCAAAAGTCTGTATACACTTCTAATTCATACATAACACACAGATGATGTGTTTGGTGTGACTTAAGCATTTTTGAGGATAAATGGCATTTTCTGTTTTATTATCCTTTATATCATGATGTCAAAACTCTTATGTTTGAGTAAATTCAATGTGAAAAGCCTGATTTTTTTTTGGATGCCTGGTGGGGGTATGTTGACTTGGTTATTTGAAAATGAAATGCATAGTTTGGCAAGATCTTTGGGGAAGGCATGAAAACTTAGACAAAGCAAACTCTGTATCCCAGACTAAAAGTACTTTGTTTTATGTAGTTATTGGGATGAGCACATGCTTTATATGTTGGTCATCTTCCTGTTTTGAATGTCAATAGTCTCTGGAGACCCAGCAGTGAATTCGTGTCCTCTGTTGGGGTCAAAATGTCCAGTTTTATTTAAAAAAAAAAATAAAAAATACTGTTCACTGCAAAAGACATTCCATTAAAAATAAATAAATAAATTCAAATAATAAAAGATGTACTTGAAGAAACTGTTGCATTATGCAGTTTTCCAATCTAAATAATTGTTTAATATAAAAAAAGGCAAAACTGGGTTTCAGAAGGATGTAAGCCTTTAAATAAAATATTCATTCTACTGTTCAGTACTTTTTCCAACTTTGTGTACTTGGGTTCTTAGGTATTTAAGAATGCTTTGTTCCTCCTCTATGGTTGGTCATTACATGATTATCAGTGAAACTGCGTTGTCTCTGGCAATATTGTTCCTTATCTATATAAAGCAGGGGCCACATTAAGCCAAGTTTGATCTGAAATGGGCCGGACCAGTGAAACTATAACATAACAATATATAATTAATGTCAACTCTAAACTTTCCTCTATGTTTTAGAATGAAAAAAGTAAAGTTAAAAAGTAAAAAAAAAAATGCTTTCATCTACCTACTATTCTTTAAAGCAAAATAAAAAGCATGATCAAACTGAAATTTCTGAAGAAAACTGAGTGCAATTACAGCAATTGTCACAACCTTTCCCCCAGATCCTCCACAGTTTCACCTGGCCCGCACCATGCAGCTGCAAGACGTTGCTGATCTGCAGCTATTTAAGCAGTCAGGTTGCAGTTGCCGGTGCGGGACCATTTCCCTAATGTCACCTCTATAACCCGGTCGTTTGTTGTTCTGCTCTCAGCTTATCACAACCTGGACTTTGTCTCTTCACCACGGACTCTGGCTGAGCGTCCCCCAGGTTTTTGTCCAGGTTACAGTCTTTGTCTCTGTCTCGTTTCGGTTCCATTGGTTATTATATCTGTTCCCTTCAACACTGCACATCTGAATCCTATTTCCACCTCACCCCTCATGACAGCAATATTATGTATCAGTTTCTCATTGACACATGCAAATTACTTTGGACGATAATGTATGTCCACTGTGGCTACCTGGGTGCAGTGAGCTGTGAAATGTAAGATAGTGAAGGCGAATCATTATTAAAAAGACGAGTGAACTGGGTTCCGCAATTCAAGGCTTTTAAATTTTTTTGAAACTTGTTTGTCTTGTGGACTGGTGAAGTGTACCTTCTCGACTCAAAACGAAAACTGGAATGGCATTTGTCTCTTTTTTACCAATGTCAATCTGCTGGTGAATTGACCCCTTCATTCCAAATAAAGATGAAGAAAGGCCTGAATTTGGAAGCTGAATTAAAATAATTAATATCTTGTGTGTTTGTAGTTTTTGCATTTCACAAAGTAATCCAACCGGCCAGACTGGATTGTTTAGAGAGTATGATTCCAATTACTGGATAAGTGGGGGTAAAAAAAAAACCCAGCCCTACAATATATATATATATATAATCATTCTGCACTGTATATTTTTTCCAGCCACAGCATCATCTGTGTGCTTCTAGAGCAGTCAAGTGGGATGTCATAAGGCATCTTGTAATGCAGTGACAGCGGCAATGTTAATGTCCCTTTTTGCTAATGAATTATTTATACCAGTAAGTGGTTGATCTGGTTGAGTGTCAAAGAGGAGCTGTAGATTATGGCCGCCGCTGCCATTCTGACTGACATTATTTTCCCATGCCACTCTGTGCTCATCCCTGTGACCCCAGCGGCTTCGTCACTTTGATTAGAATCACAGAGCAATGCATCGATGGCCCAATTGTCCACACCTCTGGGCCCTTTCTATCTCACGATGTCCCAATATAGCACTGACTCTCTTATTGTCTGAAGGGAAGCCATTAATATATTCCTGTGTGTGCCTCTGTCCATATATTTGCATTCATCTTGGTAAAATACTCAAGGCACAGCCATGCGCTCATGTGACGCACACGCACACTGGCGTTGTGACTTCAATGTGGAACAATGAGGCGTCTTGTCCGAGTTGTAGCCCTTGTGTTGCTGAAATAGAAATACTAGTACATACTGATGGAAATTTGAAATGGCTGTCAAAGTCATTTCAGGCGAACATTATGACTTTGAGTGAAACACAAACCCAATTTGTTTGCCACTTTGCAGTGGTCTGTGGACTGAAACAAAGACATTTGATAGGCCTGAATGTCATTGCGGCAGTAACAACAAAATACACGCTTCCACTGAGCATATAGCAAGCAACAGTAGTCCAGTGTGTAAAGATAGTGACAGTAGATAATAGTAAGTGCAGTGGTCGTCAGTGGATGTGTTTTTAATGCAAAACAATTAAAACACAAGAAGATGAAAGCATATAGTGTTCAATTCTTATAAACAGCAATCAGACGGATTTACAGTCAAATATAGAACATTATTATATTGTCTTGATACATTTATGTGGACGGGATAGCACTGTATTTTCACCTTAACTGTGTCCCTCCTTTCCTGTTTAGTGTTTTTTTTTATATATTTTTTTTTTAAATATTTTTTTTAATATATATATATATATATATATATATATATATATATATATATATATATATATATATATATATATATATATATATATATATATATATATGGGCCGTTCAAAAGATGTTCAGGGGTACACTTTCCCGACGGCAATAGCACCTCACTGCTGCACCCCAAAATGCCCATCCTCAAAGAGGAAAAAATTGTACCATGGACAGACCTTCCATCATTTCCCCAAAGAATGGATGCGTGAACGGATCAAAAACATAAAGAGGGATCCTGGTCCATATTTCATGGTAAGATAAGGATAATTATGTCCACTGAAATGCGTTAACTAACACATTAAGCTTAGCTTACCAGATTAGCATGAATGATAAATGGCGCTAACAGCCATCTAACCTTAGCTAACCTAATGTCACGATGAAATAAGAAAATATGAATGTGTAATTACATAACACTACACTCTATTTCAAGATTATGCTTTCCATTCTGTGGTTAGCGTGCCAATGGCTGTCAGTACTGATGATATGCTACCGGTTTCATTAGCCTATTTAAACTTCATGAAAAGCCTTCAACCCAGTTACTGTAGCCTTTCAGCAAGGCAGCCTGAGGTATATTGCATTCCTTACATGTTCATTTTTCAACAATATTGATCGTTAACTCCGGCATTATGGAGGGATTGGTGGTCCAAACTCTTGCCATGTTGACAACCCAAACATTCACTGAAGCTAGTGATTGACAGCGTATGGAACTGTGTACTTCTGTTTAGCTACCTCATGCATAAAAATGGCTGCCAGGTGAATTGATTATGTTTCCGTTTGGTTCTCATATCTTTATAGTCTGCTGTCTTGGAGATGAGTCTGTTTCATTTGTTTGGACTAAATTCAAGAGAATTACTATAAGGTCTCTTTTAACTGTTGTGTAAGTTTGAGTGCAGGTTGGATTTTTTTTTAAGGGTGCTTTCACACAGCGTACTTGAGTCCAAATCTGAGTACACTACTTACCCAAGTCCTCCTAATGTGGTTAATGTGATGCAACTATTCTATGCTTGAGTACTGTGCCTGAGTCCAGTTGCAAGGCTATACTTTAGTATCTTTAGATTTTGTTATATTTTATTGTGTTTATTTCCTTGTATAGATCTCTTTGCTCTATACATAAAAGTGGATTGGAAGAATAGGAGTTTCTTTATGTTTCAAACCCTTGTATTAATCTTCAATGGTTCTATTTGCTAACACAGCCAATGTCTTTGAGTCCTGTAGTCCTTAAAGATTCCTCTGATATTCATTTATAATGTATTTTATATGAATGTCCCAGGCTTAGTATTTATGTATTCCTTTCAATGTTCTTTCATTGATTTTTAAATTGTTAGTATTGTATAAAACCTTACTGCACTGCACTGAAACCGCACTTCTCAGAGTTCGAATAAGACACATGGATCAGGCCACAAAGTGGATCACCTGCTGTGCTGCATCCTCTTGCCTCAGGGCCGGTTCCAAAGGGTTGGTGAGACATTTACTTAACTTCTCAAAGGGAATACTTATTTGACACTGTGGATCGACGTTTTTCTATGAGTTATTTCTTTTTCAGCCATTCACTTAAAACGGATTTTACACATATTGTAAGCATCTATTTATCTTCATATATTAGATTTGGAAATTACATCCTGACCCATATCTTAGGATTAACCCATAAAGACCCAGCTCTACTTTGACTTTTATATCTAACCTTTCTTGTGGTTTTTATATCACTGTCTTCTGTATTTTATCAGTATAAACCATATATTTTCTCATATTTATTTCAGTGATGTAATTTAAGATGATTTTAGTTATCATAAAAAAAACTATGTAAAATGGCTAGATGTCACCTCTTAAAGTAAACACTTATGAACTATTATTGGTGTTATCATTATGTTTGTTCAAATAAATACACTTGTACTTGTACCAGGCATTAAAATGAACAAAAAAATTGGAGAAAACATAGGTGGTCTAATAACTTTTTCTACAACTGTAGATGTTCATAAATGCTCACATTAAAGTTTAGGGTTATTGTATTAGGAACAGAGAAAACTAAAGAAAAAGTGACCTTTTTCACTAAAATATATCACTAATTGAACCCAAACCCATTGTGTCAATCCATTGTCATTTATCAAACTCCATGGGTTTTATTGGTGAATTGATGTTGTAGAAGATAAGTGTTTTCATGTTCACTACAGAGCCTCTGAATGTCCAAATCAATTATATCTGATGACCATGAAAACATGACAAATTATTAACATATATTGATAGAATTTAGGCGCTCAACAACATTAAACATTTTAGTTCAGTAGATGGTTTTGGCTGGTGATGTACGGTTGGGTCTTTATGTGTTAAAAACATCGCTACACAGAGATGGTTATCCAGCCATGATTTGCTAGAATCTATCTACAAGTACAGTACATGCAAGTCTGAATTTTGCATGGTCAAAAAGACGTAGGAAGAAGTACAAAAACGCACATTATATGGTAATTAAAAACTTTAATATTAATAAATGACACTGATCAAGACTCAAGAGGCTTAAACAAGTTAGGGAATGTGAATTTACACAGTACTAAAGTGTTTACAATAGAAATGGGAAGCCTAATTCAGTATTGAAACATGTTAATCTACAATCTGTCAGAGTCTATTCTGATGTGTTTACGACTGCAGAAACATTGGAATCTTTTTTTTCTGGTCTGCAGAGCCTAGTATTATAAATTTAGGTGCAACTGGCATCACTGGAGTAAGTTCACTTATGCCCCCTGGGACTCATTAAAAACACAGATTTCTCTTTTTCACCTAAAAAGAAAAATGCTTTGAAAAGGTAAAGTCGTAATTATGGGTATATTGAAGAGACCTAATGACATACTATGCAACAACTGTGAGATGAAAAGTAAACAAAAATAAATTGGAAATTGTTACCGAGTGTTGGTTTGCATCATCGTACATTCAAACTGTAATGAAGCCTTTTACTGCTTCACAGTCTCGTGACCCCTGTTTGTGTACTTGTCAGTGCTTTAAAAATTGAGTAGTTTTCCCTCCGAGCTGGGGAGATTATAGTAATTCCCTGTTGACCGTTCTCCCTATCCTAATGCATCACTTGCAGTATTATGTCTGCCTAATTTGGTCAAATCAGCAAGCAAATCCCATGCTCTCTGGCTGTGACGGCCATGAGCTTTGCCTCTGCTAAACATCTGCAGCAGGGTAATTTGACCTAATAAGGCTTCCATTCAGCCCTTTCAACTGTATTATGTCTGAAATAATTGTCTACTCTCCCCACCTTATGGTGTTGCTGTGGAAACTGATGAACACTTGACAGCTGTAGGACAGGGTTGCCATGACAACACTGCAACCAGAACCCCAGCGTGTGTGTGTATTGGTTGGGCGCTATGTTCTTTTTTTTTTTTTTTTTTTTTTTTTTGCCTTCAGTGTGAGTGGTGCACGACATACTGTCATCAGCCAGGCATTATGGAAGCAGGGAGATGGAACGATCCTGACTCCAGGGCCTACCTTAGCCTCTCCAGATAAAGGATTTTCCCCAACCTGGAAGAGCTTTAAACCTGTCAAAGACCAAAGAACCAGATCTGTCAAAACAAGTCCTGAGGCTGGTCTCTTGCTACTGCTGTTATTGTGAGTCCAGTCATATCCTAGCTGTGATGCCCTCACTACCCTGGTATTCACTACTGGGCCAAACGCCACCATTGCTATCGACTCATTATTCATATCACAAATTCCGCCTGAAACCGGCTCATGGAATTCTTTTTTTTTTTTTTTTTTTTTTTTTGCATCGCTGTGTTTACAGGTGAACTATGAAACTACTGGGAGCTGTTATTGTTTTGAAAATGATGTCAGACCATCACTGTTGTTGGTTTTTTTTTTTTTTTTTTTTTTCTTTTTAAAGTTGAAATCCTTGTAGATTTGTATATGTGTGATGTGTGTGCAGGTGTTCTAGACTTGGCACTATTAGGAAATAATACTTGGCAGTCTAATAGTATTTCTGTTCATTTCATAGAAGAAGGGCCCTGTAGTGGGATAGAACACTGGAGCGCATAAAACGTACCCCAGCCAGCTATCCAGTTTTGTCAGTGTACTCAAGACTGAGAAAACAGTCTGGAACTGGCCCATTCGCTATGAATTATGCCCAGTCTATTTTATACCCGACGAATCACAAGTCGTGGGGGCGGGTGTTTTGCAATGCATCATGCACACCGACTTCTTTTTCTTGCAAGTCAAAGTCAATTACAAGTCTGCAAATCTCTGTACAGCTGTGGTCGGTTGTTTAATTAAAATATAAGGATTGAATTACAGATAACACCCTGTGTCCTTTAAAGGCATCATATCTGTGATTAGTTTACTTGGTGCCTGTTAGTCCTACCTTCATATTTGAATTCAAGCCCCTCAATTTAGACAATTTTTTTACTGAGAAACAGGGATGGCTGCCCAGTGGCTAGGGTAATAATTGACCAATATGGTTGTTTTGGGGGGCCAAAACCGATTTTTATTTTTATTTTTTTTAACATCCGCCATCTAAATGGCAAGAAACGCATATATTCACATTGCGTGCGTCTTTACGTCACATACACTTTCACTTTACATTCATACGCCGAGCAGGTAAAGCAACGAACATGTCGGACAACCTGGATCCCACAGATACAATTACATATGTCAAAAACAGAAAAGGACATGTCGGCAGTCTGTCACAGTACCATAGACTTTAAAGCACGTCACTGCAACACTCAGGTGACCCTCTGACGAAGGCGGAAGTAACACGTCAGGTGAGAAATACCTACACGTATGTCTGAGATAAATGAAAGACTAACTTAACAGTAAGACATAATGAACATCCTACAGACAGTTCCACATAGCTGGCCTGACATGCATATCCAATCGTATTTCGCCTACTGTTGCGTCTTCACATAAACAAGGATTTCCTTCTGAATACGCTCGTCTAAACGTGGATGAAAAACTGAAGACGAGGCGCCACTTTTGTGTCATATTTTTTCATTGTCTCCATATAAACGTAGCCTTAGCTGAGGACTGATACAGGCCACTGATTTTTCTAAACTGATATTTGGAGCGATACTTCTTTTTCTTCTTTCAAATGATATCAAATGTCAGAAAATCTTTTTTTTTTTTTTTTAAAGTAAACATTTATTGCACTAAAATAATATTAAACTACTGGTCGAAAAAAGGAGAAAGCTAAGGTAGAACAGGTAACATTAACATTGTATATTCAAACTTACGTTCAGATAAAAACAAAACAATTGTTCAGTGAACATAATTCTTCAAGTCAGTTCTTTCTAAAATAAACATCAAGGTGAGGTAGAACAGTTTTTCCATGAACATGGAGGTGCTGTGAACTTCACCTGTCAATAAATCATGACAGTGAAAAAAGAACATATCAGCCAATGCAACAGTCTGATACAAGAAACATATACTGATATATAACGTATAATATATCAGCGGGGCTGATATATTGGGCCAGGTGACATTAAAGGTTCTCCTGCGAAGAGAAATAGCTTAAGACAGATTTGTTGTTAATAACTTACTGAAGTATAAAAAAAAAATTAGTGTTAATGACAGGTATCAATAGAGGTTAATTTGAGATGAATGGGGGACAGCAATATAATGCCTCAAATAGAGGAGATAGTGATGAAATGAGACATGTTTGTAGTTTCATTGAGCAGCTTCTATACAGGTCAATGGAGAAGATTAAGATAAGATAATCCTTTATTAGTCCCACAATGGAGAAATTTACTGTGTTACAGCAGTGAAAAACAATTACTGCAGCAAATGCAAGACCAATATGAACTGTAAACAACCACACTAACATTGATCGTTCTAATCACCCCTTTTGACAAGCAAGCCTGCACCTTTACTCCTGTTGCCCCTTGGCCTCCTACCAGTGTTGTTATCCCTTCACGTCAATGTAGTCCGCTTCATCTATCTGCCCCCCATGACCGTTCACTGACCCTGAAAGACCTCAAACATGTAGGTCAACATTGCTATCCAGATTTGACATGTCAACTCCAAGTTGAAAATGAAGGTCAAGGTTCACACTCAAAGAAATGTTCTAAGAGCTTCCCAAGCTGCACTTGAACACCAAGCATGACAGAGATAGGGCAAGTTGTGGAAAAATAATTGTGCTGACACTGATGGACAGACACAGATGGACACCACAGGGTATGACAGTCCTCCTGGCATTGATAGTTGAGGGACAAAATCTCTATATTACAGTATATATAGAGTTCTCTATATTAAAATTGGTAAAAGTTAGAGGTAGGTGCTGCACAATATGTGAAGGGATATTTAGAACATAGCACTGACACAAGCTAATTGCCCTAAAATAGACAGAAATAATACAAATGGAAGATATGTGCAACAAGAATAATATTTATGACCAATAATTATGATTTGTTGAAATAATTTTTGGAAAGGCGGGGCCTAGAAGGTTGGAGAAGTGACTTCAAAATTCAAGATTCAAGAATGTTAGAGTTCATAAAAATTTTGAAAAGGCTTTGAAATAACATGAAGCAAATGTAACTGTATGTATTACACATAAACACAAACCGAACAAACACCAAGAAAATGTATATGTGTATGTTAAATACAAAATCAGTTTTTAAAAATTTTAATTTTAGAATGTAATTATGAGTAAACATAATGAGATTTAGACAGGTATTTCTTGGCTAAGGTGTAGAGTGTGGCCATGGCTCAATTGGTAGAGCGGGTCATCCAGTAACTGGAGGGTTACTGGGTCAAATCCTAGTCGGTCCATTGTGTCCTTGGGCAAGACACTTCACCCTCTTTGCCTCCAGTGCCACTCACACTGGTGTATGAATGTTTGGTCGTGGATTATGAATTTTCTTGTTGGAAGCAAAGAAGGGGCGGGAGAAGATAAGCTTTAACTTCTGTGTTAGGTGAAGATATTTGTATGTATGAAGTGTACATATGTTTAGAATTATTATTTAAATGGATGTATATATGTGTGTATATATATATATATTCAGTTTGAAACAAATTTAAAAAAATGAAATGAATTTAAATGAAGGTAAAAATCTAGACATTATAATAAATCGTTTATATAAAAAGAAATGTAAAATGGTATGTCCAGTGACAAAATCAGTATGAACATAAAGATAAGTAGCCGCAGAACAGTAATAGCAAACTTGCTTGATTCCATAGCTCTAAATAGGAGTTGTTGACTGATGTGCCCTTGAGCAAATGACTTAATCCCCCATATACTCCCTGGGCTCCTGGCATGACAGTCTGCTGCTCCAAGTCTGCATTCTGTCTTTTCTGCATGTTTGGCTAGAGATGAGTTAAAAGCAGTGATGCATGTGCAATATATACAAACAAATAATAAAGATTGTTTTTATAAATGCAATAAGGTGATTATGTAATAACTGTGACAGGCATTTGTGTAGCTTACTTTGTTTGCTGTATACATTTGGAACATAGTCTTCTGCTTCTTGAATTACAATAAGGATTTGTGTTTGTCTATCACAGGTGTCAATCATAAGGCCCGCGGGACAAATCTGGCCCGCCACAGGGTCCAGTCTGGCACAGAATGCAGATTTTAATGTAAAATTACATGAAAATCTTTATATTAACAAACCATCCTTTTACAAAAACCTGAATAAATATCTGAACAAACATGAAGCACTTGAAATATTTGAAAAGAAGTAAGTGTCATTTCACAAATAGTCAACCTGTTAAAAATATTTAGTGGTAAGTAAGTGGTTCTGCACATGTGCAAATAAAAAAAACAACAGATAGACTGAGGCAGAAAATTGTTAAAATTGCACTTAGTTTTCAAATGAGGTCACCTGAAATTTCTAGTAATGGATAAAAAATGTTAATAAAACATAAAAGAAAGTCTTTTTTTATGATTTAATTAATATTTCACTATAATTAAAACACCATGCACTTTTTGTAATAAAAATCAAGTTAAACTAAAATATAGGATGTAATATCTAAGAGGGCATCTTGATTGACCCGATCATGTGACCATGTGTCCATCCATTTTTAATGTCTGAAGTCCCCAGAAATGTGACTGATATTTATGGAAGAAAGGTTATGGTTATTATAAAAAAAAAAAAAAAACATGGAAAATTGATAGATATCAGCTTTGAAATTAAACTACCATGAGCTATTTTTGTTGTTATCCTTATATTTGTCCAAATATATGCATCTTTAATTGTACTAGGCATTAAAATGAACAAGAAAATAAAGAAAACAAGGTTGGTCTAATAATTTTTTCTGCAACTGTACAGTATATATACATGTCTTTCTTTTCTGTGGGTCTTCTATTCTGTCCATCAGCCTATAGTATCTACCTGTACATCCACTGGTGAGATCAGTATGGACAGTAAAACCCATATCAACAAATCTACAGCCGCAGAGAGAAACACTTGAGGTGTCACGAAGTGCAGAACTGACAGATGCATCACCATCTCGTCAATGTCAGTATTCTCTCTGTCACTCAATGTCAATGTATGTGAGCGCGCCTTCATTCATATGCTCAGTATCTTTGACTCTGTGTTTATCATTGGGGAGCACATCATGGACTTCAGGCCATATTTCTCAATTGCAGATACAGTGGTCCAGTTCTCAGTTGTGTAAAAAAAAAAAAAGTAGTTTGAGCGAATTTCACAATAACTGAGGCTATGTTTTCATTAGTGAAAATACATCAAGTCATGATTTGACTCGTGTGGTGTGCATTTCCTCAAACAAAAACACAGATTTGATTACTCTGTAAGATGGAGCTACTGGTTTTAATCACATAAATTCAACCAAATACAATTTTTCATTTACTGCATGTTTAATGTATGGAACAAATGCATTAATTAATTCTTTAGCCCCTGATGTGTCAGTGCTGAATGGATGGTTTAGTTTTAAAATTCAGGAAAAATTCAAGGGTTTTTTTTTTGTTTTATTTTACTGAGAATTTTGTTCATGGAACTGATGTACAAGTGTAAAAAAAACAAGTGATTTAGAAAAAGAAAAAGTCCAAACTAAAACTACTGGAACCAAATTACAACACTAGTCATTTTGACACATTTTGAAAGGATGGTTTAGATTCAATATTCAGAAAAAAAATACAGTTTTGTTCATGGATCTGAGTAATGGGGGTAAACAGGTGTCAAAAAGCAACTGATTTAGAAAAAAGAAAAAGCCAAAACTAAAACTACTGGAAACAAATAAAATGAGGTATAATATTGTTAAAATTGCAATTATAACTGCAATTAGACATTTCAGGTTCTTCATATTAATTACATTTTCAGGACACTTTGTAGATGTAAACATTTTCATAATTTTTTTTTTTTCACTGTTAATATTTTCCAGGTCAGGCTGGTTTTAGGTCATATTGGGCTGAATGTGACCCCTGAACTAATATGACTTTCACACCCCTATTATAGCCTTTGCTTTGCTCTGAAGAGCAGCTAGCTTGATCTGACAGTTGATGGTTTCGTGGTTTTCTTGTATCTCCCTGCTGTGTTAGATACGCTGTAAACCATGAAAACACCATTCAACTGCTGCAGCATCCCACTTTCTGTGCATAGCTTCCTGAGAACATGGGTCTAAATGAACACAAAATCACAACTCCTGGCAAAATGTGTGCAACTTTCTATATTGCCATGGGTCATTAAGCATAAGGAGTGTATAAGAGAAGCACAAGTAGGTACAGAGAAACTCTGTGTTGCTGCGCAGTGAGTGAATCCTGCCTGATTTAAGGCATGAGTTCTCTGCCTGTAGGTTCCCCTTTACTGGACTGTAATTGGCTCCTTTTGGATATTTTAATCAGCTGCAGCATCTCAGCTCTAATCTGGTTTTTTCCCCCCACAGGCGTCCTCTGAAGACTCCCCGGCTCCTGGTTGTAATTTCTCTCTGTAGTGAAAAGTGTAGCATAGCCCCAAGCTAATAAACACACTCCTACGTACATTCCTACTCAGCGAACATTAACATGGAATGAAATTAGAACACCTGCAGCTTTGGTAATAAAGAAATAATGTAAATGTTAACTGTCAACAACCAGATATACACAAATTATATCAAGCAATTCAGCCAGTTCTTTGTTGGTCACATGGGAAATGGGTATTATTTTAAAATATACACATTTGAGTCTTTGCCTTATTTGATGCCCAATGTCTTTAAACTGTATGATTATATAATATGCATAGATAAAAGCTGTATGTAAATGCTTTTGTTTTCTTGCAAAGTGTCAAGCAAGTCTCATGTTTTGCATTGAGATGCTTTACAGATCGTTTAATGTGAGTGTAACATGGGATTTGGTTTTGATGCTTCCATAGTTTTGTTATTTTTTGGATGTTCAGTACAAAGTGGGAAATGTTTGCATAGAATGTATTTTTCTTCTATTTCCTTTGCAGATTTAAATATTTTCTTTCCAAGGCGACGTGTATTTTCTTTCGCTTTAGCTCAACAGATCTTTGTTTGGCTGATCCAAGTGTCAAAATCCTCTTTCCAATGTACACAAACCTTTTTTTGTGTAGCAGAAGTATGTATGTTATTTAATAATTTTATGGTATAATTAGCAGGTTTTATTTTTTATTCATACAAAATACCTATGTGAGTGTGAGTAACTGTTTTGCCTCTTTTTTTTTTTTTTTTTTTTAAGTATCCGTCCTTGGCCTATTGTCAGAATTGCATGTGGACCTTGAGCTACACACTCTGCTTTTCGGTGAAAGCGTACTAAATGATGCCGTGGCCATCGTCTTGACACAGTGAGTATCTTGCTAAAGGAGTTTCTACAGTCAGAAAGTGATGTATTTTTAGGGTTAATAGCGTGGGAGCTGAGGTTTTTTTTTTTTCATTTGCCTTTATGGAGGTGGGTGTGTGGGAGAGAGGAAAGGCTGGATGCATGCTGCCAGTATTCAGAAAAGGGTGTGATTGGCAAAACAGCCTCAGTCCTTCAGATGCTATGCAGTGGACTGCGTAAGCGAGTTGCCCCTGGCACTGTCAGCATCTCATTAAGATACTCAGTGGAGATACTCGGTGCCAGAGAAGAGACATACTCGCAGCTAACAAACTCAGCACAGCACTCATAAATGATTCTTTGTCCTGCTTACACACATCGCACTCACTGTCCGTACTATTTATGGAATGCCAGCGAACAAAGCCACTCAAGTAGATGTGCTAACAGATGGCAAGATGGGAGCAGTGAAGTAAAGATGGAGATGGGAGAAAACTCACACAGGTCCATATTCAAGGCACAGAAAGACAGACAAACAAATGCAGATTGAAGGGAGCTGACATTGATAAGATACAGTATGTGTTCGTATTAGCATTGTATTTACACAGACTGACACTTTACTTGCACAACACCTCAACATACTCTGACACCCCTTTTGTGCACTCCCGCAAATGGCCCGAGACAGGCAGGCAGATGGAGAGAGAGAGAGAGGGAGAGAGAGAGAAAAAAAAAAGCAGGCAAGTGTGCAGATTGGTGCGTTCACACTGAGGCTGCTATCTGTGTGTACACTGAAGCGCAGTAGAAGCAGTCTTCCCGGACAAACAGTCAGATAGTGCTTGTGTGTTTGTTCCTGGAGTGGCGTGACCGGCCTTCATGCCATCTCCTGTCACTTGACTGACTCACTAGCCTGCTGGTTGCCCTGGCCCCTTGCACAAAGCCGGCCCTTATTAGTGAGCCATGCGGGGTCCTGGCACTGGAATTTTAACAAGCTCCCAGAGCAGCTCAACCTTACGCTGATGCGCCTTCACACAAGCACTAAACTTCCTGCTCCAGCAGCCCCGACCCCGCCGTTCAACCACGTCCCCTGTGTTGATGTCTTGAGGTTTAATTTTCTGCGTTAAAAGGCCCCCATGCCTGAAGATACAGTTTTGAAGGTCAACCCGACTGAGTGACTATTGGTCAAATTTAATGTGCTAACACAACTGGAGTCTTTATTTTTGCAGAGGGGATAATAGATTTTCTCCTTTTTGGCTTCCTAAGCTCATTAGCAGCAGCTTGATTGATTCTTCCTCTTTTGCAATGGAGATTAAACCATGTTGTAATGTGTGCTACCTAATTTCAGGCTGGCAGCTTGAAAAGTGGCAATATATTACAGGCTCATTTGTCAATAGTTTGATGGGTGTCAAGGTTACAATAGTTTACAATTAGTTTTTACTAAATTTTCACTTTTATGACATTTTTGGCACTTTCACTTTAGTCCGAATTCATGTTGTTGTTGTTGTTGTTGGGTTTTTTTTTTTTGTTTTTTTTTTAATACACCTGTAGTTACATTTGAAGTCTTACCAGTTTTATTGCTGGTTTATGTCTGTGACGTATTTGATAGGGTTGAGATTCTGAAAGCTCTGAAGAAATATACGGCAATACTCAATCATTTCAAATTTTTCTCCAGGCTTTTGCTGCCATGTGTGGATGGATTCATAGACACATGCTGTACTTACCATCTGCTGGCACAAAAAATGAGAAGACAGATTAAATATTTATCAGATATTTAAACATTATTGTATGAAATGCATATTTCATTGCTGTTATTCCTCCAGTTTTTGCTTGTTAGGTTTACAAGCACTAAAGTTTGAGTAGGTGTTTGTTTTTAAATAAAATGTTATTTTTCTTTTTGTTGTAAATGCTTTTTTTATGCTTGATATTCATTAATGATAACTGATTATTTGATCAATTATTGATTAGAAAGGAATATTTTTGAAAGATCTTGGACAAACTGTGTTAATTAGAAAATACTTTTCTGGAACTTTTCCTTTTCCTATCAGAATCTGTGTGCCATTAAATGAGGGAAGTGAAACAGCACACCGCACTTTCACATTGCTTTTGCTGACTCAAAGGTTTGACAATAATTTAAACCAGTCAAAGTCTAATGGGAGTAAATGGGAGGGTCTGTAGTGGGTAGAGAAATGTCATTCCACAAAGGCAGTTCCCTCCACCAGCCACTCGCATGGATGCTTGTCTCTGCTTGCTTTACCTCAGGCCTCTCTCTCTCTCTGTCTCTCTCTCTCTCTCTCTCTCTCTCTCTCTCTCTCTCTCTCTCTCTCTCTCTGTTCCCCTCCCTATCGTCTCCCTGTGAGGCCTCTTTTGCACTCAATGACTTCCATGTGGAAGTCTCCCTTCCCCCTACAAAGCAAATATTTATAGCAGTGTGAATTGCACGATGCTGCTCTCTTTGTGAACAACAATAGTGTTTCCCCTGTTTTCTACAAACTACTATGGGATGTCTCTGAGGCAAATAATTTAGAATGGATTGTGTTTCAGGGCAGGATTTAACTTCTGAAGAAGGCCATGCATTGTTAGGAGTGACTCAAATAAATTGCACTTAAAGGCTTAGCATGTGAATTTATGCCTGCTGCTCCAGACTGGTTTATTTAAGAACAGAGGAACCCATATTTCTGGTGTCTGTCCTTGTTTCAACGCTATAAACCATGGTATTGCCTTAATGTTTCATTGTCTCTAACACACATGTTTACTCCTATTTTAATTGTCCTGTCACTTTTGCTGTGTTACTCAGTTTTTCAGATGTTAAATCCTGTTTTCTTATTAACTTTTATCATTTTGTCTTCCAGTGCCATCACATCCTACAGCCAGATGGATGTAGGACACACCTTCGACCTGCCTACATTCTTCCTTTCTCTTGGTTATTTTCTTGGAGTGCTCGTCGGCTCCTTCCTCTTGGGTTTTGTATTTACAGTCATAACAGCCCTCATATCCTTTCATCCCCTCCCATCTCAGCCTCTGCACCCCAAACTCAATTATCACCTCAGCATCCACTGCAATACATCCATTTCCTCTATGTGGTAATTGCTTCTCTAACAAACCCCTACTGTACCACCTTTATCAACAAAAGCAATGCGCCTAAGTCTAAAGTGTTCCTGCGACATTAATGGCTCTGGAGAGGTCGTCAATCACGGCAATAGCCTCTGATGAAGTTTCGACTTGCACAGTTGTCCAGCATTTCTCTCTGATCTTCTAGTAATTAGGCTTTAGGATGAAAAATGAGGATGTGTCATGAGAGGTTTGAGGTAGAGCTCAGCTCTTATTTACAGTGACTAATCTCTGGGTGAGAGCAAAGCACAAAAGCGAGCATTTATTAGATTTCGCTGATGCTAACCATAGCAACAGGCTGCTCTTTTGTACTGTCACAAATGGTGCCTTCTTACAGAGATTCACTTTGACACACCGTTCTGTAAATCAGATATTGTACCTATCGTTGTTAATTACAAAACAATCAGAATATGAAATGTGCTTTTGTGAGACAGCAGGGTGTAGTGGTTAAAGACAAAGAGCAGCTAAATATTACAGACCGCAGAGACAGACTGGGAGAAATGCAGAGCAGCAGCCTGTGAAGGATTAACAGATCTTAAATTGGAATAGTTACCATCTTCACCTTTTGTGTGGTTCTTACAAGTACAGAGCCTCCTTCCTGTGTCAGTCTTTGTGTAACGCTGAAAGACTGATGCTTTTACAAGGAAGCTTTCTTAGATGGGATGCAGACTTCATTATCTGTAGAGAACGTGCAGAAAGGACCTTATTAAGAGCCAATGACTTCCTGTACTTTGTAAATCTTTGGCTCAGTCCATCTTCCCCAACTGCATTTTCTTTTGTTGTATTTTTGGACCATATTATATGATCTACTTTTGTTCTGAAGACATTCTACCC
This sequence comes from Siphamia tubifer, assembly GCA_020466265.1. Taxonomy (NCBI): domain Eukaryota; kingdom Metazoa; phylum Chordata; class Actinopteri; order Kurtiformes; family Apogonidae; genus Siphamia; species Siphamia tubifer. The sequence goes on along the minus strand of CM035802.1, from coordinate 28,970,539 downwards.
ATCGTAGAGGCTGATCAATGTGGGTTTTTTAAAGGCTGATGTCAATTTTTAAACATTTGGTTTGCTGATGGCTGTTATCTACAGCTGGCTGATATTTATGGATGATTTATTTGAAGCACATGGACCATAAAATATAATTTAATTACTCAGATAATTATGATTTTTATGCAGCATTATGACTGAAATTATGAATACACTTACACATACATGTACTTCAAGTGCTGCCCACACAAGTGCCTGATCAAATATCTTATAACATTTATACATTGATCAAATAATGGTATTCAAAAACAAATTAAGTCCCATGACCAATATTGAAAAAAAAATCTATATATTGGTCTACCTCTAATTTATAGATCATTGTTTTGGGGGGCTGAAATGTAATTGGCTATATTTATATTGTTTTAATATTTAAATGTAAATGTCAGAGTCAATGACTGCCTGACATCTGACACCCATGGTCATCACAAAGCACTGAGTTTATTTAACCAGGATTTTATTACTACTGCACAGTTCAGCCTTGATTGAAAAAATTTAAAAAAAATTTAAATCTTACCAAGTGTATTTTTCTCATGTCTAGTCAAAACATCTCATCACACTTATCATGCATAATTAAATTTAATTTTCATTTCAATTCCATTTTATTTATAGAGCCCCAAATCACAACAATGTCATCTCACAGGGCTTAACAGGGTTGATTGGACAGAACAATCAATCACAGAAATAGATGAAGTCCCAAGCATCCCCTGTCCTTAGACCCTTAGAAGTGAATATTATGTTGGTTAAGATTTCTTATATCTCACAGAAAAGTTACTCTTTAGGTGATTATGTTTTATTTTAAATGTGATGAGATATTTTAATAATTAGAAGTGAGAAAAATTAACTTGTTAAGATTTAGATTTTTGGAGTCCACTGTAATTATGCACAGATGCAAAAACTTGTGTCACTGTCCAAGTATATAAGGATCTAACTATGCAACATATTTGTATCTCAGAGCCATAAGCGCTGTATCTATGTCTCTTTTATATGTCTTTAACTCTATTCCCACCTCACCAAATTCACTCGTCTGCATGAGAGTCCACTGCTGGAAACTTTAGTCGTCTTCCTTTTGTCTTGGAGCAGCTTCCTATTGGCTGAAGCCTGTGGACTTTCAGGTGAGTGCCATCTAAAGTATTTGACAACTCTTTATTTGACCACATCAGTGTTTTGGGTGGAGGTCAGACAGAATACAAATCCTGTGAACCACTGCCCTTTTTCCCCCATGGCGTCGCCTTTCAGCTGCATGTGCCGACTCGCTCACTTTGTCATAATATCTGAGACCGGAGAGGCTGTTTCACTGGCGAGCTTCAAGGCATTTCTGCAGCCAATTGCATTCAACAAACCTTGAAATGATTTGTGCACAGTGTACATTATAAAACTAAGATGTGAGTATTTTTCAATTCCCCATTTCTTTATATTCAACCCACGCAACTGAAGGATCCAAAAACCTACAATCACAGCCATGCATTTCTAACCTCTGAAGGAGCTTTGAAGCCAATAATCAATACGTCAATAAGGGGATGTTTTAAATCAATCCCGTAGTCTACATGGAACTACAAATACCAGGCACAACTCAAAACTGTTTCTGCTTTTAGTTCTGTCAGCATGTTTGTACATGTAGCTTCAAGATGGCATCACAGATTACATGAAGCCTTACCCAGAATGCACTTATAAACACACACATAATCCATCTTCATATCTGTATTCATCACCAAGTGTGTGTATGTGTGTGTGTGTGTGTAGGTGGGGGCGTGGTTGTTTTCTAGAATGACATATTATACTGTCACATTTCCTGCCCTTACTATATCTGAAATATTGAACAAATTACATTTAAAAAAACAAACAGTTCGCTCGGCTCAGCTGGCCGGAATTGTCCTTATCGCTTTCCTTGTCGACCGGTAATAATGAAGTTCTGAAATATGAATGCAGTTCACACACATTATTACTGTTGTGTTTATCCCACCCTGATTGTGTCAGAGGGATTCCACTTATTGAGCGGATGATGTGGAGCTATCTCTTACTTGGCAGGGCTCTCTGTGGCCTGTGGAGGAGGAGAAGACAGTTTTAATGAAATGCCTTGACCTTTGTCTATTAGACACACATGCCCTGTCTATAAAGTGTACCTCACTGAATGCTGTCCAGTGTGGGAGGCTCACTGCAGCAGCAATGCCTGGAGCAGCAATTCCCACTACTATCTGATGCAGGGTCCTTGGGTTTTTTTTTTTTTTTAATATGCAAATACAACTTTTCTGTACTTCACTGTTGAGTTGTCACTATCTTGAATTAAATCCAGACATATTCTGATACTTGTACAATCTGCTGTTGAGAGGTTTTTATGACTTTACAGTTTCAGCTCATAAGTGTAGTGTACGTACCCAAGCAGAATTTGTGATTCTTGGACCATTTTTAGTGAATATGAATGATAATATAAAAACTTGTCCTTCACTTGTGGTTAGTTGTTTAGTGAATTCATTTATTATTAAACAAATGTGTTTTTAAATCACTCTGACAGCAGGAACTATTGATCATAAGTCTACAGTACATACCCTAGTTATTCATCCTCTATATTGGCCCCTTTAACATCAGTCTTTTGTGGTAGTTGTGGATGAGACATTGTATTTTCTCAGATGGTGAAACTGCTCATTGTTCTTCATAAAACACCTTCAGTTCTTTTCAAAATTTGGGTTTTCTTGCATGAACTGTATGTTTGACACCTCCCCAAACTGGCTCAGTAGCTGCGTTTCCATTACAGTTTTTCGCAAAACAATAGCGATATTCCTAAATTTTCGACAAAATATATTTGAGCTTTGAACGTGTTTCCATTGATGTTTGTTCTAGGCAGGAGCGTCGTAATTCTCGTGAAAAATCATCCCGCAAGATTTCACTGCTGTCTCTAAAATGGCAGTTATGTTTTTCTCATGAATTATTTCAAGAAAAGTCTCCGTCTTCTCCTCTCTCTGTGTGTATCGCGCCATTTTCACTCTGAGAAGTGATCATGTGACATATAATTGCGAAAAAAAGTGTTTCCATTGCGCTTTTGCGATATATTAGAATATCGACATGTCAGAAAAACCGCCTCATGAAAGCGTAAAAACGTTTCATTGACATTTGAGTGGATTTTTTTCGAAATTCAGGTGTTTCCATTACCAGTTTTTTTTTTTATAGCGCTATTTACATTTTGCAAATTTCCAAGGGTAATTTCCAAGGCAGCTTATGATACTAAGGTCAGGAAACTGAGATGGACACCCCCTCACTTTTTTTCTGCTGTAGCCAATGACAGGTCGACTTGGCCTTATCTTTTGGATCATTGTCATGTTGCAACATCCAAGACCATCCCATGTGCATTCAGTATCAAAACGTATGTGCACAAGTGTATATGAGAAAAGCCTTAGTTTGTAAAAGGTAAAAAAATAATAATACTAGATAAGATAATGGATGACATCATGATAATTTACACCATTAACATTGTCTGACCCACAGCAAATCTCTGTAATTAAAGGTTCAGTGTGCGACATTTAGAGGGATTTAGTGGGATCAAATTGGAGAAATGTAATTTAATATTTCCAATTACATTTTCATTAGTTAATAATAACTTGAAAATAACAATGGTGTTTTTTTGTTTTTTTTTAATTTGTTAAATCTCTGGTCACAGACTGCCTTCTTGGCTACAGCATCTTCTTATGAACAGACTTGCTCTTCTGCTTTTTTTCTATTTCATGAAAAGTGTCATCCAGCTTTAAGGTGTACTACCATCACCTGTTATTTATGAGTGTGGAGCAGAGTTAAATGCAGTCAATGTGTATAATATTTCTCACCTGTTTTTGTAAACAAAACACCCATACTTTTGTAAAACTGTAAAATCACATTATCGATTCTAACTCAAGAACAGAGGGTCACAGAACTTTCAGATTGGTACCCAGCGATGCAGAGTGAAGATTTCTACAATTCTCATTATTGGTGTTATCACCTACAACCAATAGTTTTTGATATGTCTGGAGGTCAAAGGTGACATGTCGTAATTTAAATTCTGTAACACTGTTTTTGTGTTTCAAGCATAGACATATCACGCTATAACTTAATCAATAGTAGATATATTATCAGAATATTACATGCACTGACGCATATATACATATAACAAAATTATCAATATTGCAAAAGGTCATAGGTCACATTTAGCAGAAAGGTCAAAATCACATTATTGGCTCTAATTCAAGAATGGATGAGATTAGGTACAAGTACTCTGAGTACTTGTTCATTTTGAGCTGGAACCTGATGTAATGCTGCCGTTGAGTGTGTGTGTCTGTTTGTCTCTCTCTGGACATGCATATGAGCACACAGCGTGTGGAGAAGCCCTACCCCTCAGTGACACAGCTTCAGATTCAACACACATCAGAGTCCTGCACAGGTCCACCACTTCTGCAATATGACTTGGCTGCTCTTATTTCCAAACCCACTATCATCTGTACCTGCATACATTAGACCTGCAACCCAACCCAACCCGTGAATTAAACATATTGTCTACAGAGTAACTCACTTTTAAGGTCCCATGAGTACCCAACACATGCTATTACAAGAAAATGTGTATGGTAGATAACCATGACATTTTTATACTGTCATTTTCTCTACATCCTTATGTAGAATAGGAAATTAATTATTAGAAAAAACAAACAAACATTGGGCCTTATGTGGGCATGTGTCTGTTTTATACGACTATAGTCAAGGAATAAGAAACTGTTCTATTCTTCTGTACACAAGATGGTTATTTTATTCATTAGATTGATATAATTTGTTGCTCCTGTGAAATTCAGATTTCACTGACAAGCCAAATAATAATTTGGGGAGAAAAATAACTGTTCTCTTTACGCACAAATTACCGTACATACTGAAATGAAATGGAACCGAACCAAAACTGTGGCTAAATAACTGAGGTATGGGTCAAACTGTGGGCTACCTGTACTGTTACACAATTTATATATATATATATATATATATATATATATATATATATATATATATATATATATATATATATATATATATATATATACACGTATATACTTTATATATATATACATACATATTAAAATGCTCAGCAATTTGTACGATATATTATCAATACAATAATTAAACAAATATGTGTAATACCTCTAATATTACACTGTAAAATGTTAATGCCAGAACACATAGTCATTTTACCTCTAGTTTCTTGTGTTTCCAGCTACATTATTCATTTTTCTTATTAGTTAAAGCTGCAATACTTGATCATTTTTAGAGCCATTGTGCAATTACCTTTCAGCATATTATAATGCAAGTGGTCTGTGAGGACATGAGCCTTCCTCATCAACTGTTTGTCTTTTTGGGCTGTGGAAAATGTTCCACGGCACAAGATGCAGAAGTCACAAGGGTTTTCAGACATGATGCATGATTGACAGCTGTGATTACTGATCAGATTATTTGGTTCTACCCCAATAAATGAATGGATGAATTGATCAGTCAATCAATCAATCATAATCATTGCCAATTATTAAATGAAGAAGAACCAACAATTAATATTTTATAATAGGACACCCCAGAAACTGTCCTGCAGATAGAAGACGTGTATTTTCATATTCTAATATTTTGTTTCCTTCTGATTGTAGCTCCTGCAGATTTAACTGTATATTCTGTCTCTAATAGTTTTTCACCTTTTGTTGAATGTAATGCTCTGTAAAGCTGAAATAGAGGCCAATTTCATATTCATGTTTTGGGTCACTAATCTAAACCTGAGATCTTTTCCAATATTCTTGGTACAGCATGGGACTGTGCTGAACTTACTTGCACTGTGCTACATTTTTAAAGACCCCTAATGGTCCATTCGGGTGAAGTGGTAAGACATACAGAGGGACCTAATGAACAGTGGGGGTTCTCCCTGGTGTCCTTGGGTAATTGAGGCTCTTTCTGTCTCTGTTAATTGTTAGAGTTTAGTGAGGGTGTACCTAATGACCCTCCACCCTTGCTGTCATTAATCTCAGGCCCCTCGCAACTACTCATTATGCATCTCATCTGTTGCCAAGTGCCCGTTTGGAGCTCTTTGTGTGGCTGTAGGATGATGTGTTACCTCTGTCAGTGTTATGTAAACCAAGGAGGATGTGGTTGCTCTAACCAAATGAAACCAAAATCAAACTGCTGTCCTGGCATGGTCCATTAGACACTGCCGAACAGTGATGGAAAGGACATTGTGAGCGAGGACTGCTGGAGCTTGAACAGAGCAGGTATAGGTCAGTGTCCTGGTGCAAGGGCAGATGGTAAAAAGATAGTAATGGAGTGGCTTCACTTAGTTGCCTGAACCAGAGGCAGAGACAGACATTGTGAAGATCCGGGGCTTAGTCAAGAGGAAAAAAAAACAGGCTTCTTAGATGCAATTTCCTGTATTCTAGTGCATTTTAGCTTGACCTGTTCGACAAATCCTAACCCCATGACATAGATATAGCACACTCTACAGTATATGAGCATTTTACTGTGGTCGCCATCTTGGTACAGGGTCCTTATTGCCAATTGATGTTCATAAAAGCCGTGTTACCCCCATATAAAGATGGCACTGATTTCATTGAGACATTTATTCCAATAGACAGGGGTAGTCAATGCAATGTGTTTTATGTCTTTGACCCAAAATCAAGAGACAGAGTGTCTTCCTTTCTACAAGGCAACTCTGTTTAATAGGAGGAAAATGTATAGTAAATGAGTACGTATTTAATTTACATATTTAACACTGAGTGAATATTAACACAACATTATAATCATGCATACAGTAAAAGCTCACATTAAAGTTTAGGGGCTTCATATAAAAAAAAAAAAAATGAGAAAACCGAAGAAAACATGAGGGTTTTTTTGTAAAATATAACATTAACTGAGCAAAGATGGATGATTTTCAGTTACATGTACACATTACTAATCTAATAATTAACCATCATTAACCCATAAAAGCCCAGTGCTACTTTTATGGTGGTTCCCAAATTATTATTTTTCTCTCTATTTAACCTTCCTGAAGTGATTTATCTCCATTTGTTATAACATTATCCTCTGTATTCTGTATTTTACAAACCAAAATCAGGTATTTTCCATTATTTAATTTGTTGAACATGCAAATATGCATAAAAACTCATCGCTCATTGAGGGTATCTATATATATATATAAAAAATGAGAAAACTAAAGAAAACGTGACTTTTTTTAGTAAAATATATCATTAACTGAACATAAATGGATGATTTTCAGTCATCTGTACACATAAATCAAGCTGCATTAAAACCCCAGTTCTACTTTTATGGGAATTTTAAAATGATTTTTTTTCTCTGTATTTAATCTTTCTTAAAGTCATTTACCTCCATATTATCCTTTGTATTTTCCCTTTTTTTTCCAGTCAAAATCAGGCATTTTCCAGTATTTGATTACTAATGATGAAGATGTTTATACAAACTATTGATTTTATATGAAAAAACAGAGAGAACTGAAGAAACTACCATTTTAGGTCAAATTGATAATGAACTGAACATGAAGCTTGTGTCTCCATCCACTGTTATTTATTTAGTGGTGAATCACTGTCGTACAAGATGATGGTGTTTCCACGTTCACTACATTTTACACCAGTTATTTTACATTTATGAATATGGTTAATGGCTCAACAGATATTAAGCACTTTATTAGTAGATGCTTTTGCTCTTTGGGTATTTATCAGTTCAATAGTTCACAATAATTCGTTCAAACTAAGCAGCACACACTTCCAGTTGAATTTTTCCAACATAGTAAACATGTCCCATGAGGCACCCACCCCCTTTAAGTTACACATTATAAATTCCAACTCTCCAGTCCAGCCGGCCTCGTCTTTACCAGCGGGGGCCCTAATCAGTACCTCCACCCTATTTCCTCTCTGTGTGTCGCTGCCTTTCTTTATCTGTGTTTTTTCCCTCCTTTTGTACTTAGCTTGTCTGTTGTTCTTCTGTTGTTACTTTTTGTTCCCCTGTATTTGGCAAAAGGCGATGTGGTGATGTCACTTTTCAGCATTTACTACTCCCAGATTTCCTGGTCTCTGGAGTACAAATGGAAGTAAAGTGCACGGCCAGAAACACAAGGATGCTTAAATTGGGTTGGACAGCATATTTTGATGAAGCTGTTTATACAGCTGGACTTCATTGGAAGCAGGACAGTGGGTGGATACGGGGTCTGTTAGGGTACAGGGCTGGGCTGGGCTGATCTGGTGTCATTATATTTGAATAAAAATGAAAAAGGATACAGACTTGGGAACATTTGGGGCAATGTTTACAGGCTGTATTTGCACAGTTTTCTTGTATGAATCTCTAATTTTAACCCATAAAAACCTAGTTGTGCTTTTGTGTCAGTTCCCAAATAGTTTTTTTCTCTATATGTAATAATAATAAAACTAATGCATTTTATTTGCATTGCACTTTTATTCGAAGACACTTTACATACAGCAGATAAAACATAAACCAAACACATGGAAAATAAAACCGTTAAGTATTAAATGAAATATTAACCCTTTAACTCCTCAGACTTTAGCAGTTCCACAGCAAAAGAAAAAGAATAAAATAAGCAATAAAATGAAGAGAAACAGCCAAAATGATCAATAAAAATCAACCAAAAATTAATAAACCAATAAAAATAATAAGTAACATGAACAACATAAGACACAAACGGAACAAAATTGAAGAAACATCTTAAAATAAAAAAATAAAATAAATGTAGAAAAATAAACCAAAAAAAAGCAACAAAATGAACAAATAAACTAATAAATATTTACAAAATAACAATGAATATGAAACAATTTGCAGAACAATTAATTAAAAAAAAAAAAGAAGGAACTTGTATTGTAATTTGGTTCAAATAGTTTTAGTTTTGGCTTTTTCTTTGTTTCTAAATCAGTTGCTTTTTGACATCTGTTTATTCCATGAACAAAACTTAGTAAAAACACAGATTAAAAAAAAAATATATATATATATTTTCTGAATATTTAAATTAAACAGTCCATTCAGAACACGTCAGATGTCTCTTTTTTTATATTTTATTTTAATTTTTAAAATTTATTTATTGTTTTTTAAAATGGAAACAGAGCAATCACCAGACAATGGTTGCTTCCTGAACCTTCCATCATACATGAGTAGAGAGATAGAGTGAATGACATTTATTTAATGGAAAGAATTACCTTTTTTTTCATCTTAAGAAAACTGTTTTTATTCAACTCTGGACCAAATAGGTGGAGTATAATCAGCCTTTACAATCAGATTTTGTGGAAGCGTGAACTGTAACTGACTTTATCTTATTCTAATTGTTTCTACATTTGTTATGGTTTTTAACCTAATATGATCCCTTCTCACCAAATTTATTTTCTTTTTCATCTTGTACACATTTTCTCTCCCAGTATATACATAATTACAAAACGAACAAAATATATGAATGGCAGTGGATCCAAAATTGCTTTTGATGTTGTGCATGGTATGTGATAAACTGCTATTCTACAAATTAAATAAAAGGAAAAGGGTCTATCTCCCCAGGTATTTAACCTTTCTGAAATAACTTATCACCATTTATCCTCTGTATTTTGCATGTTTTCACTCAAAACTGGGTATTTTCCAATAATTAATCTATTGATCATGTAGATATTCATAAAGGTTCAGATTAAACTTGAGGGTATTTATATAAAATCAGAGAAAACTTCAAGAAAAATTTCGTTATTCAATAAAAATAAATCATCAACTTCAACATACAGTAAAACACATCGGAGAGTTCGTTCGACCCTCGCCCCTATTGATTGAATTTTGGTGGTGATCCGGAAGAAATTCTGGATTCTGGATCACTGTAGAATTTTACATTGCAGTGAATGCAGAATAAATGTGTGCTTTATGGGCTTCTATGAAAAGCTTTCCTGTGAACTTACATATGTTTATCTCACTGTTGATCACACAGGCCCAGTTATGACATCATTTGTTTAGATTTTTTTTTTTTTAGATTGACTTGAGCAACAAATGTTTTCTCAATTTCTTTTCCCATGATGCAAAAACCTCCTCTAGCATATTTTCAAAATAAGAAACCCCACAACTCCACAAATATAAACACACAGACAGTCTAATATCACTTCACTCACATTGCTGTTTTATGGATACATCTATATTTTAATGGACAATAAACAAATAAATCCTTCAGCATATTTAGTTTGTGTGTGTGTTTTTTGTGCATCTTTCAGGTATTGTTGCTGTCCTATTTTGTGGCCTGAGCCAAGCAAGATACACAATTCACAATTTATCCTCCGAGGGCAAGACCAGGTCCAAGCAGGTAGGTTACCAGTGGCTGATTGAAGTCTATTCAACTGTTGTTTTCAAACAGTATTTTGCAGAGTGCTCACTTCCCATTGCCTTTTGATGCCAATGTTTGTGTCTTACGTGCGTGCACAGGCAATCATTAGCTGCTATTAGTGTTCCGGTTGTCCGGTGGGTGTCTGAGTGGGAGGCCAGTCTCCAGCTATCTGCTTAAAAGGCTGAGCACAGACGGAGGCCAGCGCACTGTCATACAGCATGGGCAAGCTTCACAGCACAGAAAATAAATCACAAGTACGCACATATAGTCATCTATGCATTTATTATTCATTATCAGTGCCACAGTGCAGCTAACTGTTTATCACAGAAAAGCCTTTTAAATGCCATGCAGTACAGTTAAAGCTTTTGCCTATAAAGTGAATTGGCTATGCAGCAGTCAATATACGTGCACAGTGCGGTATGTTTACTTGGCTGAATGCCTTTATCTACATTTTTATGATTTATACATGTATCTGCAGCTCAAAAGAAAAGACAAAGTGATTTAGTATTTGCAGACACCAGTTGAATAGCTTGCAGGAAGAATATTTTTCTTTGTGGCATCTCATGTCCTTGTGATATGAATTTCTCAAAGAAAAAGGTACACTAATTCAGATTGATAGCCATTTTACTAAGGCTTTAAACCAAAGCTGGTTTAATTGAAAGAAAAAGAAAAAAAAAAACATCATAAATGAATAAATCACGACATCTGCTCTAATTTTATCCACATGAAACAGATGTTTTTTTTCTAATGTGCAAATCCTTCATTAAAGTGAATACAGTTTTATGAAGTTAATGACATATCCTTGAACTTTACATGACTTGATGAGTTCAATACTCCCCCACTACAAAGTATCCATACTAGAAAGGGCCTTTTAAATACAGAATGGCATTTTTTATAATCTTGTATGTTTCAAATTATTCAACAAGAAAGTGATTACATGAAAACGCGTCTGCAGATAAATGCAACCTTATTATGGCTTCCAGCTATAGATGTTTGCAGTCGCTTCCTCAAAGGATCAGGGAATAACATCAACACTGGATTTGTCATGTTTGTACAAATCTGAGCCTGTTTACCCATTTCAGATATGATCCGAGTCCTTCACTTCCACCCTAACACACACACACACACACACACACACACAGATACACACATACACACACAGATATAGATACAGACTTTCTACCATCCACCCTGAAACCTCTCCCCATCTCGGATGACCTTCTCCCTCATGATCCTCTCAATCCCTTTTATAATTTGCAGCTCTTTGAAGTCTTCAACTTCCTAGGGGAGATTTTCATCTTCAGCTACATGGGATACGTATTGTTGACGTTTCGTCACCATGTCTTCAAAGCTCTCTTCATTTCTGGGACATTTGTATCCTTTTGTAAAACATGATGGGGCATCTTCACTTCCAGCTGTGCAGCCTCTGGATCCCATTCAGACCTCAGAAACTATAGTGTTTCATCTGCTTGTCCCATTCATTTTTGTCTCCTCTCTATATTCAATACAAATTCTTTCATGAAGGATCATCTGAACCTTATTTGTTTTTCCTGTTTTCTGCCTTGCCTTTCTGCTGCAGTGCAGTGATTTCCCCAGTCCTTAAAAAAACCTCAGCACTTAAATTGTGCAGGTTTGATCCGGTGAGCTCTGTAAATGCCATTCAGCTAGTCTCCCATGATCACCTTCTCTGCAGATTAAGATGCTGCAGTGCAGCAGCACTCAAAGAAGCGCCTATGAAACAGAAATTTAAAGAAGTGTTTAATTATTGTTTCTGTTGCTGGTTTTCTGTTTTCTAACAAACCTCAGTGGATTCACGATGTTTGTCTATCTGAAATAAGATCATACTAGTTTAATTCGGTGTGGATTAAACACTGTATCTGTTGAAGTTGAAGATTAAATCTGATTTTTGTCAGTAAATCAGAGATGTATATCCCTTGTTACTTTGTTTTTTCTCTGTTAACTTCAAAGTTGTAATGTATCTTGATCTGTTGGCCAGATATAGACTGGAATTTATATACTACAAGCCCGCAGTCTTCATAATCAGTGACTCTTTTTAAAAGATTTATTGGGATTTAGAAAGCCCTAATCACAGAGAAGGGGTATAATAATGATAGTTTTCATTTCAGTGATAATGTATAATTACACTAAAATGAGAATCATGATTTTCAATAACATGAAATGAGCCATTTCACCTGAAGTAGCTCCAAATTGACTTTTCCCCCTATGTTATAGTGAAAGGCATCCAGTGTCAAAGTAAATTACTGTCGACCTTATACATTGTTAACCCATAAAGACCAAAATCATCTACTGTTACTAAAGGTTTAATACCTGTTGATCAGCTAATCCTATCAATACACATAAATAACTGATGTAAATTGCAGTTTGTTTCCATGGTCATCAGAAATGACCCTTTTGAATGTTCAGGGGCTCCATATAGTGACCATTAAAACATCGTCATCTTCTACAATGTTGATTCACCAGTAAAACTAATGGAATTGGATCAATGATATTTTTGTTTATATTCAATTAATAATAAGAAAAAAATGATATGTTCTTCAGTTTTCTGTGTTTCTGATTTAATAACCCTCAACTTAAATTTAAGCTTGAAATTGTATTATTTTAAATTATGTGATGCACAGTAAGATAAAAGGTAGAGTTACTGGAATCTGGAATAAGGTTTAAGTACAAACAGGCAGATGCACCAGTTGACCAACACCAGGAAGTCTAAACTCTTGTAAAATAATATAGATAATATAATCATTGATTCAAATGTTCAAATAATGATGTTGATCAAGTTCCTCATTGGTTGAGGTATCAAATACATGGTGATGCATGAGGTCAGTGACAGCGTTTACACTCCTCTCCCATCCACTATATTTGGTTTGATGTTCCCCAAGGGCAAAAGGCCGCTCTGGATGGGAAACAGGCAGAAAGAAAATAAACACTAGACATATCCTGCTTGAATATGTCTGGACATTCTTACAGGATATATCATCACCACCCATCCATGACTGGAGTTCTGGACACCTGGTGTTTATAGAGAATGATCTTAATATGATATTATATTTTTCTAACAGAGCTTCAATGAATATATACATGATCAATAAATTTAACACAAGAAATTAAGATAATATTACAACAATTGGTTCCAAGCACACAAACTCTCCCCCTCATATATATTTTTCAATTCTAAGTAAATGGGGGGAGGGAAGGGGTGGTGTTAAAAATTCATTAGAAATTGTAACTTTGACTAATGATAACTATTCTGGTTCACTGGTCATCAATAGAAACCCAATGTGATAGGAATTCAAGCAATAGGTTTTGTTTGTCATGTGTTAACAAACAAACCATACCTTTGGCTACCCTTCAGGGGGTGAGGTAATAAGTGCTGATAAATCACCTCCAAAATATTAACTGTGGATAAAAATCGCTTTGGCAAGTGGCTGTCATACAGACCTGTCAATCAAAGCAGATAGCAAGGCTGTGTATCTGAGATCTTATCAACAGAGGAAAGATGTAAAGACTGACCACTAGATTAATTATTGATGGCAACAGAAAATAATGATAAAAGTGATAACACTGGAATGACTCAAGATCTAGAGGTTTTTGAAGGTACCCTAGTGAAATATTTCTTCATTGGTGTCTTTTTGGACGTGAAGTTGTTGCCTCTTCTATTGAATCTTTATTAAATTTCAAAATTATTATCAGTGTTCAATAGGAAAATGAATCTATTTGATTTTGAAGGAATGATATTTTGCCGTTTTAAATGGAATTATGCATTTTAAAACTTTTCTCTGTGCTCTACAGAACCAGTAAATGCTATGTTTGGGTCTGAATTCTTCATGAGTTCAGCTTCACAGGTCTATCTTCAACCCTATTTCTAAGTAATGACAACACTGGCACTTTAAATGCAAATAAGCCACTTCCTGTTCCAACCACTCTAGGCTGTTGACAATGCTTCTCTGTCCTATTCCACCAGTTCTGTTTGTTATTACAACCAACTGTACATGTTAGGTAATCATCGGCTCAAAGTTTGGGCATATTTTCAGTTTTTACAACAAACTGCTGCTGCTGAAAAAAAAATTATATCACACTTTGAGAAATGCTCATTGGAAGTCTTGATCATATATATATATAATATAGGATGTGTAGAGAAGCCCCTGAGACAGTCCAGCACATCACAGCAGGGTGTAAGATGCTGGCAGGCAAGGCATACATGGAGCGGCATAACCAGGTAGCAGGCATACTGTACAGGAACATCTGTACAGAGTATGGACTGGAGGTCACAAGGTCAAGATGGGAGACTCCCCCCAAAGGTGACAGAGAACAAACAGACCATGATCCTGTGGGACTTCCAGATCCAGACTGGCAAGATGGTGATGGCCAATCAGCCTGACATAGTGGTGGTGGATAAACATGAGAAGATAGTGGTAGTGATAGATGTAGCAGTCCCCAGTGATAGCAACATCAGAAAGAAAGAACATGAGAAGCTTGAGAAATACCAAGGGCTGAAAGAGGAGTTAGAGAAAATGTGGAGTGTGAAGGCAACAGTGGTACCAGTAGTGATCGGGGCACTAGGGGCAGTGACCCCCAAGCTGGGAGAATGGCTCCAGCAGATACCAGGAACAACATCAGAGATCTCTGTACAAAAGAGTGCATTGCTAGGAACAGCTAAGATCCTGTGCAGAACCCTCAGGCTCCCAGGCCTCTGGTAGAGGACCCGAGTCTGAAGGAGACACCGCCCAGGTGGGGTAAGAGGAACATTTGTATTTATATATATATATATATTTGTATTTATATATATATATATATATATATATATATATATATATATATATATATATATATATATATATATATATATATATATATATATATATATATATATATATATATATATATATATAATGTGTGTGTGTGTATAGCTTTGCTGCACCTGACGGGTTCAAATTCAAATTTTATGAACTGTTAGGATTCAAAAATCCACATATTAATGAACCAAAGACTAAAAATTGTTTTAGCAGAATATGCTCAATGTAAGACTCTTGGACAACTGTCTGCTGTTTTTGGTTTTTATTTTTCCCCTGGCCAAAACAAGCAATTTGAGGACACCAGTGTGGGGTTTTATAAGCATTAGTTATTTGTTGAGTGTAGACAAAATGGATAACAAGGACAAGATTATTATAGAGATTAAAACAAAGCTCCAGTGTTGCTCCATTGTAGTCGGACAGGTGTAAAAGCTGAGCAGCTATTTGAAAAGAAAATTAAATGTATTTCTTTCCTCTATATAGACAGAAACCCATTAAAAACACTCCTTAGTGTCTCCCTAGAGTCTGTGCACACCAGCGGTACATCCAATACATGTTCTGTTATCAAAAAGCCATCAGTTGCTTAATGATACTCATTACATGTTAAAGTTCACTGTCATAACAGATGTTTGATATTCACAACTATTGTTGTAGCTGTCAGCTTTGTATCTCCAAAAGGGGAACAAAGGGGAAGTTATGTGCTTCTGGCTAACCATTTTACAATTGTCCTTGCCTAAGAGCTAAGAGCTGGCATTGGCCATAGCGTACGCCTGAGGAGAGACTCTAGTGGCTGCACTCCAAGGAGATGTTCTTTCACAGTCCAGTGCCCAGATGGCCAGCAATTATTATTACAATCCATCTTCCACCATAGGGTCAAAAGAGCCACACAAAAAAAAGAGTCGACTGAGCAGATTCCTTTTCCAATGCTCTTATTCTCAGTGTCAAGGGCTGCCAGTGAGGAAATGTTTGACTTGAGCACTGAGCTTGTTTAGCTTTGTCCTTATTGTACATCCATAAGAAAAGCCTAGAGTGACAAAATGTTGGCAAAAAACCATGCACCTCCAGCTCTGGACCATGACCTGGATGTGCAAACAAGAATAAGCAGAGGTGGAATTTGTCTTGTATGTCGCTAAAAGTGTCTATAAAAATGAAATAACCCCAGTGATTCAATGCTTTTAATCGTTCTTTGGTTACGCAGTAGATTTTAATCATTGTAGCTTGCAGCCTTTGCCAGTGACAAAGGAGATGGGCTTTATTGGAAATGAGACTGAGATGAAAGTGTTTAATTACCTCCATTCAAATAGCTCAGAGGCTTTTGATATAGAGAAATGACTGCTTTTGGGAGCAGGATATTGCTTTTGAAAATCCATAGGGTGCATACGATGTAATATTGACTGCAGGGTGTAAGGACGCTCTGTTTTAGTAATAGTCCTGTCAGAATAAGGTCCCCTGTTTAAGATATTACTCCCTTTATTTATTCCAGGTATCATTTTCTAAAATACTAAAGCAGTGATACCTGTCTGCACACCTTTATTTTTTTTTTTTGTTAATGGAAAGTAGCTATTTCAGTTGATCCCCTCTGGCTCTGTCTTCTGTGGTTTATAGGCTTGACTTAGATGCTACCAATATAAACCTACCTGATGATTTGAGACTGGAGTCAGGCTCATATGAGGTTTTGAGGTTATATTGGGTTACTTCTAAAAGTATGACAAAAGATGATAAATTGTATCCAGGGTGGCAGATACAGCTATGATTTGATATCCTCTCTCTAACTGCTGCCCAGGACACTTAGCATTCAGTCCCATTCTATGTGAAACATCAAAGTGTGTGTGGAGGGCAGAGACAGCTGGCAGAGCCTGATTGGCTTCATGCCTCGGCGTGGTGCCACAACGCTGTGTTTGCATCCTAAACAGGAAAAATTGCACATTATTATTATTATTATTTATTTAATTTTTTTGTCATGTTTGAACATGCAGTATAGCTATAAATGCATGGATATTTTCTCTTTAACAGCTTCTGTTGTATTTAATATGTGATCTACATGTATTTTCACTTCAACCAAAGAGGAAGTTTCGGTCCGATTCCAATTTCAAGGCCCGAGGAAATCAAAGCATGCAGTATTTTAGTTGGAATTCTTTTAGTTGGGAATTCTTGCCCTACAGTTTGTTATACCCCCAATGAAAACAAGCGTACATCCTGATTTATAAACCTTCTGAAAAGTCTCTGTGTTTTTCTTAACACTTAATGCGTACAGCTCTCTGTCTTCATTTCGAGGGCGCTGAACATCTACCCATTGTCTTTCCTGCTGAACTTGGGTCGTAGAACCAAGATTCCTTGCTCCTTTCAGCACTTCATGATGTTTTCAGGTAAGAAATTCAGTCATCACAAAACCGGTTTATTATACATTATTATATTGTATGTTTATTTACAGTAACATTTTGTATTTCAGAGACCTTGTAGAAAAATGTGTTGTTGACATTCCTGACCGTAATAGTGATGCATGTTGGATTTGTGTTTGAGTGATTCTTAATTCTGCACGAAGCTGAAAACCTTTGCTCTGATTTATCCTATGAAAGCTCTTTAATTATAACATTTCTATTCATTGCCGGCGGCTAATGGCGTCAGTGAGAATGCTGAAGGAATCTGGAGTGACTTGTCAGCCTGTGTGTGCAGACACCAGTGGATCTGTTCTCAAGCCCTATAATATATTCACTACCCCTGTTACAAAGGAGTCTGTGCATTTATCGGCTTTGTCCAGGGTGTAGGTATTTTTAGCCACTTTTTCTATTTGTGTGTGAGTATTTTGGGCGGTAGAGTAAATAAATCATCACTTCACTTTAATTTCCAGGACTAATGGTTGAACCTCTGAATGGTTTGATGATGCAGGAGAATGGGATGTTTGATGTGAAGTGATGTGGGGTATAGTGCAGCAGCAGCAGCAGCAGCATGTTTCTCTGCTTGCCTGACCCACTTTACCTCTTACATAAGATGGTTTCTTTGTAAAAAGCCCTTGTCTTGCTATTTTTCAAAACTCCCCTACCACCACCATCACCTCCCCCATCTGTTTCTCGTGGCAGTAAAGGATTTGCTGTGGGAATTGTTTTGGCTTTAAGCATTATGTCACCACTGTACAGTAAGCTAAAAGTTAGTTTTGGGGCTGTTTACTGGTCAGTAACTGGTCTATGATTGTTTCTACAAGAGGCTTGATGAGAGTCAGGGTGGACAGCTTCATAAACTGGGGAGCTCTACTATACTGTAAGTTCCTTCTTTAAAATAATTGGTTGTTCTAGCGACTAGTGGTTTGATGGATGGCAGTAATCACCCGGAGGATGCCGTAAAGTTTGCTCACATGTGCTTTTTTCCACCTTCAGGTTTAAGGGGGGTCGTGGCCTTTAGTCTGGCTGTAAAAGACACGTCCACAGAAGTGAGGTGCACCATCCTCACCACCACACTGCTGCTGGTCGGCTTCACCATCTGGGTGCTGGGTATGACCACTGAACCCATGCTGCGCTGTCTGGACATCAGGTTAGTGCTAACAACGTCAGTATGATGCAAGTCAAAGCTCTCATTCTGTCTACCCATCTGTCTTCATTCTATCATGTGTGACACACAGACGGACAGTGCTTAATTAAACTCTCACATTAAGAATTCAACTGATTAAATATGCATGCCTTTGTAAAGTATTTCTCTGGATGTTTGGATTTGTCCTCCCTTTGCTACTTCAGCCTTTCACAGCCACTTAACTGTGTGTGTGTGTCTGTAAGTGGGGGGGTGAGTGTGTGTCGACTCTGTCTCTGCCCTCTATTAGTGACTTGCACAGCTGGTGCACTGGACAAAGCAGGTCTACAAGTCCCTGGAAACATGTTACAGAGAAGATAACATTCAAATGCAGCTTGTCATGCAGTGCACAAATATAAAAACAAACAATATAATGAGAACAAATAGTACATCCAAAGTATTTTAAAACACGCCACATGTATTCTTCAGCTGAAACCAATCTGAGGCCAAAAGGTCTGGAAGAAAATCTTTAAAATACCAAAGTGATCCAGTGTTTTTGTGGTCAATGCAAAATACAGTTTGATGTCTGACCTGAAATGTCAAAGTCATCATTTGAGCTAACGGTTCGTTCTGATCGTTCTGAAGCGGCGTCTGGTCCTTTTTTCTATAAGTCCATTATAAAATGCGATTACATCACTATCAGCAGAGATGAAGATGCTGTTCTTGAACGTCTTCATCTCCAACGATGGTTCAATGCAGACCAGACGTCACAGATCGACCAAGAACAGGTCAAGTGTTCAGTGTGATGGATAAGAATCCATTCCTCAGGTCAACATCAGGCAGGAGGAGCAGGATTCTGGCAGTTATTGATGCTAACATGATCCATACTTGTGTGATAATGAATGAGTGAATTAATTAATTAATTAATCAATGGTTTATTTTTGGTTTATACAGTTATCACGACACATAACCACAATAAACATAAAAAGAAAAAACAATAGGCCAGAAGCAGAAGCTTATTTTGCCTATCCTTCTCACCTGACAAACTGCTTACTACAGTACATTAAATTAAATATGTACGTCATTGAGCATTACTGTAACAAAAGAATCAAAAACAACATAGCACACCCACCATCTCCACTTAATATTCCTGAATGATAACAGATGTGAACAGCTTAAATCCATCAAGTCCATTCCATAATTTCACACCCACAATCCAAACACATCTGGATTTCACATTTGTTGTCACTTTCATACATTGAAATATATAAAGACGTCTTAAATTATTGTTACTATCTTAATTTAAAGAAGTCTTGAAAGCTATTTGGACGAATATTATGTTTTACTTTATAAATCATCAATATATTAATATATATAGTATTATATACACATTGAGTTTAATATATACTTTATTAGTTGCTTCAAAATATCCTACTTTACTAATTGTTCTAATTGCTCTTTTTTGTAATTAATCTCACCCAACATTGGTTGGAGGAGTATATTTGTCTGTCTGTGTGTGTGTGTGTGTGTGTGTGTGTGTGTGTGTGTATATGTGTGTGTGTCTGCATAGACATATCATGCTATAACTCAATGAATATTTGAGATATCATCATGAAATTACATAGACATATACATATAGCTGATGAGCATCAGATGCAGTGATCCATGTGAGTAAAGGTCAAAGGTCAAGTTTAACTAAAAGGTCAAAATCACATTCTCGGTTATAACTCCAGAATTTCTACAATTGTCATACTTGGTGTTCTCACCTATGGCCAATAGTTTTTGAGATCTCAGGGGGGATCAAAGGTGACATGTTGCAAAATTTACTTCTGTAACACTGTGTGTGTGTGTCAAGTATAGACATAGCATGCTATAACTTAATCAATACGGGATATATTATCATAATATTACACACACTGACACATATATCCATATAACGAAATTATCAATATTTCAAAAGGTCAAAGGTCAAGGTCGCATTTAGCAGAATGGTCAAAATGACATGATTGGTTCTAATTCAAGAACGGGTTGTCATACAAACTTGAGATTGGCACAGAATGAGGGTGAGATTAGGCAATACTTGTTTTATGAATGTATCTATACTAGTTTTCCCAACATTTCCTCTTATTTCTGCACAATATGTTAAGTAGATTGGAACGAAAGAAGAATATGTCATGTGCCAGTGTTTTTGTTAAAAAAAAAGGCCCATGTTTTACTCAATATGTCAATAGCTTTTCACACTTTACTTTTAATATGCTTAATATGGGGCTTTCAACACAGTTTGCTATCGATGGTGGTACCTAATAATGGAATTAAGTCCCACTGAATTACTACAGAAACAAGATGTGCACTTCTTTATGATTTTCAAGTTTCTGTTCAACAACTATGTAAAACAAAAATAAAAGATCTGGTGTTTTGCAATTCTGTTAGCATACATGCTATTTTTTCCCTTTTAAGTCTATCTTTGATTCAAGGTCAGTGGGCGATAATGACTAAGGAGTGAAGAAGAGGCGTGAAGAACGCAAGGCAATAATTAGATATTTATGTTATTAAAGGGTAATCTATGGCCCAGATCACAGTGGTGTAATTGACTCCCACAGACTTTCCAAGCAGTACTTTTGAATCGTGGCATTCACTGACTTGTGTGCACATGATGTTCATATCGGAGTAAAGCTATTATGACTCTAAGAAGCCAGAAATACAAAATCAAATGTTCCCCTTTTCTCTAATAATAATACATAATGAATAAAACTTCCTAGCAATAGAAAGACATTTACATTTAAGACAGAATTATGGATAAGTTTACACAGGAAATATACCGTATAACACATATTCAGTCCATCTATGTAAAAGTGATAGGTTTGGACATTGAAATACCGTCCCCCTAAACAAGACAATGATAGTGAAGCAATTTGTGTTGTGTGAAGCCAAACCTGGAGCTCTTCTGTTGTTAATGAATTGCAGATTGGCTTTGGTAATTCAATCTGCTGAGGTGTTTGTTTGAGCTTTTACAGCCAAATAAGCTTCATTTAATTTTAATGCTTAAGTTTATGAACCAGACAAAGAACCAATATCTCTGTAAAAACATGCCTCTTCCTCAGTGTTGGTGAGCAGCTAAGGGACATTTGACTGTGTTTTTATGTGCATTTTTTTCTTTATTTATTTTAGATCTTGTCTTCACTGTCTCTAGTATAGCCAGCGGGTGTGAGATTGAGTTAAAATTGGAAGAAAAAAAAAACACACACACACACACACACAAATGAATTCAATTGAAACCTTTACAGTCAAATGTGCGAATTATGGAGAGTTTTCAGTTTATTTGCTTATGACTGACAGTAGCAACACTTTCTAGTCAGAGTGGAGCACGAAAAAACATCCTTCTGTATAGCCATAATATTTTCTGTTTTTAGTCCTGCAAACTTAATTTTCCTTCATTTCTTTTTGTCACACAGTAATGCTACCCACTCGTTCAGCAGAAGCAATAACTTATGTATTTCCAATATTTTTCCCTATAAGATGTTTACTTGGCCGAGAAAAAAATAATAGTCCTCTAATAAGAATGCTTACCTGCATTCACTGGTACATGTATGTTTACATACAGTATATCTTTAATTTGTACATATTTTTGATTGCGTACTATTTCATATCTTATATTTTTTTTACATGTCTATATCTTTTGTGTTGTTATTTAGATGGAAATGCACTACTGTTGGCAGAAACCACTTGAAATTTCATTGACAATGAAACCTATTCAAATCAAATTTGATTTAAATACAAAAAACATTACCTCATGGCAATTTACATGTCGCCTAGCCACGCTATCCCGGTTAATTACATGTATAGGTGTAGGAATACTTCATAGTCAGGGGAGGCGGGGCTAAAAGGTTGTCTTCCAAATCCTCTGTATGGAATAGGATGGGACTCCAACCAATCAGGGTAATCTTTTGGATGATGTAGTTAGACGCTGGAAAGTTAACTGAGAAGTCCGGAGTCTGTAAAAATAATTTAAAGATTGCTGACGTTTTCTCACATTCTTCACTAATATTTGATAAAAGGAAATCTCCACCCATTGTTGTTTTTTCTTCTATGGTTGTTTCCGTTTGTTTCTCTCCAAATCATTGCAGCGTCACTTTGTTACTCCCACCCTCTGACTCTATACTTCACCGTGATTTGTCGGCCAGTTTCAGGGAAATATAGCCTAAAGTTACTTTGAAGCATAACTAGACTACTATGGTAGATGTGCTGCCGCTAGGAGGGTCTAGCGCGGCTAGGCTAATTTACGTGTAGAGCCAGTTGGAAGCAGACCCTCACTCCTAGAGGATGGTCATCTGCCTTGACCAGTTGGGGTTAGAGATAGAAGGTAATGGAAGAGAGAGAGAGATTGGGGAAGGGTGGGTGGGGGTGTAGGGGGAAACACATGCACAGATAACTGAACTAAAGTGAACAAGAAGTAGATCAGCTGATGCTGCCACAACCACCAACAACCAAAACAAATGCCCAATAATGTCTACAAATACAGTATTAACAGTAGATGTATCACAGCAGATTCATGAAACAAAAGACATAATGTTTAAATTCTATTCTATTATTTTCTTGTTTAGTTATTGTTCTTCTACTGTGGTGCCAACTGGAAGCATGCTAGTGCGCAACAGCATGTAGCATTACCTAGTGTCTGGGAGTTGAACAATAATTTGAATTTCTCTTGCTAGCTTCTGGGAAACTCCAGTTAAGTCCTTAATCAGAGTAAGTCAATAATTCAGTGCTTATGAATATGCTTACTGATAGGTCATGAATGTGAGAGTGATTATTTGTCTCTGTATGTCGGCCCTGCGATGAACTGTCCAGCATGTACCCTGACTGTGGAGTTGAATTAATGAAGAATTCAGATCAAAGCATAGCATAAGAGTTAATGTAATCCATAAGGGGAAAAAATAAATACATAATTTCTTTGAAAAAAGAAAAAAGAAATATCACTCCTTTAAAATCATATAACTCTAATACCATTTTTCTCCACACTGTTGCCCAGGTGGAATAATATACAAGTAGTTTTCAAACACATTTGTCTTTTTATTCCTATTTAAACACGTCTATAGTCACCTTTGACCAGGTGCATTTATTATACTGAGTCTCAATTTATTCATCAATCTATCAACAATAAGTCACAGTTGTCACATTTCATAAGAAAAGGTGAACATATTTTATTATAACTTTATGGGCAAGAGCACATTTTCCATCAAAATAGAAATAATCAAACTGAGTCATTGTTTCCTATAAATGTACAAACTGAACCTTTTCTTTTTCGCTGCATCCATACACATGATTACTCCGCAATAACTGCTATCTGGAGAACAAATTTCACAAAATGGAAACAAAAGACACTTGACTGCCTTTTTGCCCATCGTTTTCTTTTCTTTTGATGCAGTTGCAGGTCTTTTGAGATAGCTATAGGGGAAATAAAGAGTAATTTCACATTGAGTACAACTTTCAAAGACTCCACTGAGGAACCATTTCAGCGATGGAATGGAACTTAAATTTGCTTCAGGTGAAGAGATGTAATGTATTATTCACTGAAATGAAGTCTTTCAAAGGGCTTACTTTTCTGTTCTGTTCATACAGTCAGATGAGAAGAGGGAGATGGAAGGGTGTGTGTGTGTGTGTGTGTGTGTGGGGGGGGGGTTGGAAAGGAGGGAAACAGAGGTATTCTCTCAAACATGACAATCCTGAAGGCTTGATGCATAACACTGTGGTGGGCTCTGGGAATTAAAGAGTGGCCACAGAGGCGGTAAGTAGGAGAGGGAAATGTGGAGTGGAAGACAGTTGCCTCTTTCGTACACAAATGCTCAGACAGGATGGTCATGTGTAATCAAACTAAAATATAACTGCCTGGCTCCAGGAGAAATGAAAAAAACATGGTCAGTAATGACTCCAAAGCAGGGTGAGCTCAGAGCTAGAGAGAGAGAGCGAGAGAGAGAGAGAGAGAGAGAGAGAGAGAGAGCGAGAGAGCACACTTTTAATTTGTAACCGAGTTTCTTTTTTTTTGGGTTCAAATGTAGAGTTAAAGATAATGTTTCCGCATATCTCATCACTACATAAGATAAGATAAGATATTCCTTTATTAGTCTGGTCAGTTGTGTTATCATTAAGCTTGTCTTCTCTGTTGGCATACTGTGATATTCTATATTATCACAGGTTCAAAACACAGCATATTTTTATTCAGTAAATGTGAATATTTTCATCCCATTATAAATGTGGATCATAGTTTATCATTCAGAGGTGTTAGTGGGTCCTGAATCCAAACTAGTTGATGACCATCGCTCCAGAGTACAATTAAAAATCTTTAGTTAGAGGCGTGTGAGTGGAATTAAAAGCATATGAGAAGTGAACAAAACTTGCTCAGCTTTCAGTCCAGACATTATCCATCATTCCACGAGACAAAATGTGGTGTCAAAGCCTAGATTGTCTGCCTCTTATATTATTGCCACTTTTTCTCATCCCTTTCTATTTCAGTTTCAATTTCAAGGTGCATTATTGCCCACAAAGTTTGATCATGCTGCCGCAAAACATAGTGATTATTGCACAATTGATGGCAATTATTAATATATCACAAAACCGTGAAACTGTTGAAAGGTCAGCTTTATTTTTTTTTTCCCCGATTTGTTTTTTTTTTTTCTTTGCATCATCACAGCATTCACTTTAAACCTGAGTCTAACCTCCACAGTTTTTGCTCAGTCCTACACTTGTCACCTCCCAGTGGTGCTACTCTCCACAGAAGCAAAAAAAACCAACAACTTTGAAATAGATAAGACTTTTTAAACGTCCCAAAAGAAAAAAAAACCTCACAGATGATATAGGTATAAAAATAAGAGAGTTGTGTTTTTTATTGAAGTGCAGAGCACAAGCACGCGCAGCCAGCCAATAAATTTTATCTTGAACTTTGTGTCCGTACATGAAAGCTCAACCTTTGGTGCAGTGCAGCAACACAGTCTGGGAAGAGAGCAGAAGGAATTGAATTAAAAAGGAGCAAAAGTTTATCTTCATGGTCAATCACATTTTAACAAGTTTCTCAAATACTACGTGCATGTGTACACTTATGATATAATCAATATACAAGGAATAAATAAATGTCTTTGTATATTTTTTTTGACGTATTAATACAAAAAGGATTAAAATATCATCTTTTTTTTTGTACAGTATTGTGACAAACTGCTACGATAGGGCGTGTTCGTTCTGCTAAAGAAGTGCTAACTCAAACTGGAATACAATCAATCTATAATTAATGGATTATATATGAATGTGAGTCTGCATGAGCAAAGCTTTTCTTGCAGGTCATTTTTTTCTATTACATCTCAAACCCTGTCTTGTGTTTACTCGGTCCGTCTTTGCTTTGGCCTCTCTATTGGGAAACTCAACAAACTTTAGGCAGCTTTATGTCAGTTTTATAACACACTCTGTTTGTTTGTGTGCAGCTCACTGCACAGACCGCCTGTGTTTGTTTTAATACTTAACACACGCTCAGCTGCTCTACTCCACCCATCTTGGTTGACAGCATGAAATAACTAAACAGAACCAGGAGTGGAAAAAAGTTACCTTGTGTGATGTGATAAAAATGGCCGCCTGCCAATGTTTGTACCTCCACCAACTCCACGTAAGGAGACTGATATTGTGTTTGTTGATGTTTACAGGACGTTATTTTAAATTAGTTATGGGTTCAATATTTGTACATTAACCCATAAAAACCCAAAGACTCTTCACCAAACGCATATTCTGATCTAAAATGTTTTATACCTGTTGATCCAATAATTCTAACAATGCATGTAAATAATTGTGAACTGTTAATTATACATCTTTTCATGGTCATCAGATATGACTGTTGTGATTCTCCATAGTTACTGTGGAAATACCATCATCTTCTATGACATTGTTTTACCAGTAAAACCCATAGAGTTTGATCACTGACAGTGGTCAATGTATATATATTACATATATTATGTATATAATATAATATACAGGGTTCCTGCAGCTCCTTGAAAAGGCCTTAATTCGCATTAAAATGTCTTAAATCGAACTTCAAAAGTCTTAAAAATGTGGACACATAAGTAAGATTTATATTAGTTTGAAATAAAAAAGTATTTGGTACCATTTAGGCTGTTTATATTATAAGAATAATTTAGGGTGAGTAGAAAATTAGGGTACATCATTCTGTGGGTGTAGTATTCCTTTAGCTATACTTAGATTTTTGCAAGTGTGTGTTTATGTGGTTTGTGTGTGTTATATAAAATTTCAAAATTATGCTTCTTAATGCAAATGGTTTATAAATGTAGCAGCACCTGGACCAAAAAGTCATGTTCTATTTAAAATAAACAGTTGGGTAAAACTGCCCGCAGGTAATTCGTCTGGTGTTTTTTTCCCTTTTCAATTTTAGTTCATTGTTGGCTTGGTCTTAAATTTCATTTCAAACGGCATAAAAAAAGTCTATTTTAACTTGCCCTGAGCTGTAGGAACCCTGAATATAATATAATATAATATAATATAATATAATATAATATAATATAATATAATATAATATAATATAATATAATATAATATAATATAATATAATATAATATAATATAATATAATATAATATAATATAATACAGTACTGTGCAGTGCAGTACAGTGCAGTACAGTACAGTGCAGTGTAATGCAATGCAATACCGTGATACATTTTACTGAGAAAGTAACTTCTTTGCAGTTTTCTCTGTTTTTTTTTTTTATTTAATAAACTTCAACTTTAATCTGAGCTTTTACGAACATCTTTATGATCAGTGAATTAAATGTAGGGAAAATACCTGATTCATACTGACAAAATGCAAAATATAAACAATAATATTACAATAAATATTGATAAATCAGTTAAAGAAGATTAAATATAGAGAACATTTCATTTGGAGAACTGCAATAAAAGTGGCACTGGGTCTTCATGTTTTAAGTCCATGCAGGGCCTGAAACAGAAAATACAATTCATGGGTTAGTGATGTAACTTCTGGTCCACCCTATGCTTTCAGTATCATAAAGGTTGTAACTTATCCTGAAAATCCTAAAAATCTAACCTACAGCGAACAGGTTATGTCTAAGATAGTCAAAGTATAATGTTGCCCATAAAGTTAGAACAGTCCTTGTTTTCAGACACATTCCTCTTATTCCTATTTAAACACATCAGTAATCACCTTTGACTGGTGTCATGATAACATACTGCGTCCCAACTACTATATATCAATCACAGATAAATCACATTGTCACCATCATTTCATGAGAAGAAGTAAAAAAATATATATATATTTTCTTCTAACTTCATGGATAACAGTGTACATAAAAGCACTGCTTCATGACGCTATGACTGACTTAAAATAGACACAGATTAAAACCCTAAAGCCATGTATTTGTTGACTGCATGCCCAAGTTATCAGATTAAATTGAGTTTTTTATTATTTATTTACTTGTTCCCAAATCATTTCAGAACACTGGGGATAAACTCGATAAATAGTCAGATTGCCTTTCACACCATAAGCCTACATCTAAGCCCTGCATTAATTTAACTGAATAAACAACCTTACTTAAAATCAGATTCACTTGTGCCATAATGATATAATACTGACAGGAATATTGACACAAACACCCTCACACAGTGGGATGATTGTCACCCAGCTTTCCTTCCTGTCTTTGGCTGCAGCAGATGTGTTGCTTTTAACACCTATAATATATATATATATATATATATATATATATATATATATATATATATATATATATATATATATATATATATCCATTTTGTGATTTGTCATTTATTACAAACCCATATATAACTAGTGAGGATTCCTCCATTTACTAAACAGTTTTGTTAGTAATGATGCTTCATAGCGTTGTATTCAAGACTAATACAAGAGTGTATTGAACCTGAAACCAGACCAAGATTTACACAGATTATAGCATTGTACGACCAGACCAGGTGATTTTCTCAGCGATAAGGTGACTGAACTTCTGAAGGTGGGAGCTGTGAATTTTTCTTCTCCCTTTTCAGTGTGTAGGCTGAATAATGAGTTGGCAAAACATTAAGAAAGAATGAAAGAAAAGAAAGAAAGTAATTTATTTGTCATTATACACTATATACGATGAAATTTGTCCTTTACTTCGTTCTTTCTTTCGTTCTTTCTTTCGTTCTTTCTTTCTTTCTTTCTTCTTTCTTTCTTTCGTTCTTTCGTTCTTTCGTTCTTTCTTTCTTTCGTTCTTTCTTTCTTTCTTTCTTTCTTTCTTTCTTTCTTTCTTTCTTCTTTCTTTCTTTCTTTCTTTCTTTTTCTTTTCTTTCTTTCTTTCTTTCTTTCTTTCTTTCTTTCTTTCTTTCTTTCTTTCTTTCTTTCTTTCTTTCTTTCTTTCTTTCTTTCTTTCTTTCTTTCTTTCTTTCTTCTTCTTTCTTTCTTTCTTTCTTTCTTTCTTTCTTTCTTTCTTTCTTTCTTTCTTTCTTTCTTTCTTCTTTCTTTCTTTCTTTCTTTCTTTCTTTCTTTCTCCATTTACCGCAATGTAAAAGAACTAATATGAAAAATTTGAAATGTCTTAAGACAAGTAAGTACAATTTTAATAATATTCCACCTATTACAAAATATTTTGTGCATCTTTAGATCCACTGTGATCTGTAAATTAGAATGTATATGTGTAAATGACAAACTACAGCCTAATATCATTTGTTTTCATGATGTGATTTTACTCTTTTTGTTCTAAAACAGAGAGCACATTTTGGAGTTGACATTATTTATATATTATGTTGTTTTTTTTTAGTTGTTCAGATCAAATTTAGCTGAACTTCGCCCCTGAACTACAATGAGTTTGACACCCCTGATCTAAACCAATATATTTTATCTTATGCAATCATTACAGTAGTGCTTTTCTATCTGAGTTTACGTGTTTAATCAAATGCTGTAAAAATACTGAGATCATTACTTACCTGCTAGATTGGCTGACATCTGATTGCTTTAAGCAACAAGTTCAATCAATCAATCAATCAATCAATCAAGTTTATTGCCATTTTGCTGTACATACAACAATAGTGCAGACAAGATGAAAGAGCGTTCCTCTCGGATCCCCCACCCACAAAAATGTAAAATACTAAAATTAAAACTGAAAATACACAGTGAGGTGCAAAGTGTGAGTATATCAGCAGTTCAACATTCTGACAGCTTGTGGAATGAAGCACTAAATCATTTTTTCCCCTTTATTTAAAATTCCACAGGCTGCACTATCAATTCTGTTAGATTTTTTGTTTTTTTTTTGTTTTTTACCCGGCAACACATGATGCATTAAATACGATTGGACAAACACTAACATACATATAATTACTGGAAGCAAGAGAAACGCAACAAAATAAAGATAATGGACTACTGAGGATAATTTAATACATCTTCATGTCGGTTACAAATTTAGGTCAGTCATTCTGATTCTTAAGGCGTCAGAGAAGGCCTTGCTGACTCTGACAGCCCACCACTCATTCATGTACAGGCTGTTGCCATGGATGTAGCTTCAAAATGTGAAATATCAACAAACAAGTGGGTCCAGTTAATACTAAACAGACTCACACACAGCTTATGTAAACAGCATGTGTACATATTGAATACTTATTTTCTATGCTGTATATTTTTTCTCTCATCATTGTAATGGCTGTGCATTTGTTGATTTAACCCTTTATCCCTTGACACATTATTTCAGGTAAAAAAAAAAAAAACAAAAACATTCTGCTGTGAATTTGCATCTGTTTCAAGCTGTCTGTGTTCCTTTTCTTCACTGGTTTGGACTTATTGTGCATTTTTGGGAAACAAAAACAGGGTGGAATAACAGTAAAATACGTAAAGAATAATAAAAACTGGACAGGTTTTCACAAAATGAAGCTCAGAACTTTTTAAGTCTTAAAATGTATGCATAATCAATGTTTTACTTCATTATAATTCTGTGTGTAATAATAATCTAATGTATTTTAAAGTTGTATTTTAATAGTCAATCACTGTGAAGCACTTTGGGCTACACATTCAGTATGAAAGGTGATATAGAAATAAAGATTTTGTTACTATTATTATTAGTAGTAGTAGTATTATTATTATTAGTAGTAGTAGTAGTAGTAGTAGTATTACTATTACTATTATTATTACTTTTGTGGCCTGTCTTGTCTAATGTTTCCCCTTGTGTGTTTCCCATCTGTCTGACTGTCACCCTAACCCTGATCGTGTCCACCTGTTACATTACCTACAGTATAGTAAAATAACTGTCAATACATTCATGTCCACAGATTGGATACCCATGTGTATTTGTCTGTAGTTGTGCATAACATAAATATTTGTGAATTCTCAAATAAGTCCAGTCATGCATAAACTATATTGTGTGTTTTATCCATCAGAATAGGGATGGAAAAATTATAAGTACGACTTCCCATAAGTGACTCAACTGTCAAAATACATCATCGCCACATCCACAGTCATGTCATGTTATTTCATTTCCCATAAGCAACAGACTCAGGAAAGAAGGGAATATAGCTGTACTTAAAGTGTTTGTCCCAAGCTCAGTGACATATTAGCTGACGTGCTAGCAGAATCCTACAATAACTTATGCTTTACATTAATGTATTTTAAGCCGGATGTGCTTCGGTGAAAAGAAAACTCTGTCCTGCAGAATGTGTCTCATACTTTATATCAATAGACAGTTCCATCTTGGGGTTTTTTTTTTGTCTCTACTGGATCAACTGCCCATTTTTCATCTACAACGCTAACTGTACTTGGACAAACTGCCTGAAATAGAATAGAAGTACTTTATTGATCGCACAATTGGGAAACACCTTGGCAGATATTCTGTGCTGCAGATGAGTTAATTGCATTAATTTCTTTTATCAGATTAATCATGATGATGCATTTATTTGCATTATTCTACGGCCCTCTAGAATGTCCCGTTCACTTTGAATGACGTCAGCGGGCGGATTGTTTTCGATAACCGCCCGCTGTGCCGTTAACGTGGGAATGGGTTTTGTCACTTCAGATTCACTGTACCATATCACTCCGCAGGTAGTTCGGCCACTTTTAAAATAAATATTAGCTTCGTTGTAACTGCTAGCTTATCCAATGTTAACCTATCCTGATGTTATCCTTACTGTAGTCAGGAAATCAGGGGAAATATCCGTCCTCATCTCATACAGAATCTCCAGTATTTTACCCCTCAGTTAAGTCCTCTATGCTGGTTTTTAGAAAACAAGGAGCGGTTTCAGGGAGCTTCGTTTTCAGTATTTATTTGTAGGAATGGGACAACACCTGCTCAGGTCGCCGACCTGACTGTGTACATCCATCTTTCTCTTTTCACCGCCTAAAACTCTCTGCACCCCCCTTCTGTCTGCCCCGCCTATTTCACAACACTAGTCTGTTAGAGTAGTGACAGTAATAAACTGTAATAACCCGTAGAATAAGCGGGATAATACATGGAACACGAGTTACTATCTGATAGTAACTCGTGTTCCATGTATTATCCCTTGCTTAATGTGTTAATTTTGGCAGCCCTAGAAAATATAAAAACTCACAGTTTTACAAAGTGTCCGACAACAGGCTAAACATGTTAGTATTGTTAAATTGAAATTGCACTATGTTACACATCCTTCTGCAGTCTCTTCATTTTTATCTTTCTCTTCACATTTGCCCGTATCGTTTTATGTTTCGGCAGTGTTAAAAACACACATACACACATCCACTCACACAATGACACAGTGCTACACTGCTGGTGTTCATTCTCGGCCTGTCTCCTTGGCTTTGATGGGGGCTGGGGATGGGAGTTCGCCCCTAGGGAGATCTGAGCCCCGGTCACAGGGAGCTGTCTGAGGCCCCAGGGCTTTGAACGTCGGCCAGTCATGTCCTCTCCTAGCCCTTTCAGTATGAATATCATTACATATCTGCAGCCCGGCTCCGACTAATAATTTCATTTTGCTTTTAGCATTTGTACTAATCAATTAATAGAGGTTGCAGTAGCTGTAGATTTAGCAATGGGCTTTTTCAGCCTTGCTGTATGTACAGACTGTACATCTTAACTACATTTCTGTACTTTGATGTCATGCCAACTTAAGTCGGCATACTGTAGTTAAAAAAAAAAAAAAAAAAAGCGATGAGACAATCAGTCACTTGCAGCCCATTTCCAAATGTGCCATAAAATCTAAGTTAGGAGGAGGCTTTAGTAGAGTTTGTATGAGTGTAATTTAACATGTGTGAAGATATACTGTAAATGAGCAGGATTTTTTTGGGGTTTGTTTTTTAACTCAGAAGCCATGACAAAACAGCTGGAGGCTGGCTAATGACTGGCCTGTTTGTTGTGAGTGGACAGATGGACAGATGGAAATCTATGTCTCTGATGACACTCGCTCTCCTTCATGCCCCACTGACCTCTTATCTCTGCCTCACTCTGGGCCTTCTTTAGCATCAGTCTGGCTGCAGAGCTTTGATAGTGTTTTACCAATTGCATAAGCAGTGGAATATAAAACAAGGCAGGAAAAGTCACACACAATGATACACACACACACACACACACACGTCTTCCTAATATATAGGCATAGCAGGCTGAAGGAGAAAGGAAAGTCACCCACCTATCCTCAAGTACACAGCCAAATACACTCCGTCCATAATAAAAAGATGTCAACTAGATTGGATGGAAGATACTTCAAAGGTCCAGAAAGATGAATGGCTTCTGCATAGGTTTGTCCCTTCTGATAAGAAAAGGTGACAAGAATACAGAGAAAGAGGAGCCAGAGAAGCTTAAATCCTGACTTTTTTTTGGTATATTCTTTAGTCTGTCCAGTCGAAATGGTTGCTGTGTGACCAAAGGAAATGTAAGAGACATGTGAATTACAAAATCCACTTAGAAAACAGATGTTTTCTTTCATTGCTTAAAAAATGTAATAAAGGCGATTTGTGAAGTAGTTTTTGGAGTACAATAGCTTTCTAAAGGTGAAGCATGTTTCTTTTGTCCTTTCAGAGCTGACGAAAGGGGAGGGGATGATTGTTCTCTGTTTGTCCAATTTGTCAAAGCAAAATGCATGTCTCTGATTTGTACCATTTTTTTATGTCTACAAAAGACATTCATTATTAATGTGGCCTGATGATCCAATGATGGATTGGAGCTATAATGTTGTTCCCAGAACACTTTGTTTCTGTTATTTATCAAAACAACTTCAAGTTCTTTCCTCCTTCTCCTTCTCCTTCTCCTCCTCCTCCTCCTCCTTCTGCTTCTCCTCCTCTTTCCTCCTCCTTTTCCTTTTCCCTCTCCTCCCGCTTCTCCTCCTCCTTCTCCTTCCCCTTCTCCTCCTCCTCCTCCTCCTCCTCCTCCTCCTCCTCCTCCTCCTCCTCCTCCTCCTCCTCCTCGTCCTCCTCCTTCTCCTCCTCTTTCCTCCTCCTTTTCCTTTTCCCTCTCCTCCCGCTTCTCCTCCTCCTTCTTCTTCTCCTTCTCCTCCTCCTTTTCCTTTTCACTCTCCTTCCCCTTCTCTTTCCTCTCCTCCTCCACGTCCTCCTCCTCCTTCTCCTTCCTCTTCTCCTTCTCCTCCTCCTTCCCCTTCCCTTTCTCCTCCTTCTCCTCCTTCTCCTCCTCCTCTTCCTTTTCCTTTTCCCTCTCCTCCCCCTCCCCCCCCTCCTCCTCCTCCTCCTCCTCCTCCTCCTCCTTCTGCTTCTCCTTCTACTTCTCCTCCTCCTTTTCCTTCTTCTCCTCCTCCCCCTTCTCCTTCTACTTCTCCTCCTCCTTTTCCTTTTCCTCCTTCTCCTCCTCCCCCTTCTCCTTTTCCTTCTCCTTCTGCTTCTCCTTCTGCTTCTACTTCTCCTCCTCCTACTTCTCCTCCTCCTCCTCCTCCTCCTCCTCCTCCTCCTCCTCCTCCTCTCCCTTCTCCTCCTCCTCCTCCTCCTCCTCCTCCTCCTCCTCCTCCTCCTCCTCCTCCTTCACCTCCTTCTCCTTCCTCATTTTGCTACCTCCCCTTGTTCTTCCTTGGATGTTTTTCCTTCCCTTGCTGTACTGAAAGTTAAGTCTCATTTCTCATTACATTGAGCTCAGTTCCAGTTGGTGACAGGGTTTAGATGTGCAGCACTAAGTCACAGCGGATCCCCACCAGTTCAGCCGGCTGCACCGACCATTGATTATGTCTCCCGAGTGTTGGAGAACCAAGCTTCGTTTTAACATTTCAGACGGCTCTGTTCTCAGTCAGGCAAAAGGCTGTGGCATCAGAATGCAGTATGCTCCAGATCCACATGACCCCCAAGCCGTCATTTACAATTTCTGCCAGGCGGCGCAGCATTGTCGGCGCTTGAATCTAGCTAACTGTGTTTTGTTAAGGCTGAGGTTGTGTGTTCTTCACACTCATTCCATATTCATGAAGGGGAAAAGAGTCAGTGTAACTTGTAGGGTTGTATGGGTGTTGCTGATACTTTATTGCCGCATTCAGTGCCTGAAAAACAGAGCTTGTTCCCATGATAAGTGGTACCGTAATTGAGGATGTTGCTGTTGGGAACTTAATGAGAGCAATGGAGGCTGAGAGAGGCGGTGAATTATGATTCTGATGCTGATCAAATGTGAAACATTATCTCTTCACATTAGCATGCCAGGGTTACGCTCTGTAGCACCAGATACAGATAGTTCTCTCTCAGCTCAACTATCAACATGCATAGGAGTGTTGATAGTTGAGCTGCGTGTGTGCGTCAGTGTGTGTTGTCTTCGTGTCTAGACAATAAACAGGTGAGAGCTCAGTGAGTGGCCATGCGCTAGTTAACCTAGTGCTTCTACGTCTGACCCAGAGTTCGCTGAGTTTACTCTCGCTGTGGATTGATAATTGTTGCAGTCAGCAGAGAGGCAGGAATGATGGCCGTGGTAAACGTGTCTGTCAGATTAGCCTATGCTGTGAGTTTATCAGGTGGAGATTGACTCTGGATGGGGGTCTCATACATCGAGGTCCTGTGCTTCAGCCGCTGCTAAAAAGGCCCAGAGGCACGGCCTAATGGATGTGACGTCGATACAGAACGGGAGGAGGAGGAGGGCCATTAAAGAGAGCATCAAGGCAATAAAAGTGTGTGTGTAGGTGTGTGCCTTCTTGTGCGGGTGCATGAGGGCAGATATTTTGGATGAATACCGTATACAAAAAAAACGCATTACACACAGCTACAGCCTGTTTTGTTGAGGGCTATTTTTTCAATGTATTGTTTAAAGAAAGTCTCACTTAAGCACCACAACGCTACAGAGTGAGAGAAGTAGGAAGAGAAATTATAGTGGGAACATCAGTATGTGCTGTGTGTATCTGTGGCAGGTGTCTGTGGGCTGAAAGAGGATCCACACATGAGTATGAATAATAAAACAGACACTGGGTGCCTCTGCTGCAAACTGTCTCACACATACACAAATGTACACGCACACACATTTTTCCACCCCGCTGGTGGATGAACAATGCTTTAAGAATGTGGTCTGGATAGAGTCCTCTGAGGGAAGGGGAAGTAGTAATGAGGGTTGATGGATGGTACCGATGGGGCGAAATTTGCAACACTGCAGCGAGCTGCAGAGGTAGGGTCGGAAGTGTATTTGAAAATACTCGCTGCATCACCGTTTATGAGAGAAGAAGCTGTGCTGTGTGTTTAAGAAGGAGGCTTGTGGGGGCTACTCTTTGGAAGCAGGGAGCGCTAATGAATCCAACTTGCTCAGCATCTCTGGCTGCCTAGCGACCTCGCCTCTCAATCACTCTCAATGGGCACCTCTTATTTATAGAGCCATTATTTTTAGCTCTCTATAATTTCAGCCCTCTGCCTCTTAAAGAATTAACTAAAAGAACATTGAAGAAAAGAATGGAGACAGAAAATTGGATGGAGACAGACATATTCATTAAATCAAGTTAAATTTAGGGCTGTTGATCAAGCAAAAAAAAAAAAAAAAATTAACTAATCAGTCACATGATTTGCAATATTATTTTTTAATAGCTTCTATTTTTGACTTTTGGTGTCAGCTTGAGAGGAATATCTTTATATGTGCACCAATAAAAAAAGAATATTAAAGTGGTATTTAATTTCCCAAACAATCAATGCCATTCAATTTTCATATTAGCCTAGAAAACCATAATTTCTATTATGTAGTAAGATAGATGATGACTCACAATGTAGCTGAATATGTGAAAGTTCCACAATAATCCAACAAGTATGAAAAACTTCTGAGAGTTTGGGTGAGTTTAGATTTTTCCACTCTGGAAAAATAATCCTACATACAGTAGACCTGCTTTACAGTGCCCCTGTTACTGACAAGTTTCTTCACATTATAAAGGTATCTATGATTGTTGTGTCATAGGGATCTGTTTTCTACCAGCTGCACCCCCAGATCTGTGTACAGTGGTGTCATCAGACACAGCTCAGTAAAAAGTAGCTTTTATAGATTTGACTGCACACGATGAAACAGATCCAGTGTTTGGATTCTTGAAACACTGTTTCACTAGGGATAGATCGGACAATGATAGGATGTTCTGCGATCTTTCAGTATCAGCAGAAGAGGCCGTTGGCAAACATCAGGCCTGAGGAAACATTAGACCTCTGGGTAACTCCAAATACTGACTGTGAGGGAAAATAAACGTTCAAAATATGTCATTTTAAATGTACGTTTTAATCTGCATTTATTGATTTCGGCTGATTATGTTACTTGTATTCATTTCTTTGATCCAGATGTGTAGTTAAACTTCCACAGCTACGCTTTCTTTGTCAAAGTGTTTTTTTGTTTGTTTGTTTTTACAGGAGGTGGCAGTGATACTGGGCAATTCATTATTTTTCGGATTTTTTTTCCTGCTCCCAAACTTTGTCATATTTGCCATTAAAAATCAGTTAACCTCTAATTTTCGCCACAGGAGTGAGAGATAACATAAAAAATAACTAAGAAGCAGAGCGTATAGTGACGCTTCTGCACAGTATTGATCATACATCAGCCACCACAGGAAGTCAACAGAACGCAGCTGCATTAAGCTTCTCATCTTATCTCATCTCATCTTGGGACCTAGATTTGTGGTTGGGATTTAGAAATAGAGTTTACAGAATAGTGTAAAGTTTTCAAAAATACCTTAGAAAATCTATATACAAACATACAGCATCGAAATTTTCCATTCATCCAATTTATGAATCGGTATTAACAAAATATTCCACAACTAATTATTAAATAAGATAAGATAAGATAGACTTTATTGATCCCACATCGGGGAAATTCACACGTCAACATGCAATTATTATAAATCTGAGTAGAATTTAACATCTCTTATGTGAGCACTTCTCCACATATGACACTGTGGACTTAAAAGGGTAATATTTTGCAAAAGTTTTATTAGTGTTTGGCTCATTTATTTGTTTATTTGGACCCTAACAGTTCAAAAAGTTTGGATATGAACCCTCCAGATCCTGCAAAACTATCTTTATATTAATTTGGGCAAAGTTTCTAAATTCTGTTTAATTCCTCTTTTAATTAATAAAGGGGTATTATTTTTGGTTCACCTTTATTTCGTCTGTTTATTTGCTTGTCTGTCTGTTTGTCAGCAATTTTATGCAAAAACTACTGGAACAATTTCCATGAAATTTTCAGGAAAGGTGCAAGGTGGTCCAGAATAGATCCCATTAAATTTGTTTGTTATGCCTGACACTACTTGTTACATTTTAAAACCAGTGATGGCACGACATTTGCACATATAAGGTTAAGACTTCCAACAAACATTTCTCCAAGTACAACCGAATTTGTCAACAGCAGCAGTTGTAGTTAATACTGAAAATTAGAGGTGTCAAATTAATGCATTAATTAAGAGTATTTAATTACAGTCATAATTACTGCTTTTTTATTACATTAATCTCATTTTTAATGTCTAAATGTACTGTTTCTATACTGTATGTGAATTGCCTTTTTAATGTGCTAATGTAAAGCACCATGATTAATGGGTCTATTTTATTTATTTTACATTATTTTAAGCACAGCACTTTAAATGGACCTGATGCTTTATTTAATTTTAATTTGCAAATATTTTGGAGATTGACCGTTGACCTCCTTGGTGGAGGTTTGTGCTCTCATTGTGCTTTTCTTGTTGTTGTTGTTGTTTTGTTTGTTGTTATTATTACGTCCACCAAGGAGGTATTAAATTCAGGTCTGTTTGTCTGTCTGTCAGCAGGATTACGCAAAAAGTTCTGAATGGATTTTGATGACACTTTGAGGAATGATAGATAATGGGTCAAGGAATAGATTTTGAGCAATGAAGGTCAAAGGTCAAGGTCGCACTATGGGTCAACATCTAAAACACATCAGTAGTAATATCTCAGGATTCAGACAAGATAGAACCTGGCGTTTTTTTGCATTCACATTGTCTCACCTTCGGACATCAGATGGGTCAACGCCTATGGCTCCATCACGTCACGCTTTGACGTCATATCAAGCCTTGGCGGAGTTCTGCTGTCTGACTTTCTTGTTGTTGTTGTTATTGTTATCATTATCATTTCATTATCAGTGCTATTGATTTAATTCTACGAGTGAAGCAGCATATGTAAATTAATTGGTCATATTATTATTGTGATGCAAAGAAAAAGTAGGAGCGGATGAAAGAGGGAAAAAAAACGGTGCTCCATTGGGGGAAGCATAGCATTTACAGTTTATGTAAAACATAGGGAAATGTTTTAAAATGCCTAATTTCTATTTAAAAAAAACCCAAAATACTACTCCTTTAAATAAACATACTTGGTTTCCTAGTTTTGCTTTAACTTCTTGCCTATTAGTGTCACTGAATTCTTAACGTGTCACCTTTGAAGTGTCACATGCTGCCATAAGTGGGACAACATCCAGGTCATGACTGCCTCACACGTCATCACATTAAGGCTGTTGGTGAAGATACGTGTCAGGGTTTCAAGTGTGACCTAATAGTTGTTTCCCCAGTGGATTTAGCCTCAGCAGTTAGAATTAATAGAAAGCTTATACAAAAACAAACATTAAGGCCAACAACTTAGATTAGATTAAAGCTTGTGTTGAGATATGATCTATAGCTTTTGTTCAGACTTCCTCCCTGTCATTGTTAATGTATATGCAAAGTGTTTCTCCTATCAAGGTAATAGTGTCATTCCCACGAACCATTTATGCTTTTCTGCACACCTCATGAATGATGATCCGCTCTGGTCTCGATGCTAATCCCACCACAAGGTTGAATCCTGTCCATATTTTCTTTGATCAGTACAGTACAAACCAAGCTCCCTGAGGTTGTTCCTGTTTGGTCCCAACTGCTTGTTCTTCAGGCAGGAAAATCATTGGACGGGAAGAGAACAACAGCACCGGCCAAACGTATACTCCCAATGCACAGATGAGAAAAGAGAAAGAGATTTAATGGTTCAGGAGAATGGGCACGAATACAGAGAAAAGGAGAACGTGGGGAGGTGGGGTGGAGAAAAATGGATGCCGACTTACTCACTATGAGACAATCAAGTGTAACAAGAGAGTATGTGCGGGAAGATGGTCATTTATTCAGTCTTGAAAGCCTCCAAGCTTTGGCACAGCACAAATCAAGTCCATGAAATCAAATCTTCATCGAAGGCGACTGTGTGAAACTGTTACGCAACTAGTGCATAGCTACGGGTGAGACAAATGCACTTTTGTGAACGTGTACTTTTAATCTGTGTTTATGGCCTCGTGTCTGTTTTCTAACCCTTTGGACTTGGACTGTAGACCCTCGCCTCTGGGCACAACCAGAGGAAAAGAATAGACTTGGCAGGCCCAGAGTTCACCATCTGTTCCTGTAGATGTGGTCAGTCTGAATTAGGCCTTTCTGTCTGTCTCTTGAACACGCGTAGACGTACACACAGATACACAATCCCATCCCAGTTCTGCTTTCGGCGTCCTCGTGTACTGTATTTCACAGAGCCTCTCACAAGCGCAGGCAGAGTGCATCTGGCCATGCAGTCTGCTGTGTCCTGTGGCCATGTGTCTGGACTTCTGTTCAGAGGGTTTGTGGTTTAAAGGAGAAAAAGGGGGTGGGGTGGAGGAGGGGCTGCTGCCAATGGAGGTGGCGGTGGTAGTGGGGAAGGCTCATATTGATTTATACCCTCTAGCAACGCGCCAAGAAGCTGCTTTCATAATCCTCCCTTCTAAATAATTCACCACTCGCCCTCAAAATTTCATCAGCACCTACATATATAGAGAACAATCTCCCCCACAGCAACAGCAGCAGCAGCAGCAGCATTGTGAAGAAGTGCAGACGGGTAAGAGAGGTAGTGATGAGGCAGCAGATGAGTGAGCAGGTGGAGAATAGCAAAGCAATGATACCCTTATAAAAAAAAAATTTTAAAAATCCGCTATTACTGAACACTTATGCAGCTGAATCCATGAACGTGACACTTTGCTAAGTGTGGGTGCGTGGGTACACATATGTCTGCTCCCACACCAGTTCAAGGTTCAAGGTTATTGTATTTATACCTGTGGGTAGATCTGTTCTGCAGACAGAGTAATTGCACTTGGTGTTATGACACAACACACCCTGAGCCATTATTGGGTCCACTCTGACCCAAACTACACATGTGGGATAAAAGTCCCACCCACAGACGACTGAGGAACCAAGACAGCACACTTTGAACTAACTGCATTTCCATTGGACGTCTATGCAAAACTTTACAAAATGTGGAAAAAACATGTGTGGAATCTCCATTTTTCCATTAAATCACAAATGGGATGATTTTTTTCTTTATAACTGGGAGAAGACATGGTAATGAATGTAAATATATATTCATTATTATTATTATTATTATTATTTTATATCAGTGGTTCTCAAGTCCGGTCCTCATGACCCAATGTCCTCCATGTTTTAGATATTTCC
The DNA here is from genome assembly GCA_020466265.1 of Siphamia tubifer. Classification (NCBI taxonomy): domain Eukaryota; kingdom Metazoa; phylum Chordata; class Actinopteri; order Kurtiformes; family Apogonidae; genus Siphamia; species Siphamia tubifer. The sequence goes on along the minus strand of CM035802.1, from coordinate 28,928,980 downwards.
CTCTTCAATCACACCTGGAAGCCATTACATCTTTTCCAGGCTTCTGCAGAGCCTGATCATTTATTGAACCAGGTGTGCTGCGAAAGGGACACATCCAAAATCTGCAGGACACTGTAGTCACGAGGACCAGACTTGAGAACCATTATTACGTATATATTACCCCTCTATCCTGTACTAAATTTTTAAAAAATATATCAGTTTGCTGGTGTGTCCACACATACCAGGCAGGATGGGCGATTTGGCGTCATCCATTGAGTGATGTGGGACTGCGCTATCGTGGGTCCGCCCCTGCTGTCATAGGCTGGGGATAACAGCTTGACACTTTATTTTTAAAATTAATGATGAATAAATAAATTAATCTCAGGCTACTACAATTTAAGACTTTTCTTCTTTTTTAAAGGTCATGAAAATAATTATTTTAATTATTTTGATCATGTAATGGTTTGCTATACTATACTACAAATAATATTTAATTTTAGACCATATGTAGGATTTGGTATCTGCTTTTCAGTTTCTCTTTGAGATGTCTTCGCAGGTCAAGTGTGTGATGATATTTTTCTATTTTCGGTTTGGTCCAATTTTCTGGCTCAGACTGTGTCCAGACACGTTGAAACGTAGTAATGCACGCAGTCACATGATTGATTGATTGATTTATTGATTGACTGATTGATTGATAGATCCCTTACAGGAAATGACTTGGTTACTACAGCAGAAGGAAGCTGCAGTAACAGGCATGGTTGGGTCAATTTTAATATTATATCCTACATTTTATTTGAACTTCATTTTTATTATGAAAAGTGCATGGTGCTTTAATTCTACTGAAATATTAGTTGAGTCATTAAAAATGTCAAATGTCAAATTTCAATGACCCAAAGGGTGAAAAACACTAATCTATGGCATTGTACTGACCCTAGTGCTTTTAGGCACGGCTTGTTTTCTTTTATGTCTGATTTAGTCACATGATTTAATTCGAATGAAATATATATGGAATTATTAAAATATATTTTATTAGTTTTTAATTTATTTTATGAATAACCACAAATTTCATGCAGTAAAAAAACACTACCCTAAGAGTTGGTTTGAAATTAGGTATGAGCTCTGGACTGACCCTAGAAATGCCCTAGTGGGAAATAAAGGGGGACAGTGTTCCTTTTGAGCCTCCATACTATTCAGGTTTAATTGTCTTGCCTCTATTTAAGCCTGAGGTGATGTATTGTACTGTATGTAAAAGCAGGCCACTTATTTCAGCCAAAAGAAAGGGAAATCCCTCCAGTGACTCTACAGCACAGAGCAGTACGCTATTAGCCCAGTGCCACAAATAGCACACAAAACAACCTGCTGTTGTTCCTTTGTCACATTAACCTACGTACCACAATGTCCTTTCTCTGAGATTCTACTAATACATTTCACTTGTTCCAGCCTAAACCGCCCATGATCAACTGCAGTAGATAAAAAAATGTAACTGTTGAAATGTTACAGTCAAATATGGAACCAATACATCCCTCAGGAGTTCACCTTGTGTCATCGAAAAGAGGCATTTAATCTGTTATCCTTTAGGGTATTATTGGAAAGACTGAGTGAAATGAAGACGGATTAAAACCATGTAAAAGGTTTAGTTATTTCCCACTGGGTTGAAAACTTTTACAGTCAAAATAATCTCACAGGCAAAAGCCATTAGAAAGTCCATTTATTGAAAGCCTGATCAGTTTGCAAATGGTTGTTGTTGTTTTTTTTTTGTTGTTGACTAAAGCCTTTTTCATTATGATTTCCCAGTCCTCTATACACTAGAGCAAACTGTATTGGAACAGGCAATTACTGTATTTTCACTCAACACTTCGCTAGTCATTAACCATCATTAAACAGCTTGAGGTTTCAGAGCAATTCAGCAAGGACCTGGCTGGGCCTGTGGGAAATTTGGAAGAGATGTTCCATATTTGTACAAAGCTTTCACATTTTAGCTGATGGACAGATGTAAATATAACATGGGTTGGCTTACGTTTCCACTGTTTGTATTATAGAAACAATACCCGATTATAGAATGCGATTAATTTGAGTCACTAATTCATATTTGCATTGAAAAAAATGTTCATTTAACCCATAAAGAAAAACAAAAACAGCTTCTGATCTGAATGGTTTAAGACCTTCTGATCCATTAATCCTATCAATACATGTAAATAATTGGTATAAAATGCAATTTGTCATCTTTTCGTGGTCATCAGATATGACCCATTTGAATGCTCAGAGGCTCCGTAGTGAACGTGGAACCATCGTCATCTTCTACAGCAGGGGTCTCAAACTCATTTTCTTCAGGGGTCACATTCAGCCTGATTTGATCTCCAATGGGCCAAACCAGTAAAATTAAAACATAATAACCTATAAATAATGACTCCACATTTTTGTCATTCTTTTAGTGCAAAAAATGCCATTATATTATGAAAATACTTTTATAAATTATCCACATGCAAAAAAAAAAAAGTTACATTTCACAAGGAAAATTAGGGCAATTTTAATAATATTCTGCCTCAATTTACCATTTGGCCGTGTGTTTTATGGATCAGTTCTACAAAGACAATAAACTCTTAGTAACAGGAGAAAATGGTTCAAATTTTGTCATATTTTCTTTAGACATTTCAGGTTGTTCACATTTGTTCAGGTGCTTCATGTTTAATTGTTACATGATAGTTTGTACATGTAAAGAATTTCATAATTTCATATTTTTTGCAGTAAAACAATGACAAAAATTTATCGGCAAAGAAAACATGGAGTCATTTAATAAGTTATCATGCTCTTCATCCCATGGGCCGCATTGGAACCATTGGCAGGCAGCATTTGGCCCCCGGGCCGCATGTTTGAGACCCCCGTTCTACAACATTGATTCACCAGCTTCATCAGAAAAAGTCACTTCCTGTATTCTTCAGTTTTGTCTGTTTTTTATTTAAGAATCCTCAAGTTTTAATCTGAGCTTTTATGGAAATCTACATGATCAGTAAATTAGACATAAGAAAATATAGGGTTTTCACTGAAAAAAGGCAAAATAGAGGGGATAATATTAGAGTAAATGGTGATAAATTACTTAAGAAAAGTGAAATATGGAGACTGCCGCAAAACTAACACTGTATTTTTTCCTGAGCACATTGATTTAGTGATACATGTGTCATACATATATTAGATTTTTTTTTTTTACTATAGTCCTTAAAAGAAATATATATAGTATATATAAGAACGGTGTCACCATCAAGTATGTTGGTGACTCTGATTGTCAGCCTACTGAAGGAGGGGGAGCCCAGTCATGGTCCTGTCACTGGTGATTTTTTTAGGAAGTAGGACCTTCACATTAATATATCCAAAACAAAAGACATGTTAATTGGTTTTATACTGTAGCAGGACAGGCACGGAGTCACTTTAAATGAGAAGTCAGACAATAGAGCAAGTATAATCATGCAAATATCTTGGGACTATTATTGATGAAAAATTGAGTTTTAATGAAAACTTCAGAGCTGTCTAAGACTGAATCATTTATCGGTTTTGGATCAAAAATCATGATTTTGGGAACCTGTGTATTTTTTTTTTTCAGTGTTCCTAACTTTTATTTCATCAGCTATTTTTTGGGGGGCTGATGCTACATTTTGTTTTCCTTTTTTTCCCAGCAGTCTTAGCTGATGACCGACACAGACTGTTGATATTTGTAAGGTGATATTTGGAGCCGCTAATTTTTATTTTTTTAATCTGTCAAATGAAAACAAATGTCAGAAAATCTCATTTAATTACAATTAGAAAATAAAAATGTAGAAATGTAAACTAATTTATATGACCTTCTCTCTTTTCCACCTTTTTTTTCTCCTTTTCCTTATTTTTTTCTATTTTCCCCGTTTTTTTCCTTTTTTGTTTTCTTTTTCTACTTTTTTTCTTTTTCTATTTTTTCTCTTAATTTTTCCCCTCTTTTTTAGTTCAACTGTCAGTAAATCATGGCATGGTTTGCCATTTATTGTTTGAATGGTACTATGTAAGTTTTTATAAAGTTTGCAGTGAAACTTGATTTGAAGAAAATCGTAAATGAAATCAAAATTGCAATATCTGCCCCAAAAAAAGCCACAGTTAATTTTTTTCTTAAAATCGTTCAGCCTTACAGCTGTCTGTAAAAATAACCATCAGCATCTTCACTGCCTTAGGAAACTGACACACTTCTACATTGACCATTTTAACTTTGTTTTATCATTCTTTTATGGAGTCAGTTTTATCTTTTTGCCTGGTCGTATGGTTTGGTCAGACATCAGTGGCAGAGAGAAATGAGATGGTCCAGTCGTCTGATTGGTGAGCCCCAGCTTTGTCCCGCCTCCCTGCACACTAAACAAGTACAAAGGATGGCTTCATCAATTGTTAATAATGACTCCCATGATCCTTTATGGGGTGACTTTCAGCTCTTTAGGTCGGGACAGAGGTTTTTAGTCCTGAAGTACAAGACACAGCATTGTAAAAAAATAAAATAAAAATCATGTAGAGGGCTTCAAAACCCATCTTTCAAATGTGATTAATTTGGCATTAAGGGTTTAAAACAGTTTGGACTATGGACTGTACACAGTAAAATGAGCTAAATCAATTTTGGAAAATAAATTCATATCTGAAATATCAATATGAAGGTAATATTCAACATAATTGTTCAGCCACCTAAGACAAAATTAATAATAGTCTGATGCGTTACCTGGATGTGAAATCAGATGTTTTTCGACCATAAATGTTATCAGTCTTACTGCAGCCAATTCTTACCGTGGCCTGACTCCTGCTAACTCCACAGACTATATATAGGCTGCTTCCCTGTGTCATGCTGAGACATCCAGGTGAATGTTGTGGGAAGGGAAGTGAATTCTGTGTGATAATAATATCTTTGGCTCCCACAGCCTGGCTGTCATTGGGTATCCACAGGGATCCTACCGGTTGAAATGCTAAAAGACTACCTGCTAAACTGACACTGCTTGAAATATAGACGGCTGTCGGACACTCTCATGGGGAAATGTGGTATGTTTCTCCACAGCTGTTGCCTTAAAGTCGAAAATATAGGAAATGGGCAAAGGACACAATCCAGAATAACTGTAGCTTTTATTTTTCTTTTAGTCTTCATATACCCAGAGGGTGAACAGAAGTAAGCTCTGCCATGAACAACATGTCCAGGGTGTACCTCGCCCTCGGCCAAAATGTTGCTGGGATAAGCTCCAGAACCCCATGTGACCCTTTCAAAGATAAAACATTTCAGAAGATGAAACTTTATTTTACTGGGTAGGTCATTTCAGAACCAGTTCTCATGCACAATAATCAATGGGCCTACATTTTATACAAGTATGGAGTGACTTTTAGATAAGTGGTTTTTATTGGAGGACATGATAAGACTTAAATGTATCACAGTTTTTATTGTGTTGAAAAATCTATGTTAATGAATTTACAATATATTGTTCCTCACCTATAGGTAGGTATATATACAGTATATATATATATATATATATATATATATATATATATATATATATATATATATATATATAATATACGTATCTACCTACATATACAGTGGTACCTCTACTTACGAAAGCCCCAGCTAACGAAAAATCCAAGTTACGAAAAACCTTTACCTCAATTTTTCGTCTCTGAATACGAAAGAAAATTGTAGTTACGAAAAGAAACTGAAACCTCCAGGACAAAAATACAGTACATTCCTATACGCAACTACATAATTTACATAAATATGTCACGTACGTTGCATCCCATTGGCTATGAGGGAGCTACCCATGATGCTTTTTGTTTCCCTCATTCATCACAGAGCTGCTGTGGCTCCTGGTAACACAGACACTTTAACAGTCATGTCTCCACCTAGACCGGGGCTTATAGTATCAAAGTTCAGCCGAACAGTGCAAGAAGAGTATATGACACTTTGTTAAACACATTAGAACATGACTTTTAGAACATTAGAACACCATAAGTGCTGATCCAGACCCTTGTCCACACCCACATTATGCCTCTGAACATTATTCCTTACATCAGTTCCATTACTTCATGGTACCTAACAAAGCAGGTACACTCACTGTTCATGCAGAGGTGGACCTTAAAAACCCGTAGACCACATTGGACCTGAGATTGTTGACGCACTGTCTGAACTGTAACTGTTGCTGTTACTGTCTTATAATATGTGGAATGACTAAAAAGAGTCACTTGCCTGATATGTTGAGCCCTAATTTCCAAAACGTTGTTCTGTAAACTGTAAATAGAAACAGATTTCACTGATTTACATTACTCATATCTTATTCACAGTCGAACATATAAAACATTTGGAAAGTATAATGTACAATATTTTGCCAAAAATAGGACATGGCCATTATTTACCATTATTATTTTTACCTCCACCAATGAGGTTATGTTTTTGTTGGTTTGTTGGTTTGTGTACAACATCACTCACAAACATATGGATGGATTTTGATGACATTTTCAAAGTATGGTGGTAATGGGCTCTCAGAATGTAATTATTACAAGACTGTAAACTGAGGAGACCAGCTATTAGACTTTTTGGGGAGGAATATTGTCCCATATTTTTGTTGTTTTTGTTGTCTTCTTTGTCATATTTTTATTTCATGAAACCCAAAATACACCCAGATTTAATTAATACGAGGCCTTTGCTGTTGTAATGGATGCATATTTCTTTGCGTGAAATATCCGAGGCCTGGATAAAAAGAAGCGATATATTCTTTTCAACATTAGTGATGTCGTCTCAGATGTACACGCTGTCGACTCCATCTACACTAATGCACCCCCATACCATCATTGATGCAGGATTTTGACCTCAGTGCTGACAATAAATTGGATGGTTCGCTGTAGATGATGAGATCCCATAAGTCTTTGCAGTTTAACACAGAGGACTATTATGCTGCAGTTGTTCCACAGTTGGTGAACCTCTGCCCATTTTTACTTCTGAGCGTGTGCCTCTCTAAAATAAGATGTTGTTTTTATACCCAGTCTTTTTACTGACCTGTTGCCAAAACAAAACCTAATAAGTGGTGCCAAGAACAGCAAACCCCGTCTCTCGCACATATTTTGCCCATTCTAAGTCAATGGGAAGGATTTAAAAATCACTTTGACCTACCATTTCCAAAATGTAATGAGATCTTTTCTGGGCTACTGCCAAATCTATTTTTTTATTTAATCAATAGTTTTGCTGCTACAGACATGTGAAATTTTGCTCATTATAAGTAAGTTTTTAATTTAACATTTGTTTTTTAACGTGATATCTGCACTATAAGAGGTTTTAAATCTGACATGTGCACATACGAGTATTGTACAGAAAACTATCTTTAACTATCTCACACCTTGGAGACCTCTAACAGTATGAGGACCAAAATTCAGGTCCCCACGAGGGTTAAATATAAATGTAGGTGAAATCTATGTAAAGTATGCAAATTTATGCAAATGATGTCCCCAAAACCCACATTACATTGTTTTGTTTTGTTTTTTTCAGGAAGTCCCCATAAAGTGTATGTGTGTGTGTGTGTGTGTGTGTGTGTGTATGTGTGTGTGTGTGTGTGTGTGTGTGTGTGTGTGTGTGTTTGTATTCCTATATTCAAGGGGACATTGATATGTTTACATAGTCATACCTTGGGGACCTCTATTACTATGAGGACCCCAATTTAGGTCCCCATGAGGGTTAAATATAAATGTAGGTGAAATCTATGTGAAGTATGCAAATTTCTGCAAATGGTGTCCCCAAAAACACTTTTTTTTTCTGGAAGTCCCTATAAAGCGTGTGTGTGTGTTTGTATTTCTATATTCATGTGAACATTGATATGTTTACACAGTCACACCTTGGGGACCTCTATTACTATGAGGACTAAAATTCAGGTCCCCACAAGGCTTAAATATAAATGTAGGTGAAATCTATGTGAAGTACACAAATTTATGCAAATGGCGTCCCCAAAAACATATTAAATAGTTTTTTTCTGGAAGTCCCCATGAAGTGTGTGTGTGTGTGTGTTTGTATTCCTATCTTTATGGGGACATTGATATGTTTACATAGTCACACCTTGGAGATCTCTAGCACGATGGAGACCAAAATTCAGGTCCCCACAAGGATTAAATGTAAATGTAGCTGAAATCTGTTATTATTATTCTCATAGCATAGTTGTCTCAGTTATATTTTTTTCAGGACACAGCCAATGATGTAAAATGAAGTGTTGGGAGTGTAAAGCTACGCAGATATCACAACTTAGCCAAGAATATGACTTAGGCAATTCTGCTATGAGGCTAATGGTATGTAGATGAACCGAAGCTGAACTGAAACATGCTTCAAGGGATATGTGATTAAAATGATCATAATAGGATAATTGGATATGGCAGCTCAAGCCTCGCTGCCATATCTAAGTTCTCATAGTATGCAGAGTTATTTTTGACTGTTCTAATCTTGTGGCTCATTTTAAATAAAAGAAACGTTAGCATGATATTTGGGCATCTGTTGAGTTGGAGTGTGTTCATTGATGTGTCATATGTTAGACTTTTTTTTTTTCTTAAGTTTTCCCGGGTTAGATAATACTATAATAACCAGACACAATGGGCTTCTGCTCTTATGTAAAATGCTCTACAGAAACAAGCACACATATAACCATATACACCCATGTGATAATAACTCCAACTGGCACACACATTCTCCTCTACCAATTTTATTTTTACACCAGCTCAAGTGATGGAGTGAAATTTAGGTTAAAGCTGCAGAGAGACTGGGATTCTCACTCTAGGTTTCACTGGATTGACCTAAATACTGCAGTCAGATCCTTGGCCATGTATGGGTTGGTCTTTTGTAACACTGCAGTAATAAGAATGAAAGCTTTTGTTATATTGTTCTTTGTTTTATTACCTCATCCACCATAGGGTCCTCACACCTAGAGATAAAAAAAAATGCTCAGCTCACCCCATGCATGACAAGCCATATGCAGTTATGTCCACTGTAGAGCCCTGTGTTATGGCCTAAAATTTATGTTACATATAAATATAGAATAATGATAATACGTAATAAAATATGTATTCGGCCTTGGTTATCTGAATAGACTGTGATTTTATTGCGGCACAAGATCTGAATGTATTACGTTAGCATACTGTACACCTATTCAGCCTGTTATTCAGGTATAAATTCGAGTCGGTTTGTTTGTTTGTTTGTTTGTTTTTTGTCTGCTTGTTTGCCTGTCTGTCTGTCAACAGGATTACGCAAAAAGGTTTTGATGAAACTTTCAGGTCAAGGAAGAACCCGTTGAATTTTGAGCAATAAAGGTCAAAGGTCAAGGTAACACTAAAGGTCAACAGCTAAAACACATCAGTGGTCATATATAAGGATTCAAACAAGATACAATCTGGCATTTTTTTTTGCATTCACATCGTCTCACCTTCAGACATCAGATGGGTCCATCACATCACATGACGTCAGACCAATGGTGTATTTGCAAACTTTGTGACCTTGACCTTAAATCAAGGTTATTAACACATTTTATCAAATACAACAAAAGACTGTGAGATAGATAGATTAGATATCAGATCAAAAATATGCAATATGGTTTCATCAAAAATTACTTCCTTGTTTTATTTTAAATTGCCTTTCAGAGATGAAATGTCTGTACTTGGTGTTGGATTTTATCAAATACATTTCCTCCCAAAAATGCAACTTATACTCCAGTGCGACTTATATATGTTTTTTTTTCCTTCTTTATTATTCTTTTTTTGGCTGGAGCGACTTATAGTCCAGAAAATATGGAATGTTATTTTTAATGTTTTTCCACAGCTGGCTCTTTTTTATTTTTATATATATATATATATATAATTTTATAGTCAATACTCTTAAATCTGAGTGTAGATGTCTGAGTCATTGTAGGCACTGTAGGCATTGCTGTCATTCTTTTTTACACTGAACAGAGACTCAGGGTGCATTGTCAAACCCTTTTCACACTCAGATGTGTTTCTTTCTAAGATAATAAAAGCATCACATAAATATATTCCGACTGATGTTTGAGTTTAAAAAAAAAACAAAACAAAACAAACGCATAAAACAACAATGTCAAAACCACTGTTGATGATGGTGTGTGTTCTTCATCAACTGCTTCCATAGTGTGCAAAAGGTCTGTTGTTTTCACTGTTTTAACTGGTAAAACTGCACTGGAGCTCTATATGTGACATGACAGTCTATGCCTGAAATAACTACAATGTCATAACATAGTATTTATTTATTTATTTTATTTTATTTTTCCACTTTCACCACTTTCTGTTTTATATATAGCCCAGGTATAGTAATATGCATGTGGGATATGGCAGTCTTATCTTTGGATGCATGTTACTGCTCATCATCAAATATAAATCTCTGTTGGGAGGAGTCAAATATGGAATCCATGTGTCCTTGATGTGAGAACAACCAAGTGGGATTTTAGCAAACAGGAAACTGGAAGGATGACTTAAAGCCTTCTTGTCCAAACTCACAGTGCAGAACAAACACGGTCCCTGTGAGACTGTGTCTCTAGTCTATCTGTTTCTACTCCCCCTTCCATCTCTCTCATCTTCCTTCATCATTCACTCCCTGTCAGAGAACCAAAGGAGGAAATAGCACAGCAGAGGAGAGGGGAGGGGAGGGGACTTGTAACTTCATTTATCCTGGATGTTGAATATGAGCCGGAGTATATGAACTCAAGGCGAAACTATTGTGAAGTGTGTAATGTTTTTGGATGTTATGACTCTTTTGGGTGTATTACAGTCCTTGGCTGACGGTCAGGTCATTGTTACTGATCTGTCTTATGGGGACAAATGGAACAATGTTCATGATTTAGCCAAGATATTGTACAATTCAGGCAAGAAGCAGAGGTGGTCAAAGTACTCCCATTGTGTGATTAAGTAGAAGTACAGCTACTGGTGTGAAAAAATACTCTGGTAAAAGTAGAAGTACTGATTCAACTCCTTTACTGAAGTAAAAGTAAAAAAATAAATAAAATTAAAAAAGTACAACTTCTTAACTGTAATAAAGTAAAAAAGTAAAACTGCATTTGTATTTACTTTATTTTTATTTTTATTTATTTTTTTTGCTATGAATGAAATAATGCTTATTTAACCTGGAATTTTTTCAAAAATATCCAAAAACAAAGTGTTTAAAAGTGAGTTTATTTATTGGATCATGGTACTCAGTTTAGTGGGTATGGGCAGAAAATGTAGGACATTTTAAAATAAATAAATAAATAAATAAATCGGAGATTAAAAAAAAGCATAATTGTAAAAAAAAAAAAAAGTAAAAATCTAAATCGTAAGATAAAAAGTCAAATTTTTGACAAAAAATTCAGAACAATATTTGCACCTGAAATTTTTTTGAATATGCTTGAAATATAGAGTCCTGCAATGAAGTAAGACTAGAGCAGAACAAAAATGTGTGGATGAGGGTAGCAGGTGTCACAAATAGGATTTACCTCTGGATAGATTTTGGATCACTTTTGGAGCATATGTGCACGATAGAAATAGAAGTGAATTATTTTAGGTATGTTAGACCAATGTTCATCTGTAATATTAATACTCAAATCATGATGGATGGATGGATGGATGGATGGATGGATGGATGGATGGATGGATGGATAGATGGATAGATGGATAGATGGATAGATAGATAGATAGATAGATAGATAGATAGATAGATAGATAGATAGATAGATAGATAGATAGATAGATAGATAGATAGATAGATAGATAGATAGATAGATAGATAGATAGATAGATAGATGGATGGATAATTTAGTAGTTTAGTTTGTACTATATTGTTCTAGTTTTCCTAGTATCACACCTTCTGCTACTCCTCTCTTTTAACACAGTACTTCATTCTTTTAAACTGGAATAATGACAAACCTCCCTCTTTTTGGCAGATGGATATGTGATGTCATGTTTGTCTTTAAGATTGAAAAGATTAGATACATATTGAATGGACCAATTATCAGTTTAATATGATATGGCATCCTTTTATTTCTTATGTAGAACAGCTGACAATACATGTTGACTCTGGATAATGTGGGCTGTGTACAGTGACCGGGTAACTAGGTTGTGGAAGATTGTTTTTTTTTTTTGTTTTGTGACATCTTATACTTTTGCTATATTTTTCAGTTTTTCTCACTTTTTTCTGTGAATAAAAATAAAATACATTAATCTCATAAAAAAAAAAAAGAATATTTGGTTTCATCCATAAAAACCTAATACTACTTTTGTGGCAATTCCCTTTTTTTTTACCCTTCCTGACTTGATTTATCATCATTTAGTGTTCTATTATCTTCACTATTTTGCATTTTTTTCCAGTGTAAATCATGTATTTTCTTATATTTAATGTAGGTATTCATGAGTAAATTCCAAAGATATTAAATGAAAACAGAGAAAACTGATGAAAAGATTACTTTTTCAGCATATATATTATTAACTAAATGTAAAACCAAGTATGTCCATCCACTGTCATTGATCAAACTCGATGGGTTTTACTGGTGAATCATTGTTGCAGAAGATGACTTTTCCACAGTCACTACAGAGCCTCTCTGAACGTTCAAATAGGTCATATTTGATCACCATGAAAAGACAACAAACTTTATTTTGCACCTATTATTTTTGTGTATTGATAGTATTAGTGGATTAACAGGTATTAAACACTTTAGATCAGTAGATAGTTTCAGTCGACAGTGGATGTTCAGGTCTTTATGGTTAGATGAGCTGCACACCCAAAGCAGATGACATTTATGTGATGTTCAGATTTCTTTTGAGGCTTCATGTTCTGCCAACAGCAGCTTTATCAGACCACGTCTGTGAACCAGACTGTTACCAGCCCTCCAGAGACACATACACATGCATCTGCACACACATATAAAAGAACAAGGCACAAGGCCAGGGTATTCTTTTCAGCGAAAAAAAGAGACGAAACGTTAGCTAAGGTGTTGACTTGAGTGCGTAGGTGGGTGCCTTTGTACCCATGTGTGTCATCAGTTTGTACTTTCACTAGAAGAAAATACAGGAAGTAGATACATGACGGTCTTTTACACTTTAAAAAAGCTCTAACAATACCCTCACCAGTGTCTTATATTAATAGCAACATTTCTTGAAAGCTTCCATGAGTCATCAGTGCATAGCGCTGTGTCACGGAACAATTTGTCCTGAGTTATTACAGTCAACGTGTAGACCCGCGCAAAACTTTTGTGAATGTACCAGCACATAAAAGGCTCCTGAAAAGAAAAGAAAGCGTAGAGGTGCTACTTAAGTTGGGAGGCTGCAGATGACTGATAGGATAGGAACCACAACTCAAAGGTTACAGTGTTGCTAGATTGCAGGCGATTGAGTTACTCCATTGTGTATTTCTTTTTGACTGGTTTTCATTGTATGGGGTGTGATTTCCCTGTAGAATAGGGAACTCCACCTCATTCTAGGAAGGAAGGAAGTGGGCCACAGGAAGATCAGATACTCTCTATTTTTTATTATTTTTTTTTTACCTTTGTCAACTATAGACCCATAGATCTCTGAAAGTAATAATAATAATCATTATTATTATTATTATTATTATTATTATTATTATGAGGCGAGTTGTACCTGCACTATGTATATTTATAGGTTAAAAGTAATCGAACAATGTGATATTTTGACTGATTGGGGACTATTTCATTCCATTTTAATCACTATTTAGAGTGATTATTGGAAAATTATACACACTGTACCTTTAAAGGACTTGTGCGTATAAAAATCCATGACTGAAAAAATATACTGTGCATTTTTATTTTATTTTAAATGAATGTTTTAAAAGAGTGATGTAGTTGTATGCTAGTGGTGAAATGTTGATTAATTTTTTTTTTTTAATTTAGATTAAGAACCTCTTTTCCAAATCTTTTCCAAATATCTAAATCTGTTGTCACTGGTTGCCATTGTACTTCACATTGTTTTCTTCAAGTTATCTATCTTCCCCATCTTTGCTGCTGACAAAATGTGATTTTATTACGTGATTGAAAAAAAAATTCAAGAAATTTTTTGTAACCATGTCAATAAATACATGGTTACAAAAATCACACATAATAACATTCAATTCAATTGGAAAAAAAAATAATTGAATGTTATTATGTGTGTGATTGTTTATTTTTGTAACCATGTATGTATTGATTGATCGGGTGTGTGTGTGTGTGCGTGCTTAATTGTTTTTTTTTTATTCTTGAAATCATGTATTTATTGTACCCTGCCAGGGACTGCAGATGTAAATTAGCTAGTGGCTACAATCTGGTACAATTACATCAAATGGCAACATTTATGCTTAAAATTGTACATGGTCCCTTACTAAATTAAAAATGTAATTGAATTTTCCGATTGAGTCCAGTGGTGACATGTGAAAACCAACTTAAAGATAACGTCACCAGCCTCTACTGGTCAATGTTTCGATCATTAGTGGCTGTGGTTCAGTTGGTAGAGTGCGTCTTGCTTCTGGCTGTCCACATGTCGCAGTGTCCTTGGGCAAGACACTGAACCCTAAGTTGCTCCCAGTAGGGTCAGGCAGCACCAGTGTATCGGCAGCTAGTGTATGAATGTGAATGTGAGGAATTATAAATTGCTTTGGGTGCCAACTGTGTATAAAATGCGTTATATAAGCACAGTCCATTTACTATTAGGTTTCCCTTTTGTGGGATCAATAAAGTCTAATCTAATCTAAACTGATATGAATTTAAGCAGAGTTTCCTTCCTGATGTTTTTCTCCTTCACAAACACATTCCTGTAAATTCACGGTCACATAGGAGTTAGATTAGTCAGAAGTCGGCTTGTGTTTATTGCATGTCACTGTATTAAGGATCAGGGCAAAACAAGGGTTACATCAGTGTAACAACACACGTCTGTGATCGCTGACAGGAAAATATTTTCATGAAGAAACAAAGCAGACCATTCTCCTCCTCCTCACAAAGAACCCCCAGCCTTATTATCTCTTTGTTCCTCTTTTGCATTCATATTGAGATAGTGCGCACACTCTCTACTCTTCCTCTTTCATGTTGTTCTTTCTGGCTGTCTCATCGTGTCTTCCAGTCAATCTTTCTCCCACACACTCACCAACTTTCAATCTCATCCTTTCACACACTTTCACCAGGAACACCAGCTCATTCTGTCACTCTCGTGTCACCGCTGACTATCTCACGCACCATCATGCTCAGGAAGCCAAGCAGATCTTTACCCCCCCCCTCCCCCCTCCCCCTCCTCCCTCCCGACCCTTCTCCACTCACACGTTTTTTTTCTTTCCACTTTAGCTTCTGCTCATGTTTCTGCTCTTGCTCTTTCTCGCACCTTATCTGTACTTTCCTCTTTCTCTCCTCTTAGCTCAGTGACAGATCCCGTCGCTGTGGAATGTACCCCAGCAGCTGATGGTGATGCGTCATGTGCAGCACGGGCCATTTGTGCCTGTCACAGCCTGCCTCATCCATTTTTCCCACAATACTTTGCGGCACAGCAAAACAACTTGCTCTTTAGTAGACCTTGCATGATCCTGCATGATAAAGACAAATATCAAGCGGCACTTTTTTTGTTCCCATTTCAGTGCAATTTCAGCACAATTTCACCCTCACTTCCTTATTTTTTTTCTGCACGTGTGGGCTCAAACTAAAGCAACACAGCAGGGGATTGTGGTATAAGGCAACAAAGAAGCAGAATTAAGAGGTGATAGGTGGTTATAAAGACAGGAAAAGTTATCTGAGATAGCAGCAAGGATGTAAAAAAGATAGACAAAGGAAGGATGTACAAGTCAATCAATGTTTAAACAATAAGTAGGTTTTAAGAAGAGATACAATAGACGATACATTGAGGAAAACTAGTGCAGAGCCCAGAGAAAATGTGATTGTTTGCTACTATGTGTCATAGAAATGGGTGAAATGAGTTGAAAGGAGCAGAAAGAAAGACTATAAATGTGTCCGCTACCCACCCCCATTAAGCTATCATCATCATCATCATTATCATTATCATTATTATTAACCTATTAATATTACGTGAGCACCACATCTCATGTCACCAGTTGATGAATTCACATCATGGTCCAGTATCTGGTCTGAAGATTTATCTCTTGGATCTGTCATTTCCAAGTGTGCTAGTAGCACAGTGCTAGGCTAGTGTTAGTAGCACAGTGCTAGGCTAGAGCTAGTTGCACAGTGCTAGGCTAGTGTTAGTAGCACAGTGCTAGGCTAGTGTTAGTAGCACAGTGCTAGGCTAGTGTTAGTAGCACAGTGCAACTCGAACTGCTTGTCACAAAATTTTATTATCCCTTGATATGACTATGAAATCCAACATTTTGGTTTTAGTGTGTTATCAGAGGAAACAATGGGCCTTTGTCATTTATGTGGGATATTTCACAATTTTCATTGTTATGATAAAAATCAAGGCCAATGAAGTTACCATATCTAAGTGAAAACAACAAAACAACTCTTGTATTAAAAATACAAGAAAATCACATGTAAGGTGAAGGGAACATCTATTTTAGTTAGAGGTGTAATGGTACATTATTCTGAATTGTCAGAGCCGCTGCAAAAAAAAAAAAAAAAAATCCAAAAAACATGAGAACATAGAGTATAACAGAAGCACAGAAGCAGGGTCAGATGTTCGAAACTTATCTTCCACAGGTTCCTCTATTGCAAAAAGATGTTTCATTATCATCATTATCTTTACTTCCAGACATAGGAGTCCATTTAAGAACGAACAACAAATAAAATGTTTTTTTTTTTTATTATTATTTTTAAATTTTGTTTATGGCAAAATCACATTGCCTTAATCAAGTGAACCTGCTCCTCTTCTCCTTGGTTGTGCCTCTGCTACAATATGGTGTTACTGTGATATCACATTCACAGCACCTCAGGAAATACTGTGAATTGTTCAGAAACACTCAGTAAATTACACAGTTTGCCATAAACCAACATTGAATGTTCAAAAATAAATAACATGTTAAGTGCCTGTTAATGCACAAATGAATCTATAGTCGCCATTTGGTTTATAAAGGGTTAAAATAATTAGATACACAAAAGAAAAAATGGATTGGCTGAAGATTAAGTTGGCTTAAGTTGGAAGGAGAAATAAGGGAAGAGACTCGTGCTGAGCTCAGTAAAAAAAAAAAACAAAAAAAAAAAACAACATCAGATAAATTGATTTGCAGATCTAATTAATTACCCAGTACAATAATGTCCAGCTTGTTTTCTTGGCAATAAATACAAGTGCTTCAGAGCATATGAGCATAGATTAGCTAGAAAAGAGTGTGCTTTTGTAACTGGAACACAACAAAGACTAAAATGTGAGAAGTGATAGAAAGAAGAGCAATGATCAGAAGGAGGGGAAATTGAATCACAGCAGAAAGAAACACCAGTGGAGAGATGGATGACAGACAGAAGGTAGCACCATGAAAATCTGCCCAAACTTAAGGAGTCACAGTGCTCTAATGCTCTGATGAGAATCTCCTGCCTGTTGTTTTATTGCAGGGATTTGACTCAAACTGCACACACACACACACACACACACACACACACACACACACACACACATACTCGTTGACATGTCTTATGAGGACCAAGTTTGTGATCAAGTAGCTATTGGGTTGCGAGTGTAAACACATCTTCTTCTTTTCTTTGTTTTTTTAAGAAAATCAAATGGAAAAACATTAAAATATTCATAATATTTTGAAAATTAAAATAAATCCTAATAATAATTTTGAAAAAAATAAATAGATAAAATATGAATATACACAATTTAAATATATATTTTTTTTAAATGCATAAAAATGTAAGTAAATTCATCTTCAAACCTTTGAAAAATACATGTTTTGCTTTGCACCTGTTTCCCTCATGCTTTATGAGGACTTCCTGGAAAAAAAAAAAACTAATGTATTCATAGGGCCACATCATTTCTATTTTACTAGTGGGGACCTTTATTTATATTTAACCCTCGCAGGGACCTAAATTTTGATCCCTATAGTGTCAGAGGTCCCCATGGAGAGACTGTGTAAACATATCAATGTCCCCATAAAGATAGGAATACACACACATACACACTGTCTATCTCCAAATGCCCTGAGCTTTGCAGCAGTAATGCTAGGCTATTAGAGTTAACTGCTGACCTGTGGGAATTAGCATTGACAGCTATCTCACTCTCAGCATTCCTCTAAGCTCTGTAGGAAATAGTTATACCCACGGTGTACTAGATAGAGTGTTTTTTCATTGTTGTTGTTTTTTTTTTTTACAGTGTAAATACAAATGATTGATGTGTGACTTCAGAAAAGGTTAAAAAGTTATCATTCCTTTAGTAGATCCAAATGAAAGTAAACAGAGACGATGCTGCAGCGTTGGATGTTCAGTCCAGGTTCAGATTCGGCGCCTCCGTGCAGATAGTCCTCTCCAAGCGCATCAGTTCACTGAGCTGTCACTGACCACAGCTGAGTCACTTTATTTCACTTCAGGAGAAGAACGAGTCATTTCTATCAGCAAAACTGGCTCCACACACTGACACTGCCATAATTGCAGCCGTGCATAATATCAAGCATAATTCTGACGATACTTGTTATTTATCAAAGGTTTACCAGGCTCACTTTTTTTTTTTTTCTGGGGGTGTGATGTGTAATACAAGGCTGATTTTGATGAAACTGTTGCAAAGGTCATGTTCAAACAGAGCCATGTTTAACATTGACTTTCACCTGCTTTCTGATATAACACTCAGGCATGGGCGTAACATTATTTGGTTATTTGGATGTTTCTAAGATGTCCATACTAATTTTTGAATAGGAAATTACATGACATTTGGGAAACAAAAGGTTAGTGTATTTTCTGGACTATAAGAACTCCAAAGACCACAGTGCACCTTATATATGGATTAATTCTGGTTGTGCTTAGTGACTGGGAATTTTTACTTTTTATGTCATAATTTTGACTTTTTATGTCATAATTTTGCCTTTTTTCTTGTGATTTTTGCCTTTTTTTCTCGTGATTTTAACTTTTTTTCTCATACTTTTCACATTTTATCTCATAATTTTCACTTTTTATCTAATGATTTTGACTTTTTATCTCATAATTTTCACTTTTTATCGAATAATTTAGAATTTTTTGTCATAATTTTCACATTTTATCTCATAATTTTCACTTTCTATCTCATAATTTTCACTTTCTATCTCATAATTTTCACTTTTTATCTAATGATTTTCACTTTTTAATCTCATAACTTTGACTTCACTTAATAATCCAGTGCACCATATATATTAAGAATCTAAAAAATAAACCATTCAGTGACAGCGCGCCTTATAGTGACTAAATATTGTCATCAACGAACCTTTATCACGTGACAAAAACGAGACAAAACTAGATGTAAATGTGGGTCTTGTGATGCTAACTACAATTAAATATATAATGCAGTTCGAGATGACTAATGAAAAACAGACAAAATGTGGCTTCAGAAATTAAAAACATTCCTAAAATGTCTCTTAGTTCTTGTTGACAAAAACAAAATTAAGCATTATTTTAATTATTTTAGCCATGTTCTTATTTATGTATTTATTTATTCATCAAATTATGTCCCCACCAAAGTCAACATCATGATTCCTCCCATGCACTCAGGTCCAGACCAGTTTAAATCCCCTGAGATTTCTTCATCTGTCTCATCTTTGTCTTTTATTATATTGAATCTGTGTGTGACTGTATTTTTCTGTTGTCTACAGAGTGGGAGTGGATGTGGATGAAAACCCAGAAGAGCTTTCTTTAGAGGTAACTGCACCTTGTTGCACTTAATCATTTGTTTATGTGCTCTGCTTATTCCTACAGTGTTTGTCCCTTCCGGCATTGAATATGTTTTAATTTGTTCAACTGCATACCAACAAGTATGGGTCATCTGTCCCATTAACTATGTTGAAGCTGAGAAACATGAAAAATGCAGAACTAATTAAACAACTTTTAATGAAAAATGACAGATATGCCAGTAGAAAAAAGTACAGTGTCTGTAATTGTTGATTAAATAATGACATTAACGATTTCTCTGTAGAAATAATTTGCTATTTAACAGGAAATATGTAGCTATATTTTCATTCCAAATGATTAATCATCATCTCATAGTGCCTGCAATAACTATTTATTCACAATAATCGGAATACTGCACATAATTTACACACTCATGCTTGTACATTTGTGGAAAAATTTATTAGACCACCCTTGTTTTCTTCAATTTCTTGTTCATTTTAATACATGGTACAATTAAAGATATATTTTGTTTTAATAAATATAATGATAAAAACAAAAATACCTCATAAGAGTTTAATTTATATCTATTTTCCATATTTTCTGGATAATAACCAAAATCACTTCAATCACTTATATATGGCATTGTACTCACAAAAGCAGTGCTTTTATTCAGTCCAGTTTTAGTCATATTATACACACAGGAGTTAGTACTTAATTGCAAATCATTGTCTAATATTTTTTTCTACAATTGTATAAACATTAAAAAAATGTATGTGTGACATGTTTGAAGGTATATCAGGCCCAGTTTATATGACAATGGGTAAAAATTGTAAAATATTTTACCAGATGTGCCTTTCATTTCAACTGCATTTTTAGGGGATGGAAAATAAAAACTGAAACCACCTTCCAGAGTGGAAATTTTTAAAAAATGCCATACTCTTGCATCATCATCCAAAGGGTTCAAAGTGTAAAACTGTGTTTTCTCATTGCATAGAGTTTACATCACAGGCAGTAAAGGAAAAAACACGTCTGATTATTTTCCTGCGACAGACTTTCAAATAGCCACTATAAAGCCACTCTAATTTACATCCAAGAGTATTTTAAGCAATAGTCATGATTGTTCTATTTGCTGTTTTGGGAATGTATTTTGTGTTAGGACAGAACAGGAAGAGATGTCGAAAGTTCTACACAGGTGCTTGGTCTTGGTGGCGATGATGATGATGATGATGATGATGATGATGATGGTGATGATGATGATGCCACCTAGTTTAATGTATTGTATGTATTGTCTTGAAGTGCACTTCTCTTATTGCACTGTAGTCCTTTATTTTGCACAGATCACTGTTTTTTTCACTGTTATGTATTAATCTTGCCCACATTGGTTGGGAGGGATTATTGTAATCAGTGTGTACTATGTGTGTGTGTGTGTGTGTGTGTGTGTGTCTACAGAGACATATCATGCTATCACTCAATGAATACTTGAGATATCACCATCAAATTACATGTACATTACATTAAATGTATAAATGTGTTGACTAATCTACATTGTCCCGCCTAAATAAAGAAATTAATAAAAAATAGTCATCTGACAAGTAACAAACTTCACACACTTTTGCGTGTCTGTCTACATGCTGATTTTTACCCCAAAACATACGTCTAAAATTAAAACTATGAATGCAACACTACCTTTGTGTTTTTGGTTCAGATTATTACTATCTAAATGTAGCCTTAGCTGCATGATGTGAAAGCTGTGACCATTTCTGTCATGAGGGTGTGTGGTGAAAGGGAGAGCAGGTTTAATTAAACAAAACTAAATAAACCAGATGAATGGAAACGCAGAGGAATCAGAACTAAACATAACCTGGGGTGGAACAGGGGAGTCGGTAGTAAGAATAAATGTCAGGGTTACAGAGGAGGTGATGACAATAGCAGACAGTAGGCAGTGATCCCACACTGTATGACTGTGAGCCAGAGCCTTGTATAGGGCTAATTAGGAAAGTCACACAGTGTTGAAGTGCACGCCAGGTGGAAACGATGAAGGTGATGAGGAGGCAACAGAGTCAGTCTTGACAATTTCAGGATATGATTATGCAAGAAAGTAATGAAAACTGTCAAAAACGTATATGGTTAAGAGTTGTTTGTAACGCTAACAATAGTATCTAGTACTATATTAACATTAAAGGTGTCATTCTGCTGAAAACACGGGAAAATGGAATCTGATGGGTCACCGCGAGTTACCAACACATGCTGCGTTTGCTACGTTTGTGTCACCACCACTGGCTGTATTTACCATCGCTCATAGTAAACAACGCAAAGTAACGAGCCACTCAATAAAGCCTGTCCACTACAAGTCACAAGGACTTTAGCGTCACTCACGTGGGGTTAAACCTGTCCCCCATTGCAGCGAATCAGAAGTAGCATTAGCATCTACAAGAGAAGGCGGTGCCACAGTAGCTGCTGCACAAACTTGAAAAAAAAAAAATGGCGGATCAAACTGGTTCATGTGCTCTCTGTGGAAATAAAGCCTCGTTTTTTTTCCTGCACATTTTCAAAATGAGCAACGGCACGAAACCTACCTGGATGCTACTCTGGGAAGGAAAACACACACACAGAGCAAGAGGGGAGAGGGGAGTGTTCCTTTATGCATTCTGAGCCAATCATAGATGCCTCATCACTGCGTCATGAACATGTATGAGGAAGTACCGGTAAACTCTGTTGTTTGACCTCAAGTAATTTTTCTACCCTCCAAAAATAGCTGGAAACAAAACAATCTGGACGTTTTGTAAATTGAACCAACAGACAATGCATTCAATAACAATGGAGAACACAGTAATATTAATGCAATAACCATGGAATAACTAAACTATTGTATATAGTTTGGAATACATATCTTAACTTACAATATAAGGTAATTACATAACATTCCTTCACTACAACATGTACAATTTGTGTTGCTGCCTAATTCTACTATGCTATGTCTCAAAGGTAAATGCACTTTTTTTTTTACCATTTATTTGACTTTTATTTTCCAGTGAAAACAGTTCTTCATCATATGCTTTCCCACTTGTGTTAAACTTCATCTCCTTCTTAAGTTGAAGAAATGTAAAAATTCTCCAGGGTTTTCTGAAAAATGCATTGTGTCAAAACTGTAAACAGGAAACTGTTGTCCTGACCTCATGAAAAAGTTGAAGTTTTAGAGATTTATGGTGTTATTACTCAAATCATAACGACCCAAACATCCACGCCAAGCATAACCATCTACTCATCTAAACTGTTTAATACATGTTGATCCACTAATATATAATAAAAACTCAATGGATGTAAATAATTGTCATAAAATACAATTTATCAGCTTTTCCTGCTCAACATATATGACCTGTTTGGATATTTAATGTAGAGTCTGGAAACACTGTTGTCATCTGCAATATTAATTTACCAGGAAAACTCATGTAATTTATTCACTTTATGTGATGTTATTTTTTAATGTTTGAATTCATAATATGACCCTTAATGAATTATTAGTTTATAATTTACATGATGTTGTTTTAATCCGCTTCTTGATTTATGTATTGAACAAAAACCATCATGTTATGTTTCCTTTCTTTCTTCTAGTCATGTATTTATGTTCACCATACAACTTTCTGTTTTTCTTTATGTTTCTATTCTGCTATTGTGCCTTGTTTGTCAAAGCACTTTGTAAACCAAGTTTCTAAAGGTTATTATTATTATTATTATTATTATTATTATTATTATTATTACTACTACAAATGACAGCAGTTGGAGTCACTTGTTTTCTGTTCATTCAATGATATATTTTGTTGGAAAAGTCCCTTTTAACTGACTTTTTTTTTGTCTATTTTGACCTAATTACCGTTGAATTTACTTAAACATCTACACGATCAGTAAATTAATTGTTGAAAATGCCTGACTTTTGTGAGAAAATGTGAAATCCAGATAATATCCTTCAAATAAATAGTAGTAAATCACTTGGAAAAGACAGAAAAAGTCATTTGCAAGTTGTGACAAAAGTAATTATGGGTCTTTATGTGTTAAAGTAGTGAATGTTTTGTTTTGTTTTGTAGTGTTAGGTTTTCCCAGTGGGGTTTTTTTTAAATAGAGGATGGGAATACGTCTTGTACTACTGGTAAATTACAGGGCTGTGAGTGTTTTTCTATTTACTGTAGACGTCTAGGATTTACAGTGTATCCTGACTCACACTGACATATCATCCTTTAATCTTGATTCTTTTGTTTAATACTGTCTGATATCAAAGTGAAGAGGGATGTGGGGAAGAGGAAATGCACTTTTGTTTCCCGCTAAATGACAGCCTGTAACACATCCTTATTGACAGAGAGGCCTTCTGAATGTGCCTTTTTGTTTTGTGGGCACGTCCGCCCACTTACATCTCCCCCACCCTCCCCTCGCCATTTCCCACCAGTTCTCCATCCCCTCCCTTTCATCCTTTTATTTGACCTAGCTCTTATCTGCATGCCGTGAATGGGACAAGGTCTGATCAGCTCCCTGGCATTATGAGGCCAGAAGGGCACACAGAATAGACGACGTTGCCAGTAAGACTAGAGGAGGATCCCCCTGGAGAGGAAAGGGCCGTGCTCTATGGTTCTTTCTTATGGAAATACTTCAATGTAACCTTGCCCAAGACGTGACAGCTGGAGGCGTGGCTTTAACGTAACAGGAAAAGACCTCCAGAGACTCTTAATTTTTTTGGAGAGCAGGTTTTGCCTCCATGAACACAAGGTCTGAAGTCCCAGTTGTAAAGTTGGAGGTCATTGGATATGGCCCCGCTGACCATCAGGGGTGCAGATTTTCAGCATTTCCATCAAGCAGCATATGTATCCACCCCTGAGGGTTTGTGTGTGTCGATGAGTAACAGTGGTTCTCTCATGGTCTACAGGTTGCTACAGGGAGCTCAGATACAACTCCGGACCTTTGGAGCCGTCTGGACTACAAGTATCCTTTCATTGCTCCCTTTTTATACCAAGCACTTTCACATCTGCGTGAACACACAATAGTTAAAGCACCGGTGTGTGGAGTACTACTATACAAGGTAAAATACCAGTGGGTTTCATTTCAGGGAACATAAAGACAGTCTGAGAGAGGAATAAGCAAAAGGTTATGACCTGCTTTAGATGCGTAGGCTATAGGTATCTACTGCTTATGTTCTACATGTCTGTGGATATTATGCTTCAAGACTGCCGCATACATTATACAGCACTGGATAGAATTAAATAAACACTCAAAATGCCTGTTAATAATAGGAATGTGATCAAACCAGAAACCAATACTCCATTTTTTCCCCCTCTACATATAACAAGAACAATGTGGAGAGAATTTCATGATGTTTAAAGTCAGGGTTATTCTATAATTAACTTAAAAATGTGAATGTAAACTTGTTTTTGTTTGTTTTTTTTGCAACATTCTATATAAATACTGCATTCTCACACGCATTTTTCCTCACAAATGCTATTCTCCTCCGCTCTCTTTAACACAAATATGTGTTATTTGTTTTGCATTCAAGAGCAACTGTTGATACACTTTTTTTTTTTTACTGTTCACAATAAAATAAAGAAAATATGACACCTTGGTAAATAAATAAAGGTGTTCATATTATGCATGACAACTGTGTTAATGTGAAAGACACAGCAAGACAGGAATGACAAGAGAGGAAGGTTTAGCCATTAGCTTAGCATAAAAACAGCTGGTAAACTAGAACTGGTAAACTACACTACACCTGCACTCACATGTACACACGAAGAAAAGCTCTCCCTTCTTATTTAATATTAAAGTAATCTATAAAGGGCTGCTGAATTGAATAAAATGACTTTATATTATCTAAAATGTGATTTTCTCCAAATGTAAGTGTTGATAATCTTTAAACAGAGCCTGACGAGTTGGAGGATTTTTGTTCTTCCACTTTAACACATCTGACCAGTCGTGTAACAAACTTCAAAATTACATTTTCTTTAGTATGAAGGTCCACTCCTGTTGGTTCTATATTAAATATTATTACCTCCGCCAAGGAGGTTATGGTTTATTGTCTGTTTGTTTGTTTGTCAGCAAGATAACAAAATTTTTTTTTGATGAAACATTCAGAGATGATTGATAATGCATGAAGTTAAAAAAACATAACATTTTGAGCTATAGGTCAAAGGTCGAGGTCACAGTGAAGGTCACCAGCTAAAACATAAAAGTGGTGATGTTTCAGAATCCAGACAATATAATAGCAAATTTTTTTGCACTCACTTCATCTTACCTTCAGACATCAGATGAGATAACACCAATAAGCTCGATGACGTCATGTTCTGACGTCATATGACGTCAAGCGAATGGTATATTTGCAAAATGTATGACCTTTAGGTTAAATCAGGCTTATTGACATATTTTGTTAAATCTGACAGTATCTTGTGCTTCATATTTAACATTAGATCTATTGTGAAATTTGTTCGTTGTGCGACATCGCATTACGTCAGAGTGATGTCATTCGTAGTCAAATATTGAAATGGCCATATCTCAAAAACGGGACCGAGGATTTCTTTGAATTTTTTAAAACCCACAAAGGGTTTTAAAAAACCCTAACCTTAAGACTAATAAAAGAAATCATTAGTGAACATGGGAACACTAGTTTACAAATAAGTTAGGAGCATCCAGACCCAAACCTTGGTCTGTGATCTAGTTGTTAATGGGTTTGAAGCGGTCCATCTTTTAAACATCTTTGACAAAGTCTTAAATATTTCAAATGCAAGAATTTTATGGAAAAAATGAGCTGGGTCCATTACAGACAAAAGCAAACAAACTGTTATCTTTAATTTTGGAAACTGAGATAGTTTACGAAGTAATGGCTCCTAATGTAACTTAATTGTTTTTTGAACCGAGATTTTGTCAGTGGTGGCAGGTGTTTGGTTGGGGTGGGGGTGGGAGTCTGATCTGATAAATTCTGCATTAAATCATACAAATAAAAGTGTTTATTAAATTCAGCATTTCTTGCTACAGGTGTGTGTGTGTGTGTGTGTGTGTGTGTGTGGGAGAGATAATGTTAGTGTTGTTTATTGTACTTCAGTAAGATCAATGTGACAGCTGGCCTTTTCTGTCGTGGGAATATCAAAATCTTTCCCCAATAGAGCAATGCTGTTTTTCAATTGGCTGTTCAGTCACTATATTCTTTTTATTTGATGAAGTGGCGCGTGGCAGATGGCTTCTGAGCTCTATAGGGAACCAACTTGATTCCTACCAGGGGCAGATTGGGACAAAATATTGGCCCAGGAATTTGTACCTGTCTGGCTTTTTCTCCCGGGGGCATAGATGGGGAAGTCGTAGACACTTGAAAACATGTAATTTTCCCACAAAACATTGAGATTATTTAAATTTATGCAAAACAAATCAGCCCACAACAAAATAATTACAGGGTCTGTTTAGCACACAAAGCAGACGCGAGGGCTAACCGAGTGTATTTTCCCATAGGCCAGGGATCAGCAACCCTGGTCCTGGAGAGCCACTATGCTGCATATTTCTGATGTTTCCTTCTTCCAGCACACCTGACAGTTGTCATCGGGCTTCTGCAGAGCTTAATGATAGATGTATCATCTGAATCAGGTGTGTTGGAAGAGGGATACATCTAAACCATGTAGGATAGCAGCTCTCGAGGACCAGGGTTTTGCCATAGGGGTATTCAAATCTGGTCCTCTAGGACATGTTGCATGTGTTAGATATGTCACTTTTCCAGCACACCTGGAAGGCATTACATGGTTATCAGGTCTGTGCAAAGCCTTATGATAAGCTGATCATTAATTAAAGCAGAAGTAGAAGAGGGAAATATCTGAAACATGCAGAATATTGGTGTTCTGTCAAAATGGGCGTCCTGTCACATTTGGCTCCCAAGCGCTTCTGAGCATGTACATGACCACCACATTTTCACAGTAAAAGCCGTCAATTCAGGCATCCCCAGCCAGATGTGCAATTGACTTGGACACTGGATGTAAGTATCGTAATACTTTGGAGGTATATTATTTTATCGTATCTTTGACCAGTCAACATATAAGCAATTAGTACGTTTTAAGTAGGTCTAAGTAAGTTTTGTATGATATAAACGTCATGCACATGAGTTGCCTGGGTGTTATTTTTCACGTTAGATGCAAACAATAGCCTATCTTTTGAGAAACTAAATCGAAGTACAATATTAGAAAAATAAAATAGGAAAAAAAAAGTGGGAGCATTATATGATGGCTAAATAGACTTGTCAAAATGGGCTACTTATAATGACTAGTAATGTTTCCAAATGTAAAATAACATATTTTGATGGAATAATGTAAATTTGTAGAGATGATTGTCAATTGTGGCTGCTGGTAGCTCATTTCATTGGGGATACTCATTTTGACAGAACACCGACTCTGGACTGAAATTAAATACCCCTGCACCTGATAGTTGAATGAACAATTGTCACATATTTTTCTTAAGAAAAGTAGAAAATAATCAAATAGATGCTGCATTCATTGTAAATATTTTAATAATATATTTTTTTTTAAATTATGAAATGAAATAATCCTGCATATTTTGATATATAATTAGTTAATTATAAAGAAGAAGAAGAATACACACCTGCATGTGTTTTTTTACATTTTAAAACTGTGAAAAGGAACATTTTCATTCACTCAATAAAACTTGACCAGCATGTGCTCCTGTATTTTTGAATGATTTGACCTTTTCTGAATTCACATATGCTTAAAAAAACATATCAATTAACAGAAGCACTTTGTGCACATAAATCCATAACAGCAGACAGACCTTATGGCTTCTGTTTGTGGTCCCTGTCAGAATAATGATTCTCCCACTGCGGTCAGAGCCTCTTTAATTCTACTTCCATCGGTGAAGGACTGTTTGTGCTGGTCCAGGATGTGAACCACTTTAATGATGCCTCTGTTGAAGGTCTGGCTTCTCACTAGGTTTAGTGAACATGGACTGTTGATTTGGAGTGAACTTCAGCTGTTTTACCTTCTCTTTACGGAGGCTGATTCCCACCAGAGGATCACAGGAACAGTTGCTGTGAATTTTGGTGAAATCCTGCTCCATGTTGCATCTTTTACCAATGCCAGGGTCACGCCACATATCACACACACACACACACACACACACACACACACACACACTTGTCTTTCACATTTGTAACATAGGTCTGCATCCCTTTATTCATGAAAATAATACCTTTTTGTCTCCTACTGGCAGAACTGGACTTTTTCTTTTTGTGATCTACCTGTCTGGTACTTTGTTAGCTCGTGTCCCCTTAGGCTCCGCCCCTCGACCAGTGACAGACAGCAAACTAGCAGAAATAAAAACTCTTCCAATATCTAACAAAAATAGTGTCCTGACATGATACTGTATGTGAATATCCTTTCATATAAGCCTCACAGGTTGGAATACATCATAGTTATATTAGTTATGTCTGATAATTGAGTTCCATTTCGTCATTACCTCCGTGAAGGAGCGTATGTTTTACTGTGTGTTTGTTTGTTTGTTTGTTTGTTTGTTTGTCAGTCAGCAGGATAACTCAAAAAGTTATGGACAGATTTAAGTAAAACTTTCAGAGATGATTGATAATGCACGAAGGAAGGAACTATTATATTTTGAGCTATAAATGTTAAAGGTCAAGGTCACAGTGAAGGTCAATAGCTAAAACACATAAGTGGTGATATCTCAGAATCCAGACCAGTTAGTATCAGGTGGTTTTTTTTCATTCACTTCATCTTACCTTTAGACATCAGATGAGATAACACCGATAAGCTTGATGACGGCACGTTTTGATGTCATAGGATGTCAAGCGAATGGTATATTTGCAAAATGTATGACTTTTACTTTAAAGCAGGTTATTGACATATTTTGTTAAATCCAACAATATCTTGTGCTTCATATTTAACATTAGATCTAAATGTGAAATTTGGTCCTTGTGTGACGTCACATAATGTCAGACTGACGTCATAAGTGGTTGAATATTGAAATGGACATATCTCAAAAATGGGACCAAGGATTTTGGAATTTTAAAACTCTCAAAGGGATTGCTAATGACTGATAAAATAAATCGTTAGTGAACACGGAACAATAGTTTACAAATCAGTTAAGAACATCCAGATCCAAACCTTGGCAGACTTGCACTGCTTCATGGAGGTCTGCGCACTGAAGGATTTAGTTACTGATTTTTTTTTTTTTGTCAACATGTATATCACACTTCAGTGTGTGTGTGTGTGTGTGAGAGAGAGAGAGGGAGACCCTGTCTTATATGCATCTTAAGTTTCATCCCCCTCCCCTTATGGTCCATGTAAGTATCTCATTCATTCTTACGGTGCTTTACTGATTGTAGCTTATCCATCTTCAGCTTGCTGCCCCACCAGCACAAATATGCAGGGGAAACATGACACCAATCCAATGAATTATGTCCAAGCCACCTCTTTTGTGACTGGGTGTGTGACACAATTATGGTCACAGCGACAAAATCTCACTCCAAACATTTTGAAGAAGTTGGCAGCCCTAGGTTTTTTTGACAGCTAATTGACCATCTCATGTCAGGAGGGGGACAGGACACTTGTGATTGGATGAAAGTTTAGACCAGTTCTACCAAGTGATGAATCAACTTTGTGTTGTTATATTCAGTGATGGGGGGGGGGGGGGGGGGATATTACAACACCCTTAAAATTTTACACAATCTAAAATATTACCATGAAATATTTGCGGAAAAATCTTTTTTGTAATTTAAAAACTGCACAAACAAGTGCAACTGTTTTTTTTGGGTGTGTTTATTGGGTAAAAAGAAAGAAGTAACCAAACTTGTAAAGCATTCAGGAAGCACAGACCTCTACCCCTCCCCCAGGATCACCACCAAAATATAATCATTTTTTCCTTGTGCCAGTATCAATATTTCCTAAAAATGTCATTAAAATCCTTCCTCAAATTTTAAAGTTATCTTGCTAACAAACAGACAAACCCCAATGAAGACATAACCTCTTTGGGGGAGGGAACTAACATTTTGTCGTTCTTTCACTTCTATGAAACGGTGCACGTGCAGAACGCATCATGTGGGTTTAGAAAATGGAACAACACTGGGCAGATTTCAATGACTTATAATGCAATATTTCACAAATGTATGTATGAAAACCTTTTTCCACTATTCTATTGTGAACTTGGTGGATGTTATCTGGGTCATTTTTCTGTGTGAGAATGAAAGGGTGGCATGTGGGCAGGTTGAAATGAAGACTTGAAAGGCCTGTGGTGGTTTTAATCTCATTTCCTGGTTCACACAGTAAATAATGTATACGCAATGCATTTTAGTGGGCATGATTTAGGATTAAGAAGGGGATAAATTAATGTATTTAACTTAAATACTGTCATTTATTCAATACTTTGATGTGTTTACAACAGTAGATCACTTCATGTCATTGTCAGCTGTGCGTAGATATAAATCATGATTTTATTTATCTTCCCCTGAACTGGACACAGCAGATAAAGGGCAGACAAATGAAACATGAAGTGTGAAAATGTGAAACGCCTCATAAAAGCCTTATTCTGTATCAGGGGTATCCATAAATATCTGACTGGCCAGATAAAGTGGGACATAATGTTAGTTAGCTAATGAGCTATGTTAGCTAGTACCAGTAATAGGTTATATATTACCCCACCCCCACCCCCCAAAATGGAGAGGGGCATTGTTTTTGGTTTATTACCCCACCACCTGAGGGGAGAGGGGTATTGTGTTTGGGTCAGTTTGTATTTTTTTGTCTGTCTGTTTGTAAGCAAAAACTACATGACCAATTTCCATGAAATTTTCAGAAAAGGTGCCAGGTGGCCCAGAATAGACCCCATTAAATTTAGGTGAATGTAGGTCAAAACTGAAGGTCACAATCATCAAAAAGGTATTTCCGTAATGGTAAGACATAGGACAAATCAGGTAAAACATGTGTGAGGGGGCAGGGTTTGTCACTTTTTTAGCAATCTAACTTCATTAAATATCATCATCCACTTCCTCTGCTCTTTACCATTGCATAACCATTGGATATGTTTTAAGGACGCAGTGACCCAGTAATGAACTTAAGTGGACTACATGACGTCACGGCTTAATAAGTGGACACACATTTCATATTAACATATGAGCGAGTACAGTTTTTACATAATAAACTGTCTTTTTTTCCCACACAATTATACATTTCTTTATAGTTTTTCTTTGTATGTACAGTATGTATGCTCATGTGTATTTAACATGTGCCTTGTGTTGACATAAGTAGCTACTGAAGCTTAATCATTTTCTGGTATGAAAACAGTTGTGTCTTTCCTCTGCAGTGGATTTTTTTTTGTGGCAGTGGTGCATTAAGTTTCAGCTAATCTAATTTTACCACTTAATGGCCTCATGACCTGGCCTGGTGCTTAGAATGGAGCACATCATTTTACTTTATGGACTCTATCTTCCCTGAAGATAGAGAAAAAACAATGAAATGTATCCTCAGTAACACACCCATTTGGAGAATTCATTTAATGCATGAATGTGTGAACGTCAATATTAGATTTTTTTTTTTTAACAGAAGTACATTTAATGTGAACTATACTTATTCAGAAATGCATAGTTAAATAGTGCTGGCAAAACAATTCACAACTCACTTTGGTTTGAAAATGCTCTATACTTGCAGTTTTACATCACCTACTATAAAACACCGTACTCTGGTTATGGATTTTTTTGTTAAGAAATTAAACACTAGACACTCAAGAATTAAAAAAAAATAGAAGAATGAGGTTTCAACAAAACAATTTCTTGAGAGACATTTGGTAACGTCAGCCTTCAGTGTTTCTAAAGCATTTGTTAGGCTATTACTTTGTGGAAACATCTTCAACATTCTTAAGCAAATGTTTTTCTACATTTGCCTTTTCAATTTTACATGAATAATTTCAAGTATCTGTGCTGTTGCTAAAACGCCTTCTCACAACATAATGCTTCCACCACCATTTTTCACAGGTTTTGTGTTACATAAAGCAATAATATCTGCCAAGCTTCCACAAAACACAGTGCTTCATATTACTGTTAACCATCCGGGAAGTTGTATGAGTGTCAGGAATACATTTTCCAATCAAACCCAATTTTGAAACCCAATTCACACCACTCTGAAAACCAGAAAACATGACTGAAGATCATTATTCAGTATATTTCTATTAGTAAGCTCCCATAAATGTTCATTAAGTCATAACCATGAACCCAACTTTTTTTCCAATATAGGCATATAATATAATATACAATTAAAAAGCTTAGGTTCTTGTATGTATATATATATATATATATAAATATATATATATATATATATATATATATATATATATATAAATATATATATATATATATATATATATATATATATATATATATATATATATATATATATATATATATATATATATATATATATATATATATATATATATATATATATAAGAAAGAACACGAGAAGCTTGAGAAATACCAAGGGTTGAAAGAGGAGTTAGAGAAAATGTGGAGTGTGAAGGCAACAGTGGTACCAGTAGTGATCGGGGCACTAGGGGCAGTGACCCCCAAGCTGGGAGAATGGCTCCAGCAGATACCAGGAACAACATCAGAGATCTCTGTACAAAAGAGTGCATTGTTAGGAACAGCTAAGATCCTGTGCAGAACCCTCAGGCTCCCAGGCCTCTGGTAGAGGACCCGAGTCTGAAGGAGACACCGCCCAGGTGGGGCGAGAGGAACATTTATATATATATATATATATATATATATATATGAGAGAGAGAGGCTATGTGTGGTGTGTGGCTTTTGCTTTCTTTAAAGCTGTAGCTAATTCAACGCCCCTTCAACAACATTTATTTGCTGTCTAACTCGGTACTATGAATAGTCTGTCACTTCTAACACTATTGACCTCAAAGCTACTTCACATCTAGCTGTCACAGTTACTTTCTAAAGGCAACAGATCAGTGTAGAAAACAAATTAAAAGTTTGTACGGTTTTTAACTGATGATGAAGGTGTTTTTAATCAATGTCTAGTTGTAATTTACCATGGGATCTACTAAGAAGCGGATGGTAATGTTGCGTAGAATTACATCCATTGTCTGGCCTAAAAAGAGGCTTAATGAGCATATTTTTTCACTGGAACATTTCTCATTACAGACAAAGAGGAAGTAAGACAGTGTTGTATTCTGCTGAAATTTTACTTGCAACACTTTTTTGGAATCAACTGAACAACTGAAGTGTTGCATGCTTGTGATCAATGCTATCTCTGTAACCATAGCAACTACATGAAGTATGCCCACCCTGTGGCTATGGTTGAAAGTCTACATAGTGGGTTAATTTGCACATTTGACACAACATGTGTGCACTAGGTTTCTGGACTTGTATGTAAATGAGTGAGAGAGTGTAGATGACAGGATCCCTGAGTGCGATGAAAGGCAGAGCTCTGACTGTGTTTCCCATCGGTGGTGGAAAAAAAAAAGTCTTATTATGGCTGCTTTGATGTGGACCAGGTGAGAGGAGCCTCAGCCTGGATCCCGCTGCCAGGTAATTGAGCCTCAACTCGTCTTGCGGGTGTCTCATCCTGAGGGTGCACCAATGTTTCCGTAGCCGTTTCCCTGTCAACCCGGCTTTAAGCCTCATTAGGACAAGCGTTTTACTCTAAGTGCTGATTTTGACGGACATCAAAGTCTATTTGATCTTCCCTGTTGAAGTGGTTTGTGCACTATGTTTCAAGACTGACAGCTGATGTTTTTGTTTTGGAGGCTGCTATCCCAGAGGCCACCCGCATTTAGGAAATGTGTGATGGCTAAAGTGAATGGTTGGCTTGGTTTTGGGACCAAACATGGTCTGACATAGTAGTTATATTTCTGGCTACATATATGCATATATATATATATATATATATATATATATATATATATATATATATATATATATATATATATATATATATGTGTGTGTATATATATATATGTGTATGTATGTATGTATGTATGTATGTATAGGAGCTAGATAGGACCAAAACTGGGACAGGAAAATATACCTGTGTGTCAATGCATTTGATCTGAAAACATGCCTTGAAATGGTCTTATATACCAATACACTGTAAAAATAGACACTGTGGTAAATTTGTTAACCCTTCTTTTCAGACATGTGGGTTTTTCATAAATCTCAATCTCATTCAAGTTTCATGTATAACCCATCATGTCCACTCACATTAAAGCCAGAACCTGTCCATTTAAACACATATAAATCACTAATTACAGTGGTGGAAAAAAAATGTTTGGACAACTTAAACATTTCACACAATCTCAAATATTACATGTATTATTAATATTAGAATATATGAAATATTTGTGGTAAAAATATTTTTTGTGTTTCAAAAAGTGTAGCTGCATCAGACAGTGACAAAAGGATTTCTTTGTTTCTTGTCATCAGCATGACAAAATAACAAAACTAAATTCTTGACAGTTTCAACATGTCATGCCCTGAATGTGTTTCATTATCTCACAGAAGTTTTAACCTCGACAGACTTATGCAAGAGTGAGTGTGGTAACTTAAAGAGTAATATATTACAGATGCATGGGCTGTCAAAAAACTTTTTTTCATTACAG
The DNA here is from genome assembly GCA_020466265.1 of Siphamia tubifer. NCBI lineage: Eukaryota > Metazoa > Chordata > Actinopteri > Kurtiformes > Apogonidae > Siphamia > Siphamia tubifer. The sequence continues at coordinate 28,893,620 of CM035802.1, read as the reverse complement.
TGGCTATTTTTGTCAAACACTCTACCTTGCATAATTTGTTCAATTTTCAAAACTTTAGCTGTGAGATCCTAGAGACATAAAAAAAAATAGTAATGGGTCATTTTTGTGTCCTTTTGACTGTGTTACATGCAGATTTTCTTCGTATTAAAATAATGTAAGATAAGATAAAAATGTGTTTTATCTGGAAAAATACTTGCTCTTTTATCTCAGTAAGCATTTAGTTTTCAAATAGATCCAAAGTGCTTCCAGATTTGCTTCATAACATCTGGTTTTAATTTTTAGCTAAAGTGTCCTGTTTCATAGAAGCACCCTGTTATCATTATATTTAACCAAATAAATGTACCTATAGTTTTACCAGGCAGTAAAATAAACAAGAAATTGGAGAAAACAAAGGGTGGTCTAATAATTCTGTATTTATAAGATGCTACCAGCTCATAAAAACATTTATATATATATGCCAGTGCTGGTGCTTGGTAAGCTGAATTAACATACAGTACTTAAAGTACATACTGTGTTACTGGTTAGAGGTCAGTGAAAGGTAACGTGTAGGACATAAAGGACTGGAACAACACTCTAGCAGCAGTTGGCCTTCACCCCACAATACAGCTCAGCATGTTTTCCCACTCTTACAGTACAGTCCACTCAGCCCCACAGAGACACACACACACACACAACTGTAACACCATTGTGTATGAGAATGCAGCTCTCACAGCCATAATTACCGTTGGTATCTAGTATTATGCCGACGTAGAACAGGAGGCGAGAGGACATCTCACTCTGGCAGGTCTGGAGGAAGTTGTTATTGTCCCCTCATCCCAACACTATAATATCCACACTCCTCTCTCCATGTCCCTCATTGAAAATATTTATAAATAAATCCTGTTAGCTGGCAAGATACTGCCCGTAATTCCCACTACTTGCATTTTGCTGATAACAGCACCCATGTATACAAATTGGTGCCAAATAACATTTTAGATCATTTTCCTCTGCTTTTTGTTTTTGTGCTCATGCCAGGGTATTGTGTACTTATATTCTACTTCTAAGCCCATTCATTGTAAGCTATCAGATACAAAGGTTGTTCATTTTTAACTAGAAATAGTTAAGTATTGTATTTTCCAGGAGCAAGAGCAAAGTGTTGCATCCTGCTGAAGTCTAATTATTAATCTAAACTAAGATTATGTAATGGAGAGGACACTTTAATCCTTTTATTACAGTATCAGATGTCACCATAACACCTGTTTGTGGAAGTCTGGCCTGAAAAGAGCTGCTGTGAGAATCAAATGATCACCTCCTATCACAGGTGTGGGGTTTAAATGTGCTTCGCTGAACTGTAAAACCCAATCAGACTTTGTTTCTTCTGTCAGCGCTCATCACCATATCATTTTTTATCACCACTTACACACATTAAAAAACTGAAAACTGCATTAGCATTCATAACACCCCTCTTATTTCCACCCTGTTGACAATAAAAGTAGTACTTTTTATTTATCTGATACAAGCTAATACTACAAATCTTTACTTATCTATTTGTTCTGCTTGTTTACAGCATGTAATTTTCTTTAGCGACCTATTTGGCGTTATTATTTAAGAGAGCTGTCCAGCAGACATGAGCTAGTAGATTAAATATGATAAAATTTTTAGTAATCGGTAACAGAAATAGCACTAGCACCTAAAGCTTGAATGACTAATAGCTAGCTCTTTGCAGTACACCATGTTGTAAATGAAGTGCCATTGGCTTTTACTGACACTAAGCTGATAATGGTCTTATGAAGGAGGCAGTATTCTTAATGTAACTGCAGAATTTCCTGCATATCAGTGCTTGGATTCAGTGCAGTGATGTGAGTGAAATGTGAAAAGGGCTGTGTCATTGTTCAGGCTGTTTTTTTTTTTTCTGCACACTGCCTGATGGAAGACATTCAGTTTCTGTAGGGTGGTTCTTTCTGTCTTTGCTTGCATGGTTAAAAAAAAAAAAAAAAAAAAAAAAAAGCAGCAGAGGTTAATTTCAGGTAATACGACAGCAAATTGCTTGAGGGAAATGATAACTGACGTGACGCGTGCTTTATTTGTATACAGAGCATGACACATCCCATTTATTGTATAAGGAATGTGACACCGACTTCGAAATGCTGGTTGTTTTAACCAGAGAAACACATCTATTAACAGAACGCTCAAGGCTAAAAGTGTATATTTGCCATTTCTTGAAGATGATTTCTGTATAAGGTAATGCTCAGATAAAGACACTGTGTTTCTATGTATGACTCATTATTTTCCCCTAAAACAGCGACTCACATCAACAGATTTTTTGCAATGTAATCACTCCACTCTAACTGCCTAATTTGTCCACTTGGATTTTTTGTGGAACAAAAACCATTCACATAAATCTCAGTCTATCACAGTTAAATATGTTACACCTTGATGTTCTAACCCAGGGGCCACATTCAGTCCAACATGACCTTTAAAAAAGGAAGTAGTAAAATAGTAACAGTGAAAATATTAAAATTACATTTTGCAAATATTTACATCTACAAACTATCCTTTAAAAACATGAATAACACCTGAAATCTCTTAAGAAACACAAGTGGAATCTTAACAATATTTATCATTTATACATGTGCATTACAACTTACAGATCATAATACATAAAACATTTAGCAACAAGCAGGATAGAATTAAAATTGCACTTATTTATCTTAAGACATGTCAAGTTTGTATTTGTTCAGGGTATTCACATTTTTTGTGAAAGGATATATATATTTTTTTTTTATTTAATTTTATTGGTATTTTTCTTTTACTATAAATATCTTCATGTATTTTTCACTTTTTTTACACTAAAATAAAGAGGAAACTGTGGAGTTTTCATTATTTCTTCAGGATTTCAGCAAGTCATTAAAAAGCATTAGGAGTCATTAAATAGATTTTGTGCAAATTAAGGCCTTAAATAGCATTACATTTGATGTCCAGAGGCATTAAAAAATGCATAATGAGGGGGGAAAAAAAGCATTGTTATTCATGATTTTGATTATATAAAAATGCAAATTTCAGCAGAAGTGATTGGAGGAGGAACTATTCAGAAGCTATTGATGGTAAATGTCATGTATATATAAAACTATATATTAAACTGTATCTACAGTTGGTCTTTAAAAAGCATTAAATTAGATTTGCTGCTATTTGTATAAAGCCTGTTATAGGTGATTATGAGTATCTTACTGGTCTGACCCACTTTAGATCACACTGGTATGAATATGGAAGCTGATTTAAAGTGATTTTTATTTCACAAATTCATCTGGTATGTTTGACACCTGCATTCTAACCCTATGTGTAAAAGTGTAAAGTACATTTATGTAGCACTACAATTCCATGTTTTAACTGAAGCTCCAAATGTGCCTCCCGTAGGATGTGTTTTGGCTCTGCTGCAAATGTTAGTCATGACCCAAAGCCAGATTTGGAACAGGCTAAAAATGAACGCTTTTCCTCTGTACTGTTCGCTGCTGTTCGTGGACTCTTACTCATTCCCACAGTTTTGGCACGATGCTTTAACAAGGTCACAGATATATAAAACCTGCGTTGACCCATTGTGGTCCACCGCTGAATGATTCTCTGCCACAATGGTGTGGGATATTTGCCAGACTCTTCAACAACCCCCATGTCCACAAGGTGCTGTAAGACTTCCTGTGTTACTAAATATACCCACACTATGTACTGCGATAATCTGAACATAAAAGGAAAGGCTGTTTGGAGAAATGACAACTGAAAAGTGCATCTTTGTGGTTTAGGATGAGGAGCAGCTGTGTGAGACTGCACCTGCACAAGACAACAATATCTGCCATTTGGAAAAAATAGAGGACCCCATCGCGTGTGAAGCGGATGATTCTGGACCGGACCACCAGGAGGATCTGCTGGAGGGAGACCTGGGGCTTGGCAATGCCCCAGCCCTCAGGGAAGCCTGAGTCTCCAGGAGCCACCTTTAACCCCAGTTTATCAGAGCCTATGCTACCCTGAGGCGAAGGTCCCAACTCCCACAGTGAATGGGGTCAGTGAATGGTACATCTGAGAGGAGCCGGCCTGGAGTAGCACTTATAAACAGTCCCTAAAAGGTCATGCACTCCCCTCTTATGCTGACGTGCATGCAGAGACACATGCACAGGGCCAGAAACACATTTGTAAAGACCGCTACTCTTTCTGTTCTTCCCCTGCTTGTTTTATTTTCATTTTTTGTGTTTTATTGGTGAGGGGATTTTTTTTTTAAAAACGTGAGCACTGAAAATACCTCCAGTTTTAATCTCTACATCTACACACAACAAACAGGAGGCAGCTTTCACTTACTCTGTGTGCAGATGTGTTTTTTTTTTTTTTTTTCTTGCAGGTTTTGACACTTTCTGGTGAAAATGCAACATGTAAAGTTGCACATTAATTACCAGGTGAAATATTGGTTACATAACATCTTAACCTTTATAGGAACATCTATTGTAATTGAATACAATTTCCACTAATCAGCTAAAATGCTTCAACTTTGCTTTGCTCTCTTCTAATTCATTATTAAACTTTTATTACAATCTTTTTACAGATTTAAATATATTCTAGTGAATATATTACCCCCCACCATCTCCCTCCATGACTTGCTTATCATTCTGTGGTGTGCTCAAATACTTCCAAATGGTTAAGAATATTAACAGCATTTGAACAAAAAAAAAAAAAAAAAAAAAAGACTATTAGCGTTTAAGTTTTTTTGAGTTCTTTAATTATAGATTGCACTTGGCTGCTTTTTGAGTGTAACATTATAAATCTGAGGGGCCCTCTCCCCGTGATTGAGGCAGCGTGTTGTGTAGTACACAAACCCATTCTATGAAGGTTAAGTTTTGTGAGATATGCACTGTTTCCTCTCATATTAATAAAGCCATTGTCCTTGAAGTGAAGGCTTTCTGTTTTACATTATGTATGCATGGGTGCATCTATGGAATGCTGCTGTTTCAATTCTGAATTGCTGCAAAAATGACAGTGAATTGTCTTGTTTACAAAAGAGAGTGAGTGATAGCAGCAGTGTTTCATCATGTCCTCAGGTGAAAAACGTTCAACCTTTAAAGCTAATCAGCCGTGGTTTGCAAAAAAAAAAAAAAAAAAAGAAAAGAAACAAAAAAAGGCTTTTTTTTTATCTTAACCAGAAGAATTTGTAATTGTTCAAGGTTTAAAATTACCAAGGTGAGTAAAGTCCTTAACAGTCTTGTCTCTTTACACATTCTGCTCATGGTCAAAGCATGATAAATGTTCCCATCAAGAACAACCCATAGATCAACACCTACATTAAATTGTACCCATCTCTGCACAAAAACAGTAAAAAAAAAACATCCTCACAATAATATCTTCCACTATTTCCATGTAATTTTACCATTACAAGAAAACAATGGCTGAATGTATTCATTTTTCTCAGAAGTACAATTCCAACACTTCAACACATAAATGCCCCTTTCAAGTATATTACTGTCATGTTGCATTTGCATATAATTGTGTAATTTTTTGTTATTTTTTTACTTTTGAGAGTTTTATTAAGGTGTGTTTACATGGAATTGCCATGGAGTTGAACCTCTTAAGTGAATGTAATGATATAGTGCTAGTAGCTCTGTTTCCTTCTCTGACTATGACAAATAATATTCTCATGACATTAAGTTATTGTTCCAAATAACAGGAATGTTAGTCGTCATTTCGGTTCAGTGGTTCTCAAGTGGTGAGAGAGGCACAATGGGAGCTAGGGATCGCACGCATTTCTCAAAAAGAGAAAAAAAAAAACAAAAAAACATTACATCGCCCGCACACAACTGAAAGTACATATTCATTCAGTGAGTCATGATAGATGTTATGTTCTTAATTTAAGAGATATTTTCCTTATGCACCAATCTTTGACAACTATTATGTATTTTTGTGAATGTTTATCCAACGTACAGCAGTGTGAGGTGTTCAAGACAGATGCATAAACTCTCTTGTCAGCTCTGAACTTTACTCAATGTAATAATCCCAGATAATGTATTTTATAAGAGCAAGCAATTGTAAACATTTGAAATGGTAAAACAGACCGCTTACACTGACACTGAGAAAGACTTTCCAGCTGCCGAGCCTCAATATTATCCACAGTGCATGATATGAGATTATCTGGTGACAAAAATTAAAGATCCCTCAACATTTTTTTTTTTTTTTTTTTTTGCTGAGAAAAGCACTACTGCTGTTCTGATGTAGCCTACTGATCACACACCTACCTATGGCACATCAACAAACCAATTTATTGATTGTCTCTGAATTCAATCGGATATTACAAATAGACATTAGCAATGAGCTTTTTTTTTTTTTATCAGTTGTTCTTTGTTTTGTTGTTTTCATTCATCCACTATTTTCACTTTTACAGACAGTATGGAGACTGAAAAAAAAAAATTTTGTAAGGTTTTGAACATTCAAAAATAACTCCAAAACATCCACTTTGAAGTGTCATCATAACAAGATATATGAATTATACAGTTGCTGTTTTTTGTTTGTTTTTTTTCCTTTTTTTTTCTCTTTTCTTTTCAGCGTCACCATTCAAGTGGTTGTTCATAGGCCTTGCATTGTCAAACACATCCAATATTCCAGTATAAAAGAAGTGGTCCCTTCAAATACCACTGCAATCAACTGAGGGAAACGAGATACATTCCAGATGTGGCCAGTGGATCTCCTCAAACACTGAATAAAGTAAAGCTTTAATTCCACAACAAGAGGAAACGGCACTCAATGCAAAATGAACATTAAATTAAAAGGTCTTTGGTGGTAAGGACGTTTTCACAGTCTGGAGTGTGTCAGTAGTGATTTGCTTAAGTCCTTGGCCTCCCCGGCTGTTCTGACTCTTTCATACCCTAGTACAGACATGGCATGGTGGCAGTAGTCCTCCACTTGTTTGATCTGTTGAATGCTCAGCACTGTTCTCCATGCACTAGCAGCCTGTGTGGCATTCCTAGATGACACTATGAATGGCTTAGAGGATGAACTGGAGCCACTGGTCATGTTTAATGCAAATGACTCGATGTCGTGGTTGGCGGTGAGGTTGGCAAAGCGGTAGATGCTCCGCAAGATCTTAACTGGGTTCTCAACCAGGTCCTCATACCGCACGGCCATGTATTTCCCCTTTAGCCAGCTGGGTGGGTTTAAGGCAGTCCTCAAAGTCCTGGATGTGCGGTCACAGATCACCTCCATCGCTCCTATAGAGTGATAGTCCGAGCCATCCTTCTTATTGGCTTTGTGACCTGGGTCCACGAAAGGTATCCGGCGAAGTTTAGGGTCCCTGCTGCGGACCACCTGCAAATTCTCCCTAATCAGGCCATGTCTGGATTTGATCCTGGAGTTGGCCACCGCCCGTGGGTCTCTGACAAGGTGGATCACCTTTAAATCTAAAGAGGGGTCCTCCATGAGTGGGGCCAACACGTTAACGTCCAAAATGCGTACCCCTTTAATGACTATGGTGTTATATTTGAGGCACTCCTCCTCCAACAGTCTAAGGCTCTGAGGGGGGCACTTTTTACACACCTTATCATCCACCATCCCCACCACCTCCTTCCTGTAGGCTGAGCACAGGGGATAGGAACACACCACTTTATTGAGGGTGGCTCCAAAGAGTCCTAGGGAGGTGAAATTCTTGCCTCCAGGGCTGTTGTAAAGTTGGAAAACAGACAGATCACAGCGGTATAAAGAGCTAAGCATGTCCCTGGCCGCCCCTTGTAAAGACACGGCGTCACCTGGGTACAGTTTCTGCCAGATGTGCCACATTGGCTCATACAAGAAGAACACTTCGGGATTTTGGTTAAAAAGCTCTCCAAAAAAGGATGAGCCTGACCTCCAGGTGGTCAGAACATAGATAAGTTGTCTCTTTTTAGCCAAGGAAGGCCTGTAGAGGAAGCGGATGTCAGATCTGCTCTGATAGGTGGTGCTCCTCATCTGGTGATTACACTGCTGTGGCTCTTTAGTCCATTTATAATTAGCCAGGTTGAGCATGGTGAGGACCAGCAGTAAGAAATAGGCCATGAATAACACAATCCTCTTCCTGCGGAGGACTTTCATGACGATCCCAGGCTGTGCTATTATCTTGGTATGATTCCTGTAGGTTTTAAGCTTCCTCCCAAAGCCAGCATCCTTCTCCCAAGGCGCTGTCAACTTCAGTGGTTGATGATACTGTTTGCCTCTCATCTGTGCCCTCAGAGTGGCTCTCACCACTGGAAGAAAGCTCCTCACATTGACAGAGAACACGGTCAGAAGGATGTATGTAACCTTTACTGGGAATGGATACCCAGCTGATTAGGTAATATAGTCCAAGTCCACAACACGATGTCCCGTTTTCCCTGCACTGCGCAACGGTCTTCATAGGAATAAAAGGTTAGGATGAGGGTTCGAGTCCATGTCGAGTGTTGCAGTGATTCTGTGTGTTCAAAACAAAAAGGAAGGAGCCTTCATCATTGTAACAGACGCCCTGTTTGTCCATGTTCAACGGAGGCATCCCTGCGCACTTCTCCTCTGATGCATCCTTGTAAATGCACCAGACTAAGATACACACTTCGCTCGCGAAAGAAAGAAAAAACCGTCACGACTTTTACACGCCGCGAATCATTCAGTATCTGCCGTGAACGGAGCAGTTGGAGGGGGTCAGTATCCACAGTTACAGCGTCTGGGCTCAAGATCTCCCCGTTCTTCCTGTCGCTCTGCTCGTCCAACTAATACAAACTGGACCGATTCAATCAGAATACAAGGAGAAAGACCCGCCTACCGAGGCATCCTATTGGCTGTCACCGCGGCGTCGTGCGTCACCGCGTTACCTCATTGGATCTGTACCCCGTCCGTCCTCTCGCGGGTACATCTTCTGCTCCCACATATCGCAGAGATGGTAGACTGTGGGAAATGATGCTGTTGTTATGGTTCACAGAGCTCTACCTCACTCTTTCTGCATCCGTACTTCGCTCCACCCCCGTGAAGGCACAATCAGACATGTACACTCCTGATTTGGATGATTTTTATGTTTAGTTAAACCACAATCCCAGCCATCCTCTTTGTCTTTCATCACTGCTCTTTGTTTATTTTCCCTCGGCGGAAGTTACGTTGTGTTTCTATTAAGAATCTGCCTGTTAATGTATTCACATCACATTATGTATCTTTTATAGTCCGCGAGGGCAGAGAAGTATTAATATTTAAAGTTAAATGGACTTGTTTTTTCAACCACGGCCTCAAGAGGGTAAGGCCCAAATCTGTAAGAAAAGCTCAGCTCTGATCACTGAAAGAAAATCCTGTTATTTATCACAAGAATCAAATCCTCACATTCCAGCAACCTCATGATCAAGTGCAGCTGGGATGTTACGTGATACAAATGAGATACCAAGTAGAATAAATAAGTAAAGGGAAATAAAGTCACATGTCAACAGGAATATAGTGCTGATGTGTGGTGGGATGTTTTGGAGCAGTCAGCAACAATGACTGACACTCATCTTAAGTGAAATCAGCTGAAATCTGACGTCTGACAGCTGTTCCCCAGGAACTGACAAGTCCCAGTAAACTGTAAGGCCATGTGTTTGGACAGAGAAACCACATGCTCATGCAGATTGGAAATCATCTTTCCTAAGAGGCTTGCCAGATCTGGATTAAAAACCAGCACAAACCATTTGGTGATAGAGGCAGAACTCTTTGACCCCCATTGAGAAAGTCATAGGCCTGCGATATTTACATTAGAATTAAAACACATGCAGTATTGTTTAATTTTTCAATTATTGTTTTAGGCGTTTGTTTTATGTATGTCATATTATCATGGTTGTGCTTTGTTGTAAATAACTATATAATATTACAACAGATAATGTTTTAAAGCTTTGTGTACAGTAAATGCTTCTAAGAGGATCTAAGATATCATATATGGATTACTAGAAAAAGTACTCTTTGGTGTTGGATGATCTGTCTGTCCCATTAATGCTCATTTTGTAGTACTAATCCAATGCAGAGGATTTCAAACCAAAACCTTTGTGCACACTGCCCTCTGCTGGGGTATAATATTCCTACTCAGGAAAGAAAAAAGTGCTTTTATTAACCCTAACATAACCGACTGTTATTTAATGCCCACACAGGCTGCTATTAAAACATGGGTTACTTAATTGTTGTTTAGACTAGAGAAATATGATTAATGTGGTGGTGTAAAACTGAAGAATCTCCAGTGGAAAATAAATGAATGTCTTAGATCAAATGCAGTCTTCATGAGTTATTTTAGTTTAGTTATTTTAACATGCACAGTAATTTACCCACTGCTTCATTATGTAAAACATAATCTGGATCTGGTCTCAAGAACTCATTGTCCTAAAGCCTATTTTGTCTGTACTTTCATTTTTCTATGCATCATTCATCTGATTTTTGTTAGAATGCTGATGAGCCTGATCTGAAGTGCTGTTGTGGTGCAGTGCATATTAAAATGCAGCATCCATGCCCATTTGGAAGAATAATTGCTGAGAAACTGAGTGTGTTTTTTTTTTAGATGCTGTAACAGCAGTTCTTTTATGAATATTAATTACGGACCGAATACTTCTCAGAATACATTTTGAAGAAAAAAATTTATTTTTCTCTTTTGGTCCTTCAGATCTATATCATTCTAAAAAAAAAAGCCAATTTAACAAACACTTGCAGTAAATCAGAGGTAATACTGATGACACTGATTATGACTAATCAATGTGTGTCATCTGAGCAGCTTGAATTATACCAACATGGCTAACATGCTAATTTGTTTTTGTGTTATAATTAATTTCGTTTTTTATAAGAACATTACTACAAGTATACAGACATACAAGTGTGTGTATGTCTGTATATGTATGTATGTATGTATATATCTCTGTATGCACTTCTATGTATGTTATTAAACATTTATTTAACATTTATCCTCACTGGGGTCACAGGGGTCTAATCCAGCTACAGTGGGTGAAGGTGGGGTACACCCTGTATGAGTCTCCAGTTCATCTCAGGGCTGAACATATATAGACAAACAATCACTCTCACATACACATCTATGGACAATTTAGATTAAGCAATTAACCTATCAGTGCATGTATTTGGATGGTGGGAGGAAACCAGAGTACCCGGAGAAAAGCCACACAGACACGAGGAGAACATGCAAACTCCACACTGAAAGGTCTGGTGTGGGAATCGAACCAGGGTCCTTCTGTTTGTGAGGCACGAGTGCTAACTACACTCAAAAAAATAATTATACCAAAAACTTAGACTTTAAGTATTTTAATTACATGAAGTTTTTCCACGTAATTCTGCTGGGTAAGTTCAATGTAAGGATCCCATTTAATTCAATGTGTTTCTACCATGTTGAATCAGTGTGAATCAATTACATAAAGTTATTGCAAACATATACATAAACCTTATGTGACTTTTCAGTTAAAAGTAAAGTGAATTTTCACATTAACCTTATGTGATTATTCAGTTAAAAGTAAAGTGAATTTTCACATTAACCTTATGTGATTATTCAGTTAAAAGTAAAGTGAATTTTCACATTAATCTTATGTGATTATTCAGTTAAAAGTAAAGTGAATTTTCACATTAATCTTATGTGATTATTCAGTTAAAAGTAAAGTGAATTTTCACATTAATCTTATGTGATTATTCAGTTAAAAGTGAAGTGAAGTTTCACATAAACACTATGCATTAAAGTATATATACAATAATAATGCATTTCAAATACAGTATATTATCCTATTCCTGTTAAAATCACAAAGCAACACAGTATAGATCTGACGACTTTATTGCCACAAACTTCAAAATTACATTAACTTGTGTCTGAACATGGATGCCACTGTACACCTGAACGTTGAACACTCCCACACACCCATTCACATGTTCTACCTAGAAAAGAAAGCAGAAAAAAAAATGTTATTTAAGTTAACATTTTAGCAGAAATCTATGGCTCAATTACACTTAAACATTGCTATGACATGTACTCACCAAATTTGAGAGGTTTCCCATTGAAAATGTAGATTGATTTTTGTCAATTTGGCCCTATGATGATGTACCCTAAGTGATAGAAAAAAATATGACATTGTTAGTTCCCAATTTGGATGAGAAACAACTGCATAAATGTGTGCATGTGTTTGTGAGAGTACATGCAATAATGACACTGTAAATGCTAGCGGTATTAGAGGGAAACTTTGGTTTATTTCAACCTGTCTCCTATCGTCTTATGCTTCATGTGAGTAGTGACGTGAACATATTAGTTGTCACGTTTGCCGTTGTCTAGACAAAGCCGGGAGGTAGCTATTAGCTTCAGACCTATTACAATGTAAGTGAATGGGCTAGGGATGTTACCGAATATTCGAATATAAAAATCATATTCGAATATTTAAAAAAAGAAAAAAAATAGAAATGTATTTATTTTTTAAATATACTATAAGGTGTGTTGTGTGTATATATAGTCATTTAAGGGTTAGGACACACCTTATAGTATATTTTAAGAAAAAAATAATAATTTTTTTTTGAACCCCCCCCCCCCACCTTTCGAATATTCGTTAAAAATCGTTAATGGTATTCAAATTTGATTTTGAACACCTTTTAACATCCCTATAATGGGCGTACTTTCACAGGCAAAGTTAGTCCACTAAACAAGCTTTTTTCCCACTAAGACCACCTCACATCGTTAGTATAAATGTCAGAGAGCATATAGACACAATATGTAAATGTGTTGTTTTAGCTTACCTGTTACCCAGTGAGCTTTCATCGATTTCCATATAATACCATGCAGACGCGTGTAAATAATTAGCTCAAACATGTAAACAAAGACGGCTAAAAACAGGTAAGCTAACACAACACATTTACATGTAATTTAAATATGTTCTGATATTTATAGTAAGGATGTAAGGTGGTCTTGGTGGAAAAAAACCTAGTTTAGTGGACTAACTTTGCCCTCAAAAGTATGCCTGTTCGTTTTCATTTTAACAGATCTGAAGCTACTAGCTGTGACCTGACTGTATCTGGACAACAGCCAACATGACAACTAATATTTTCACCTCACTAGTCACATGAAGCACACATGACGATAGGAGACAGGTTGAAATAAACCAAAGTTTACATTTAAGTTGAAGAAGTTTGAACACACTGAAAAATAACTGCTTCTTTAATTTTTTACATGCTGATGAACTATATCTGGTTTTTGTTAGCTGGGCACAAACATAATGTGTGTTTTTCTCAGAGTATTAATACAACCAGTCAACCACCCATCTGAATTTACATTGTTAAATTAATAAATCACTCCCATTTATAGAGCGCCAAAACACAACTCAAGTCAGCTCAAGGAACTTACAGTAGGTCTAGACCGTACTCTTTAATTTAAATTTTAAATAAGGTTTTTTTTGTAACATTAGAAACACATTAACGGAACCATGCCCGGGTAAAGTATTTACAAGTACTTTTGAATAAAATAATTTCTCATAAGCAAAAAACACACACACAGACTATCTGTTTTAATTTAAATCCAAACACCGATGGCTCTAAACTACACGTCTCATAATCGATGAACACCCGCGAAGATTTTAGTTTTTTATCAGTACACTGCCGTATAAACAAGTAGAAGTCGATACAATGCGCTCCCATGAGGATGGATGCACAACTCGGCATAACACCAGTAACTAATGTTAAGAGTGCGCCGCACAAAGTTAACCAGTTTGCCACATTGGCAGCAGTGGTGACCGTGACTAAGAGAAACCTTTATAACACTATAACCTGGCCGTTTGTCCGCTGTAGCGAGCCAGCATCAAAGTGCAGCAGCAGGTGCTAGCTTAACAGTTAGCTTAGCACTAACGTTAGCCCTTAGCTTAAGGCCGTGACGTCCTGTCTAATTAAAAATGCGACACCCAGCCTCGCCTCGGACGCGAGGACACCCAATAAATAATGCAGTTCAGGCTGCGTTATTTAAGTTATTTACCACAAGTATTAGCTTCATACTGCATTGCTACTAACTCATGCTAAAAGCTATGTACATGCATTCAGGCACGTTCTCAACTCTTTTTTTTTTCTTTAGTGCTCAACTTCACCAGACTTCCGAAAATATAAATGCCAAAGCATTCACATTGTCTTTGAGAAACTCGGGGGAAAAGGAATATATCAATATAATTCTAAAATATCACATACTACCATTAACACAATATATTTCAAACAATTAAACTTACCGTTTTCACTGAACCGCAGACTAGTCGCACTCCTCCGTCAGGATCACGGTCAGGAATACCGCGGTCTGCAGTGCCGAGTTTGTGAGGGCAGGGTGGGCGAACCCGTAGAATACTGAAGTTACCATGGTGACAACATGCTGGTACACGCCCACTGTCTACTTACGTGATCCAGTCAGATAAAGTTTAGGGATTTCTTTACATCAGTTTGTAAAGCATATGTTTACATACTGTTTAAATATTATTATTAAATAAACTTGTATACTTATGTGATCCAGTCAGATAAAGTTTAAGGATTTCTTTACATCAGTTTGTAAAGCATATGTTTACATACTGTTTAAATATTATTATTAAATAAACTTGTATACTTATGTGATCCAGTCAGATAAAGTTTAGGGATTTCTTTACATCAGTTTTTGAAGCATATGTTTACATACTGTTTAAATATTATTATCAAATAAACTTGTATACTTATGTGATCCAGTCAGATAAAGTTTAGGGATTTCTTTACATCAGTTTTTGAAGCATATGTTTACATACTGTTTAAATATTATTATCAAATAAACTTGTCTACTTACGTGATCTAGTCAGATAAAGTTTAAGGATTTGTTTACATCAGTTTGTAAAACTTATGTTTACATACTGTTTAAATATTATTATCAAATAAACTTTTAGTTTTATAAATTTCAGTTACAGTTTATTTGAAAATAATGCTTCATGTTTATTGTGGCCAAGAATCATTTTTTTGAGTGTACTGCACCACCACCATACCGCCTAATATATCTTAATATGTATGAAATGTAAAAAACAAAGGCAGATAGACTGATTGATTTCTATAATGGAATAATAAAAATCTGTCTCCTCTAAATATCTGTACATTCTGCTGTGTGATCTCTGTTATCTCTCTAACACCCTAGGCCTCTGTGACAAATGTTGTCACTGACAGTCTGTGTTTCCTGCTGTGGATGGTGGAGGCTTGACAGATAGACAGGGTAGATATTTCCTGTGTGGGTTTGTTCTCAGCCCACAACTACACTTCGGCATCACCCCTTTCATCTGCACTGTCTAGGCAGTAAATTTCATGAACAGTAAATGTCAAGCAAAGACATCAGTTACATGAACATGCTCACATTACTGCAAAAAAAAAAAAAAACCAACCCTGACAAAAAACAGGAACAGTTATTGCGTTACATCTCAAATCTTCATTTCTTTATCTATACTGTGTATTCACCATAATACTTCAAGTAAACAGACAAAAAAAAGATTAACTCTGTTGGCAAATATCCAGAGTTAAAGACACGTTTCTGTTTAACATCCAGTGTATTTTATTATTTTTTTTTTCCAGTGGGAAGAATCTTCAACCAGATACTGGACAATATCTTAATAAATACACTGTCAGAGCAAAGCCATGTTACGTAATCCTGAAACGCTACAGCCAATCGCGCCTGTAAAATGAACGAGCAGGTGGAGGAGGAGCACATGCGCAGTAGGAGCCTCGTCGGCAGCATCAGGACCAAAAAGCTCCCAGGATCCTCCGACGCAATAAGAAGATGGTGCATGTAAACAGCCGGAGGGAGATAACGGTGTCCATTTGTCGACACTTGAACCTATTAATCTAAAGTTGGCGCGCGGAAAAGCGAAGAAAGAAGACATTTATTTAGTATTTTTAGGGGAGAACAAGCAGAAAGGAAATGGAATCAAGAAATTTGCGACGACATTAACACTTGATATAATTTATATAATCGCATAACGACGTCTCAGTTTTTTTTTTTCAGCATTGCACAAGATAACAAAACACAAATTAAATGCCTGCTGTGATGTTGTCGGGCTTTCCTGTGTAATGGTCGCCGCTTTCTAGTGGGATGCACATCAGTGTTTGGCCATACTCGCTCTCCGTCGTAATGGCAGCTCTGTACCAAGGCACGGACGCTTCCTCTCCCGATAAATTTCTGGCCTTAAAGGATGTGAGAGAGGTGAAAGAGGAAACCACATTGGATGAGAAACTCTTTCTACTGGCTTGTGAGAAAGGTCGGTTCTTCTTTAAATATTTTCCCTCCCTTCTGCACTTAATCCATCCATCCATCCATCACTCTGCAGTTGTTATATTTTTTAATCTTTAATCTGATATGGAGCTACTGTTCAGAGTATTTCCAGCAGATGTACATTAGTTATACTGTAGGTAGAATCATGACTGACAATTTGATAGATTTTCAACAGGGTCATAGTAGCAGTAAACTACTTTTTTTTTCCACCTTATAAATGCCTCTCACAGCTGCCTACATGTTGGCTGATGTGGAAATGTGCCCACGGGCTTTTTAGATATATTTAACTGAATGTCTGTTCTTGTAAAAGTTTCTGTCTGTGTGTGCTGCTGACTTTTCACAGGTCCACACAGGAGGAAGTTGATTTAAACAAGATGAAGAGATTACACACACACACACACACACACACACACAGAGTACAAGTGTGCCAAAGGTGCATATGGGTACTTTCATGGAGTCTGATAGAGCAAAATATTTCATTGATAAGTGAAGAACATTGTACAGACAGAGGTTGTTTTAGCTTTAAGTGCCACTGTGACCATATAAAGCCTCTCTAAACATGGCCCAGAAACAAAATGTGTCCTTTGAGGGAGATGTTATTGTTATCCATGACAGAGGGGTCCTGGAGTTTGCCTCCTGACTACACATCTGCAGACATGTTAATGTTTTTTATAGCCCTTGACTTTGGAAGAGTTTCCTTAAGTGGACTCCTGTAACATTGTGGTGTTTTGTTATTCTAAGGCGACTACTACATGGTGAAGAAACTACTGGAGGAGAACCGACACGGCGAGCTCAACATTAACTGCGTGGACGTGTTGGGGAGAGACGCTGTCACCATCGCTATTGAAAATGAGAATCTAGATATTCTGCAGCTTCTCCTGGAACATGGCTGCCAGGTACAGTAGTGATCGCAATCACACATACTGGGGAGGAGGAAGAAGAAGACCAACAACAACAACAACAACAATGGCTCTTTCAGTTGAATTCTGCCATGTGTTCACTAATGGTATGCATGAAGTGATGTGTTTATTTCTGTGTAGGCAACAGATGCGCTGCTGGTTGCTATAGACTCGGAGGTGGTGGGAGCAGTCGACATCCTCCTCAATCACAGGCCGAGGCGATCTTCCAAGCCTTCCATTGCTGTTAGTCTCCTCATTATAACTTTGCTGTAACTCTTTTAAAACCTGGAGGGCTGTCATTGACACATATACAGTTTGGAGGGCTGTAACGCGGGACAAAATTACTGAGCATGTTTTTCCACATTCAGAAGTATTTTCCTAGAAAGTGTAAAGTTGACACTATATTGAGTACATTTGGTTTTATATTGAATAAATCTGGCCCTATATTGAGTAAATGTTGCTATATATTGAGGAAATTGGGCTGTATGTGGAATAAAATTAGCTATTTGGTTTTATATTGAAGTAATTTGACTCTATATTAAATAAATTTGTCTTTATATTGAATGCATTTTGTTCTATATTGAGTGAATTTGACTATATTGTGTAAATTTGGTTTTACATTGAGTAAATTTGTCTCTATATTAAGTAGATTTGATTCTATATTGAGTGAATTTGATTCCATATCAAATACATTTGGCTCTATGGTGAGTAAACTTGACTTTATATTAAATATATTTTGCTATATTGATTACATTTGGCTCTATATTGACGAGATGTTGCTCTGTATTGTGTATATTTGGCTTTATACTGAATAGATTTGGTGCTACATTGAGTCAATTTTACTCTATATTGAGTAAACTGTATTTTATTTGGAGTAAATGTGGTTTAATATTGAATACATTGGGCTTTATGTTGAGTTTGTAGAGCTTTATCGAAAGAATAACTTTTAGAGAAGAACTAAATGTTATGTCAATAGAGTCAAATCATATCTGCATAGAAGCAGTTTTAACAGAACTATAACAAATTTTAAATTGTTAATACTGCTACATCTTGAATTTTCTAAGGAAAGAAAATGAGTAAAAGGACTCACACCATATTTTCTAAGTTCTAACAGATCCTTTTAGGCATAGGGTTTAAAGGGTTAAATCCCTTCAAAAAGGTGAAAGTAGTTCTCATCAGTGCTGTGTTGTGTTTTTCAGAAACTAATGCAACGTATTCAAAACCCTGAGTATTCCACTACTATGGATGTGGCTCCTGTCATCCTTGCAGCCCACAGGAATAACTATGAGATCCTGACTATGCTGCTCAAACAGGACATCTCCCTCCCACGGCCTCATGCTGTAGGCTGCGAGTGCACGCTCTGCAATGCCAAAAACAAAAAAGACAGCTTGCGCCACTCCAGGTACGCACCTCTGCACTGAAGTCCAGAAAATGTCATGGGGTCATGTCCATTTGCACCACTAGACCAAGGGTGTCAAAGTCATTTTAGTACAAAGGCCACATTTAGCACAGTATGATCTGAAGTTAGTTGGACCAGTAAAAGAATAATGTAATAATATATCATTTAAAAAAATGATTAAACTGTTAATCTAATCTAATAATCTCATTATTTCTAGGTTGTTATCAATTGTGTAGTAGTCCCTGGGGAAGTGGGTATACTTAAAATGTTTACCTTTATTTAGTTATTTTTTTAATTACATATATAATTTATTTATTTTAATTCAAAAAATTGTAAGAAGTTTTGAAAGAGTGACATATAAAACAAGTCTTAGTTTACCCAAAAGTTCATCAGTAGTCATTACTTACTATTATAAAATTATTAAGGTGTCAGATGAAAATAAAACATAGAAATAAATAGTGGTAAATGAAATGCAAATAAGAGACAATACAGAAATAAATACAGGGATACAAATTTAAAAAGCAAAATATAAATAAGGACAAATATATACATAAATGGTATGGAAATAAATGTATCAATCAATTTTTATATATCTGTATTTATTTCTGTATTTATTTTTCAATGTGGAAGGGTTGGTTCTCCACACACATCAGGAAAAAAAAGGCCCATATACAGCCAATACTCACTGAAAAATAACTAAGCATACTCTATATACTGCCAAATACCCTGAACTACACCACTGGTTATTATGATAGTAATGAGAATGAAATGGGCAAACTCTGGCTCCTGAATGAAAATGATTGTTAATATCTTAGAAATGTTCGCATTTCACAACTTCATCCCATGGGTCAGATTAGACCCTTTAGTTGGAGTTTGACATCTGTGCTCTACACTTCATTTATGATATTTAATGGGATGATTGTTTTGGTCTTGGCTCTGGCATGTAAAAAGTTGCTATGAATCAGTTGGTTTGTCAGTTAAAGTGCTCTGTCTGCTTGTTTTGATCCATTTTTCACCTTCAGTACACCTGGTTTTGTCAAACTATGTAGGTTAAAGATGTAAAATCTGCAACAACACAGATTAATAGCATTAAAGCAATAAATACAAAATTGTTTTTAGTATCTGATCTGTTCTGCTGGGCATTTTTATTCTCGCTCCTGGGTGCAACAGCTTCCTACACAGCCTAATAAAATTAATCAGTCTGCTGTTTTTTCTGGGAAACAACTCAAAGGTCAAAACAAGTGCAAAAAAATTAAGCGGCTAGACTGAGGTTTAATGTTTCACCAGTCCATCTGTCCTTTTTTCTGCTTCACATATTATCCCCTTCTTTTATGATTATTTATTTTATATACTGTATATATTTAAAATTCTTTCTTTCTTTTTCTTATTACCACTGTGTCTACCTCCCGGTCTTCTGCTCTGTGAGTCAGGTTCCGTCTGGACATTTACCGCTGTCTGGCCAGCCCCTCTCTGATCATGCTGACTGAGGAGGATCCTATACTCAGGGCCTTTGAGCTGAGCGCCGACCTGAAGGAGCTCAGCCTGGTCGAAGTGGAGTTTAGGTATGCTGCTGAGTGGTTGGCATGTCACAGCAAGTCTGTTGAATTTATTTAACACTGCAAAAAAAATCTGAATTTTACCAAGTGTATTTTTTTCCCCACATCTCACCCAAATATTTCATTACACGTAACCTATAAAGACCCAGTGTGACTTTTGTGTCAGTTCCCAAATGATTTTTTTTCTCTAACATTTTTAAAGTGATTTATCATCATTTATTGTAATATTTACTTCCACCAAAGGAGGTAATGGTTTCCTGGTGGTTATCTGTCAGTCTGCATGTGTACAACATAAATCAAAAAGTTAAGGACAGATTTCTATTAAACTTTCAGGATAGCTTGAGAATGACACAGTGACCAATCAGTTAGATTTTGGTGAAAATCCAGAAGAGATAATGGATTCTGGAACACTTTGAAATACACATTTACCACAATGTAAATTTCATATCACATTTCGCCGAGAACGGTTAAAATTCCCGGAAGTGTTTTCGACATGCCCCTTTTTTTTAATCGAAGATGTATCTAGTGGTGACTTGTGTGGGCAGCCTCCCATCCCAGAATGCATTTCGCATCAACAATGGCGGATGACAGGACCCACAACTGTAAGCAAAAGCATGGAAATACTACTGTTTTAGAGTGTGATTTTAAGATTTTTTATGTGAGAAAGTGGATGTTAAAGCTTTAAATATATGGCCAATTCATCATTATAGCGCGTAATTTTAAATGTACTCCAAAGAAGTGTTGTCCTCCCGAATTGTCCTACGTCCGCGAAACGCCCTATCATAGAACGAATGACATGTCTGCCGAGTTGTGCTACTGTACATTACCTGCCTAAATTCGATCATTTACAAAGAATAAGTTACTAGAAGTTAATAGAATAAGTTAGTTAATAAAGACTGAAATGGAGAAGTGTTGAAAACAGACCGTTTACTGAAAATATCAAACGACGGCTGTACACCCTGCATGACAAACCGCAGTCCGCAAAACACCAGGCTTAAACAGCTCATACGGATATTTTTATCAACAAAACAAGCCTTTAATAATTAGTTGAGACGGCCAAGTAGTTAAACAAGACTCGCATGAAGGCTAGACATTAACATTGGCTTAGATTAAGAAGAAAACGTCACCCTTTTCTCCCGACACAGCTAATCAGACTAAACGTCAAGAAATTATGTAAAGTGTTGTGCGCGTGCGCAATGGGACTTGGTAGGGTATCTCGCCGGGTAGGAAGGATTTACAGAATACCGGCTGAATTTGTGACACAATCAAGTACACTGCTGTCCCCATTGCGGAATAACTGTCCAGCGTCCTCGAGAGACTGTACTTCCAGGTCGAACTTTTCAAACCCGAACTGCCAAGTACGCATGACATGACTTCGCGTTTGTTTTCATAGTGTTCACGTGAGACCGGAAATGCCTAACCATCATTATCCGAATGCGGAAGTGATTCGTGCATAGTCTATTTGCTCTGCTTGATAAAAGACTACTGAGAGCGGTCCCACCTTGAACAAAGTATTTTCTTAGTAAACAGACAGTGTCAAAAACAGAGTATAACATAGATTATGTTAATGCGTGTTAGTCCTTCTTTGTTCTGATTTTGTGTGATGGTGAGTCACTGTAATTATCACAGAAGGTAAGCTACATATAAAGCAAAATAGGGGGAGAGTGCAGGGAGAAAGGCGGCCCACACTAGGACCCTATTGAGGAGGGGGCCGTCATAGCTGTCAGTCGCCCTGGACACATGCTTATGTTTGGCAAAACTGTGTTAAATGTGTGGAAAATGCATCAAACAATAATGTAGTAACACGTGCATGCCAGCCTACCTGCTCTTAAATCACGATGAGGGCAGTTTGGAAAAAAAAGCTGCAGGCCCAAGTTTTTTCATCATACAAACATAACTCAAACCATAATCCATAATTATACCTCCGTGTTTTGTATGAGTGACTATAACATCAATGCAAAATGGAGTGTCCTTCACTTTAACTACTTAAGTAATGTTAACTTTTTGCTGTTTTAAAGTGACATGAATTATTTGTTGAGATGTATCATATGACCATGAAAATATGACACACTACATTTTACACCAATTATTGACATGTACTCATAGCATTAGCAGATCAATAAGTGTTAAACAGTTTAGTTCAGTATATAGTTTTGGTTGATGGTAGATGTTTGGGCATTTATGGGTTAAAATAAGACATAATCACTCACGTTTTGGTGAGATACACTGGCTGGCCAAAAAAATAATCCTACAAACAATATTTGACTGTACCATCTTTGGTTTTAATTTATTTTAACATCTTATTTGGTCACATAATGCTCATGTAGTCTCACAATAACATTCATCATATTTTTTCCTTCCATAGTTGCATTAATTTTTGACTATTGCTGAAAAATTGGGACCGCTGCATCAACTCTTCTTCATCCCAAATTAGAGTTTGGACTTTTTGGAGGCTAATTCTTTAGTGAAAATGATGTGTCATGCTCCCTGAAGTGTTTTGTCACATGCATAATGACCCTGATCAATCCCGATGATATCCAATCTTTTACACATTAAAGATATGAGAGAACACTTACTGCATTAGTTAGATTAAATAACTTGTTACAGCTAAAATATCTGCTTAGTTAAATCTAGTTTAAGTCTCCTGTAATCAAAACCAAAGATGATTCAGTGATATATTACATGTACAACTTTTTGTTTTGTCCAGGCAGTGTATAAGAACTTATTTTTAGACAATTGATCTTGAAAATGTTATTTCAAGAAATCTTACCAAGTTCATTTTCACTTGTTCAAGCAGATTTTCTTTTGCTTAATTCATGATTTATTGTTATTATTATTATGGTATTTGTGTGCTTAATTCAAGATGTTTTTGTGGTTATTACAAATGTACCAGGTATTGAAATGAACAAGAAATTGAAGAAAACAAGGGTGGTTTAACACCTCCCCTCCCTCAATAAATACAGATATGATTATATTTTTGGGAAAAGTAGGTGAAAATTAAACATTTTTTAATGCATTTATTTATTTTTACAATCTTCTTTTTCCCCTTTTACTTATAATGGCTGACATTTGTCTGTGCACACACATCAACTGGATCAATGTCAAAATAAGCTATATTACACCACCCACTTGTTAACCTTTGAATTTATTTAATCTAAGCTTTTATGAACATCTACATGATCAGTGAATTAAACATGGGAAAGTACCTGCTATTCACCTAAAAATGCAAAATACTGATGATAATATAAGAAATGCTGATGAATCACTTAAGGAAGGCTAAATATAGAGAACATCTTCATAATTTAAAAGCATATTAATTAATTTATTTCAAACATGCAAAGAAACCGATAAAATGAAAGTCTGAATTTTGCACAGTCAAAAAGAAGTAGGAAGAAATACCGCTGAACTGCTTCTACACATTTATTACTACCTTAATATAACCCCCCCCACACACACATTTCAACACTGAATCTGCCACAAAGTACTACTGGGTCTTTATGTGTTAACCTTAAGCACACAGAGATCACATTTACTGACATATTCATATGTAGATGCAGACAGAGATAATACAAACCCTCTTTCCCTCATTGTCTAGGGTTGATAATAATCCAAATCTCTCTTGTATGTGTAGGAATGACTATGAGGAGCTGGCAAAGCAGTGCAAGATGTTTGCCAAGGACCTGCTGGCTCAGGCTCGAAACTCTCGAGAGCTCGAAGTCATTCTCAATCACACTTCTAGCGAGGATCACGTTGACAAGCGAGGATTACTGGAGGAGCGCATGAATCTCAGCAGACTTAAACTTGCCATCAAGTACAACCAAAAAGAGGTTAGATTGACAGGATGCAACTGTTTCACTGTCTTCTGCCAGCATCAGTAACACAGCCTTTTGCAGAGGAGATGATTTCTGCATAATTTAATTAGACTGATAACCAGAATTTGGTAGTTTTTAGTAATAATATTATTGACTGTAATGTATGTTTGACTTAACGTCTGCTTCTGTGAACCATATACATGTCTGTAGGAAATATGAGCTTGGCAGGATAAAGTAGTTCCTCCAGGCAATGGCAGTCAAACACCAGCTAACCCTAAAAGATGAAAGGTTTTGGACAATTTACAGCTCATAAGAGGTTTGACTCGTATATCAAATTTATGCTTTTGCTATTGTCATTGTTTCTTGCTACAGAAATAAAACATCAGGTTCATCCTATCCCATAAAAATCCAGTGTGACTTTTATGGTATTTCCTAAATGAATGTTTCTCTCTATTTAACCTTTCCTAAATGATTTATCATAATTTTTTTTACAGTCTTATCATCTACATTTTGCATTTTTTTCCTAGTTGAAATCATCTATTTTCCTAGATTTAATTCACTGATCATGTAGGTGTTCATCAAAGCTCAGAGTAAATTCAAAGGTTATTATTTTGAAATGGAAAGAAAAACTGAACAAATGAATTATTAAAGACCCAAAACAGCCACTGGCAACCAAAAATAACTACTGCTTTAAATGGTTTAATACACATTGATCCACTAATTCTATCAATAAATGTAAATGTAGTTTGTCATCTTTTCATGGTCATTAAATATGACTCATTTGGACATTCAGAGGCTCTGTGGTTACCATGGAAACACCACCATCTTCTGCAACATTGATTCACCAGTAAAACTCCATGAGTTTGGATCAATGACAATGAATGGAGACACTGGGTTTATGTTCAATTATTGATCAATTTTACTGGGGAAAAACACATTTTCTTCAGTTTTCTTTTCTTTTGATAGAATAACCTTCAACTTTACTCTGAACTTGTATCAACATCTATATAAGCAGTGATTTAAATATTGGGAAAGACCTTATTTTCACTGTAAAAACACATAAAATACAGACAATAGGATATATTTTACTAAACAAGTCACTTTTTTGTTCTTTTTTTCATGATCAGTGGATTAAATATAGGAAAACACCTGATTTACACTGAAAAGTAATAAGGATAATATTAGTCATTTGTGATAAATTACTTAAGAATAGTTAAATGTACAGAAACATTCATTTGTGAAGTACCACTGGGCTTTTACATAGAGCCCACAGTTGTATGAAGACATTTCAACAGTCAGAGCCAGGATTCAAACTGCCAACCCCTTTGGTCATTGGACGACCCACTCTACCAACTGAACCACAGCCATGTGATTTTTACATGTTTAAACTCTTAAATTGTGAAATGTTTATTTCTTTATTACTTAAAAAAAGTTTTGTTTTATTTTCTCCAAACAATAGAAATACGTTATTTCTATATACAAATCTGCGTTTGCTCTTCCTGTAAAAACTTCAGCTACATCTCATTTAATCGTCAACACAAAAATCTTCTCAAATAAATAACATAACATTTTATTTTCACTTACAGTTTTTTATGTTGTAATTTTGAAACTTTTTGCTGTTAATTCTACAGTAATTTTTTCCAGTGTAGATCAGTATGTGATGGTTTATCCTGTGTTTCAGTTACAGTTCTCATGCTTAGAACAGACGTTCACATGGCCATTTGGTGTTTCCTGCCACTCCTGTTTCTAAAAAGCTTTGTTTAATGGACTGAGACCATCCATATTTGTCTTGATTATAGTCCTGAGGTTTTCAATGAGTTCAGTTGAGTTTATTTCGAATATGCAACAAACAAAACAATCCCTCTCTGTCCCCACTAGTAAAACAAAGAAGATTAAAAAAAAGTATATACATGAATAACAAAACATGTTTTATTTGCATATTTGAAAAGGAGTGGGAGGAAATAAAACTAATTTAATCATACCAAACAGTCTATGGTTTAACTTCGTATCAGCACAATATATGAAAAATGAAGTCCCTTGGATCAATTAACTTCACTTATCATCTTCACATGCACATACGCATTCATACATGGCTAAATTGACATACCAAAGAAGTGAATGAATAAATACATACAGAAAAACAGACATCCTTGATGAATACACAATGAAGTAAAAAATGCAAGAGCAGTCAAACTAAACACAGACGACTCTAGACCTATAATTAAAAATAGATAATAACAGTAATAACTAGAAAAGCACTCTGAGAGCACAGACTCCACCAAGGCAGACCCCCCCCCTCCACTGTTCCTTGTATCAGTATCAACATTTCCTGAAAATTGCAGCTAAATTTGTTCATATAAAAATATGTGCTTTAACTACTTCCTGTTTGTGCAACAGCCCTCCCAGCTGCTACAATCTTCCTGTTTTTAACTTAAATTATACTGGTTATCCAGTTTTGCACTTCTTAATTTGTTGTTTATATGTAGGTTTGTCTATTTATTGTACTTATTTTAGTAATTTTACTCATTTTAATTGCACTCATTTAGTTATTTTTTTTACCTTGTTTTTAAAGTAATATAGAATACATTTCAATCCTGTGGAACCCGGAAGCCAAGCAACGTAATTCTGTTGCCAAATCTCACTTTGTGTTGTCTAAGTCTATAACTTTTGAGTTATCTTCCACAAACACAGACAAACAAACACATAAACGCTGACAAAAACATAACTCTGCCAATATCCTAATGATAATAGTAAAATAAACAGATAAAAAAAATAAAATAAATAAACACAATGAACAGAGGAACAAACAGTCCCATGTGTCCATAGTCAAACACCTTCTTCACGAGGTTCATGTTTGGAAGTTTAAATTGGAATATGCTTCATTTTTCTCCTGCACATGCTCACATTCATGTTTTCTCCCGTCCTTATGTCCTCTCAACAGTTTGTGGCTCAGTCCAACTGTCAGCAGTTTCTCAACACAGTCTGGTTTGGAGAGACAGCCAGCTACCGCCGCAAACACACTTGTCTAAAGATAAGCACAGTGTTGAGTGTGGCGATGCTTTGGCCGCTGCTTTCCGTCTGCTACCTTCTAGTGCCGCGCTCCCGGGTGGGCCAGATCATCCACACGCCCTTTGTCAAGTTCATCATCCACAGCGCCTCCTACTTCACCTTCCTGCTCCTGCTCAACCTCTACTCGCTGATCTACAACGAGGGGAAGAAAAACACCATGGGTCCTCCTCTGGAGATGATTGATTACCTGCTCATCCTTTGGATCATAGGTCAGCTTTTAACCCACTTTTTATGTTATAAATAACATTTGGGTCATTCCATATGAAACACTGGTCTATAAGTAAATATAAAAGTAAATATAAATGTAAAAATTCTGGAATAAAACTAATGAAATGTTACCAAGTCAAGTCTTAAATGCTTGTCTTGGGTTTAAATGAGAAATTCTTAGAAGTAACTAGAGAATAGGTTTTAGTCCAGAGGAATATTAGTCTCAGATCTACTACAAAACACTGTCTGAACATTATGATCCATTCACTTTACAGGTTCTTTCGAGTGGAATAATTACAAATCCATTCTATACATGTACATAAACCACCATACACTGTATATTAAAGACATGAGATAACCAGCACTTTTGTTATTTGTTTACTGAGTAATCTTATTAAAGTATGTAAGATTTGGCACATTTAATGTCTGTAGCAGATACTTTCTAAAAAAAATAAATAAAAAATTGTAGATGGTAAGTGAACAGATTTTAACAACATTTCCCACCTGACAATCTCAGTCTATTCAAAGTTTTTACACACTTATGGAACATTATGTATGATGGAAAATCCAGCATTTCAAGGAATTGCATAGGTAGCCAATATACAGCACATCAACTTTCTAATCAATATGATGATTAGTTTTTGTGTTAACGGTTAGCCAAAATTTTGTGATGGATAAAACCTCACTTTTGTCATCCTCTATAACATGGAATTATAAATGTTAAGTAAATATATTCACATGTTTTAGGATTATAGATTACTGTGAAATGATTCAGAAATTTTCAGACCACTAGCTTTTGTTGTTCAGAAGTTAATAGCAGCCTTAAAAATAGCCAAAAATTACAAGTCGCAATTTTAAGGTATCACCTACCTACTTGAAATAGTCATAACTTTGGAAATATTTAAAGTGTATACCTTGAAATTTTTTATTTTCCTATCATATATAATGTTCTATATAAAAAAAAATAAATTACAAAAATCCACGATGGTCAGGTGGGGACCACTTGATTAAATTATATTTGACTGTTTCATACTGTCTGTAGTTCCTAAGTGTCAAATCTTGGTGTTTATTTCAGTAATTTAATAAATATTAATCTCTTAATGGATATACTGAACTAAAATTGGAGTCAGGATTAAATTAAACAGAACAGAATTTAATAAATTAGCATTACATAGTTAAGTGAAAATGAGAGATTCCTATTTGGGTCTGGCTGAAGTCCAGTATCCTGTATCCCTAATCCTATCAAGCAGAAGAAGATGGACAGTTGTTTCTATACTAAACGACAAAAACCCTGGCTCGACTGGTTTAAAACTGCGAGTTATACCTCTAATTGACCTCTAAATAAAGGAAATGCAGCTGTAGCTTTATGCCCTGTCGACAGTAACTAATGTTATCCAACGCACATACGTTGACACACAAGAGAAACACATGTACGCACGTCATGTCTTTTCAGATGAGGCTGGATAGCGACAGTGAGAAATTGACTTTGTCTCTCTCTGGGGAAGGGCTTCTCTACCTTCCTCTTCTGCCAAGAAACCATTAGTATGATCATTCAATCGCTCTAATGGCCCTGCCTTCTCAGAAGAGATGTCGGCCTCACTATCACAGCATCCGAGACACAAAGCATCTCAGCTGTATAGCTCTCATCGCTGATAAATCACCCCAATAACTGTACCTGACAGGTTATAAAAGGATGTAGAGGCAATTGACTTCTATTTTTCAATGTTATGAGGATGGTTGTGTGGTAATTTGCAATTAATTTTGTATATTCCAGAAGCAATATGGGTAGTTGAGTCATTAGACTGGAGTGTAATGGGTTTTTGCAGATACCTCACTAGACAGAGGAGGATTTGGTCGACTTAAACATGTTTGTCAAGGCTACCCTCATTGCAAAACAGATTTTCCCATAAGCTGTAAAGCGGTGAGGTGCATTTCACGCTTGCAGTGCTGGTGTGGTGCATCAATGACAAAGCAGCAAAGATGAGCTGCAGTTAGAAACAGAGACGAGGTCACTAATGATCAGCCTCTTTAGGCAGCATAATGCGATTGGTAGCAGGATGTGAGCGGGAGCCAGCTCTGTGTACGCATGTGCTGTATGGACACAGTAGTTTTACATTTCCATTGTTCTCTACAGCCCCGTTATGCTCCAGCCCACTACCCCCCCCCACACCCCATGCTCTCTCAACCTCTCAGATTAATGATGGAGTCAGATGTACTGTGACTGTATCTAAATGGTTGGTTATATAGTGTGTGTGTTTTTATGCTTTGGTAGCAGCTGCATTGCTCCCTTCACATTATGCTTTGCTCAGTTTTGACTATTTCAAGCATCATTACCATATATTGTGATTTCAGATTCATATTATAACCCCCCTCCCAAAAAAAAAGAGAAAAAAAGGGGGAGACAAGGGGTATTGTTTTTGGTTCGGTTTGTTTGATTGTTTGATTTTTAACACTCTAGAAACAAAACTATTGTTTGAATTCATACCAAATGTGGTTTATAGACTGCCAGTGACCCAGAAAGGTGAAAATTAGACTTGAAAAAAAAAAGAAATAAAAAAAAACTATAACTAAAATTTTTAAAATGATAGCTAACTGAAACCGTATGGTTAGAAAACTAAAATTTGTAAATATTATGGATAAAAAAATCACTTTGTTTTCCTCTTTGTCAGTTTTGGTTTGTTATGAAATTGATTTATTTCACAGTTTTAGCTGTTCATCACTCATGGTTTAGAGTCGTGCCTACTCCACCTTTAAACACGGAAACTAGGGTTGGGAGTAAGCAGCAGGGGCCTGTGATTTCTTTGAATATGACAGCAACGAAGATAAAAGCTATGCTTCTTCTCACTCCTTTTCGAATGAGTATCATATGTTTGTTTCTTTATTTTTATGTCTTTATTTAGTTTTTTGTTTTGACATTCATATTTGAAATAAATCTAAAAATAAAATACTAAAACTAAGCATTTACCAAAAAAAATTAAATAATAAAAAAAAAAACCCAAACATGCTCTAAAAAACAATTAAAACTTAACTGAATTAAAGGGGAAAAAGCCAAAACTAAATAAAACTAAAGTATAATGAAAAATCCTAAATTGTGTCGTAGTGCAAAAAAAGTAATGAAATGGATTCCATGTGTTGTATTGTATTCCTGCTATCATGTGGAATCTAATTCTGTCTTTCCATACTAAAAAATATTAATAGTTATCAGTCAAGCTTTATCACTCAAAGTTAAAACAATATTTTTCTGTCTTTTGGTTATTTTCCACTGCAACCATGGAAATAGCAAATAAATCAGACATATCTGACGTATCTGATCCAATCCAAGGTCCTTCTATCATTTGTGAGACTGCCTAGACCTTCTGTTGGTGTCCATCATTCAGTTTTTACCATGAAAGACACAAATTCCATTTGGAACCTAAAAGACACAGACATTTTTATTAAATTCCACACACCTTCCTCAAAGCCCACAGATGACACATATTAAGATCATTAATCTGCGATTTCTGTGCTTTTTACATTCCTTTGTCCCATGGGCTCTTTCTGTACGATGATTTGCAGCCGAATCTGGAACCCATTTTCCAGAGATGACAGCAAAATGTCTTTTCCAAACTTGTACATATGGTGATGGTGTATTTCTGCTCTGCTTTAGGGATGGTGTGGTCAGATGTGAAGCGGCTGTGGTACGAGGGGCTGGAAGACTTTTTGGAAGAGTCCAGGAACCAGCTGAGCTTCGTGATGAATTCCCTTTACCTCGCCACCTTTGCCCTAAAAATTGTCGCTCATAGCAAGGTACACACACACACACACACACACACACATACTTGTTTAAATGAGAACCAAGTTTGTAATCAAGTTGCCATTGGGTAGTAAGTGTTAACACATTTTTTTTCTCAATTTTTTTAATAAAATAAAAAATAAGAAGAAGAATTTGAGAACTACATAAAAAAATACAAATTAATGAATAAATGAAAATTACCTAAAAATAAAATTAATTAATAAAATAAATGAATAAAATATAACAATAGATTTTAAAGACTATAATAAATAAACTAAAATAATACAGAAAAATTAATAATATAAAAAAGAAAGTAAACACATTTTCAAACCTTTAAATCATATTGTTCTGTATGTGGAACCTGAACTAATATGGTCACGCTTGATTGTTAATATCTACAGTATAAATTTTGGATTTCATGGGTGGGATTGGACCCTTTAATGGGCCGGTTTTGGCTCATGGCCCATATGTTTGACACCTGTGCCCTAAAGGTAATGCACCTGTAGACATGTTTAATTTTGGTAGTGGGGGACTGGAATGGAAAATATGCAGCAGTCAGGGCCCCAGGGAAGACCACATTATAGCTCTGTTCCTATATACAGTCGTGGAAAATGATTAGACCACCCTTGTGTTGTTTAATTTCTTGTTCATTTTAATGCCTGGTACAACTAAAGGTAAATTTTTTTGGACAAATATAATGATAACAACAAAAATACCCCCATCAGAGGTTAAATTTAGAGCTGATATTTATCAATTTTCTATGTTTTCTTGATAATTGTTATATTCTCAGGACATGTGGTGGACCCAAATGCAGGACTCGGACACAAAAGGCTGCATTTACAGATTTTATTGATCACAATTTATAGTAAATGAGCTGATGGTTCCTCAGTAAGTCTCTTCGAGTGATCAGGGAAATAGAGAACCTCCTTAACCGAGGATGGAGGCAGACAGGCATGGGTCAAAAACAGGCAGAACATGAGTATCCAGAAAAATCCAAAACTCATACCAGGGTCCAGAATGAAGGTCAAGTAAAGGGTCCGAGAGATGATGAAGCACCAGCAGGGGAAAAGCAGGCTCCAGGTTGGGGACAGGCTAGAGATCACAGACATGGGCAAAGACAGAAACAAAAAAAAAGTCGAACACCGAAATACCAAAGATCAGAAAACCGCTCATAAGTCGCTACCAAGGCTGACGAATTTGCACCGGACAGAGGAAAAGGGCAAACTTATATACTGGGGAACACAGATGGGACACATCAAGGAGAAATTAACGAGAGGCGGGGAAAACACCGGTGACAGGAAGCAAAGAGCGAAAGTGTGAACATGAAACACGGATCCCAAAATAGAAGCCCAAACACTAGCAATGACAAAAAGACACACAAAAACAAAACATCACACCTAGAGTCTGGATTATGACAATAATAACCAAAAATCACTTCAGTTCTTACATCAATATCTGTCATTGTACTGACAAAAACTGTGCTTTCATTCATTCCTTTTTTTCTTTTTGTCTGTTTCAGTCACATGATACACACAGGAGTTAGTACTTGATTGCATAACAATTTTTTTTTGTATGACTTTTGATGGTCTAAAACCACTGTACATTGAGTTAGTAAAGTAGACTGTGTTTAATTTGTGTTTCATTGTTCTGCAGTTTAAGAATGTGCCTGAGGTAGAGAGGAAGAACTGGGATGCCTTCCATCCCATCCTGGTGGCCGAGGGTCTGTTTGCCTTTGCCAACGTTCTCAGTTACCTGCGACTTTTCTTTATGTACACCACCAGCTCTATACTGGGGCCACTACAGGTAGGAGCCATACAGCACAGCACATCTGCTTTGGGTGATGTCATTTCTTTTGGAAAATGGAAGTTGTCATTATATGTTGGAAAATAGATCATTCAGATAACAGACAATTATATTTTTAAACCAATAACTCATATAAAATACATGTGCATCCATTCTAATTCCTCATACTTAAAGCTGCATCCATAGTTGCTTTTCCATTGACCCTCAAATTGTGTAAATATAACTATATAAATTACAAAATTTATGCAAAGGGAAAAATGGCAATTTTCGACAAAGCCGTTGTTTGTTGATTAAAAGCTTTTTAAAAAGCACATTGTTATTCAGATTTTTTATAAAAATCTATTTTATTAATATCATCATTTTCATGCAATTTCCTTTTTGTTTTTGTTTTTTTACACTAAAACAAGGATAAAATCTTCAGTTTTAATTATTTTAGGTTATTGTCACATTTTTCTGCTCTGACCCAATTGAAATGTAATTGTCAAGTATGTGTAACTTGAATTAAAATGATTTTTACAACATTGATTGTTAATATATTCAGTATAATTCCTCCTACGGGCCAGATTGGACTCTTTGGCCGGCCAGATTTGGCCCCCGGGCCTTATGTTTGACACTGGTGCTTTAGGTGATAAACAGCTAACATTACATTTATTGGTTTAGTAAAGTTCTAATGAACACAATCATGTGTTTCAGAGTCTATTTAGAAAGATAAAATCTGCATATATGTGAAGTAAAATTACACTACAATATTTAATTTATTATGTTTTATACCAGGTTTCATTCAACATATGTCAGATGTTTGTAACTGTTAGCACTTCTCCTTGTCACAGGGTCAGAGGTCAGACTAAACAGGGTCTTTAACCTTTACAACCTATTTAGTTCAGTTTGTGCCTGTCTTTTAAGGTTGTGCATTTTAAATAAGAAATGCACAGAAATAAAAAATATGATAATTTCAACCCTGTAAAAATAATAAAGCTAAAGGTGACCTCAGACCTTTACACAGTATTGTATAATTAGTTAAAGATAATCAAAGTAATGTCAAATATTAAAGAGATAATGAGAAAAAAACTTTTCAGGTCTGATTTTTTTTTTTTGTCTGAGGACTTGGGATTGCGGGCAGATTTTTAACACTCGTTTTAATGAAATCAACATGAATGCAGCACACAAAGTGCACATTGTGTTTATTAAAAAAATAAACAGAGGCCAAGTGAAAAGTATTTGATAAAGTTCTGAGCTCCCATAGATGGGCTTGATCAACCCATGCTCTAAATTGTCAATGTCATTTAACAATCTTTTCAGCATTCCTTAACGGGCAAAAAACGTTCTGCTTTCTGCCTCTTACGCAAAACAAATGTCGTTTATAACAATCTGTCATTTTTATCTGATGAATCCTGTGGGTTTTTAGCCTGGAATTTGCCCACAAACATTTGTTTTCTTTTCTGTAATTATGACTGTTGCAATTTTTTACCACTTGTTTTCTGTTTTGTTCATCTGAGTTGCATCTTTTATTTAACTCTTAAAGGGCTCTTATTTTGCTAACCCCACCTTTATTACTATTTGTGTATTTGGACCCTAATACTTCTTAAAATTTGAATTTGAACCCTCCAGGTGCTGCAAAACTATCTTATTATTAATATTGGCAAAAATCAAGTGGTTTTCTACAACCTGTTTTAATTCCTGCTTAAATTATTAGATTTTCTATCTAGTTACATGACAATATTTGCACATAAAAGCTCAAGACATCAGATGAACATTTCTCCAACTACAACTACCATTCTGGTGGACAGGTTACAAATAAATAAAAGGACAATAAACTTTACTCTGGACTTTTAGGAACATCTACATGATCAGTCAATTAAAATTGGGAAAATACCGACATTTTTTAATTGAAAATACAGAGGATAATATTCTAATACATTATGATAAATTGCATAAGGAAGGTTAAATAGAGAGGAACATTCATTTGCGAACTGCTGGAAAAGTAACCCTTTAATCTTAGACACAATACAGGCTATAATTCAGCTTTGACTGGTTCATTCTATTTCTGCTGTGGATTTGAAGAGGACCATCAGAGAAAAAAAAACCCAAACATTTTTTTACACAATACATTTTTCCATCTTCATAAATGAGCCAAAAATCTGGTTGACTTTGTTTCTGCTCATATTCATCCACACTCTTTGTGCCCTAGGTGTCCCCCTTTTAAAAAAAAAATAAAAAAATCTCATAATCATCCTGAGCGTCGTCCAGCCAGCTGGCAGAAACAACCAGAAAAGCTAGGCAGTATCTGACATCGCTGGCAAACCTCAGAAATCTATTTCGCCACATGTGTCTTTATTACATAAAACAGTCTACAGGTATGCAATGAGCTCAGGCCCATTCATACACACACACACACACACACACACACACACACACACACACAAACAAACACGCACACACACCTCTTCCTGCCATTAAGTCCCAAAGCTGTTTGTGGTTGACTTATAAAACACTACAACTACCTTCTCTTTGTTAATTACAACCTTTCAGCTACAATCTCCTCAATCTTCCTCCCTCCCTCCGTCTTCTTCCCTCCCTCCCCCCTCCTCTTTTTCACTCTGTGACATCACCGTCTGGCCTGGCGGGATGGAAAAATTATTAGCTTTGGAAATAGACGTGGTTTGTGTGTGTTCATGGCCGCATTCATGCTCACATGGCAGACACACCTCCGTACTAATGTGCACGAGCCCACACATTTCCACACTCTTGATATGTGAGTGTTCAGTCCAGTCACACTCAGACAAATTCCGGCTCACATGTACAAAATATGCAAACACACACACACACACACACACACACACACACACTCGTACTCGTTTACATGTCTCATGAGGACCAAGTTTGTAATAAAGTAAATAAAATAAAAAGATAAGTAATTAAAACAAATAAATAACAATGAATTGAATAAACTAAAATAATGTAAAAATAAAATACATACATATAAATAAAATAAATAATAGTTTACTTTAGTTTATTTGAAAAGGGACAATGCATGGTTAAAAAAGCCAGAATTAGCCAGAAGGCTAGATTTTATCAATAATATTTTTTAATAATAAATAAATACATAATGAAAAAAAAATAATTAAAAAAAATATATATAATATATATATATATATATATATATATATATATATATATATATATATATATATATATATATAATTTTTTTTTTATTTATTTATTTTTTTTAATTAGTTTTTTTTTTTTAAGTGAACACATTTTCAAACCTTTGAAAAATACATGTGTCCCTCATGCTTTATGGGGACTTCTGGGAAAAAAACTTATTAATGTATTTATAGGACCAAATTATTTCCATTTTACTAGTGGGGACCTTTATTTATATTTAACCCTTTTAGGGATCTGAATTTTGGTCCCCTTACTGTCAGAGGTCCCCATGGAGTGACTGTGGAAACATACCAATGTCCCCATAAAGATAGGAATACAAGCGCGCACACACACACAGAGGCGAGCAGGCAGTGAGTCAGGACTGTGTGGGCTGCAGTAATGAAGGTTTCACTGATTCCATCCTTCCTGAACGCCACAGCTCACTCTTGTTTTTTTGCTGGGTAGTGCCCCCTACTGAGGTTGGAAAGACTGAGAAAGTGCATGCGTGGGTCTGTGGGTATCTCCCATCACCACTGTGCACACAATGAGCTCACTCATACCCCAGACTTGACCTCAGTTACTGTATTAATGTACCAGAAGTGACAGGATAAGGACGCACGTGTGTGAAGAAACACTGTACTGCATCACCATTTTAACATAGTGGTGAAAATAGAATAGAAGAATAGCTACTTTATCACCACACAGGTCATACACTCACTGTAGTAGTTTAAGCAAAGGTGAAATAAATGTTCAGATATGATGACATCAGCTGGATTAATGCCAAAATAAATTACAATACATGTGAGGGGTGGGCTTTTTTCCTACCTGGCACCACATAGAATGAATGAACAGTTAAGAGATGTACTCGCAAACCATTTTCAACATTTTACGTTTGTTAAAAATATTTCTGAAACTGAGACTAATCAATAGAATCATTTTATGACCAAAAATGGACTTATAAGGTTAAACTAAAGAGCCCCAAAGAAATATTTGTACATTATGTGACTTTTTGTGAACTTATTGCTTACAATATTTTGGAGTGTTCCATTTAAATTTGTCATTTCTGTTTGCCTTTTGTTCATTTTATTCCTACTTATGTTTGAAATAAACATTGGAATCGGGCTCCAAGGACTAAGTTGATAGAAAAATCCTGTAATATACACCAAGACAAAAGGCCAAGTTACTGGATTCTGGAATCAGAAGGTTTTACTTGTAAGGAGTCAAGTACAGACAGCCAGATGTAGCAGTTGACTAACACCAGGACGTCTAAGCTCTTATAAAAAAAATCTAGATCCAAGTGTCCAAACATGTTGTTCAAGTTACCCATTGGCTTAGGTATCCAAAACATGGAGATGCATGAGTTCAGTGACCTTGTTTACACTCCTGTCATACCCAATATATTTGGTCTGACCTTCCCCAAGGCCAACAGGCTGTACTGGTCCCAAACTGGACTGAAAACAGGCAGATAAAGAAATAGTTGACATATCCTGAATGAACATGTCTAGACATGTTTATAAGATATGTCATCATAACCCATCCATGAATCATGCTCTGGACACCTGGTGTTTACAGAGAATTCTCAAATATTACTGTGAAATATTTGTAGACATTTTGGCTGCATCCGAAAGACGCAAACAAATGCAGATAATCTTTGGTTTATTGGTAAAAAAAAGAAGAGGAAAAAAAATTCTGAAAATGTTATCTTGCTAACAACTATGGTTTGAACTCAAATGCATGAAAAAAACTTGAGGTTCGAAATAAACCAATGTTTAATGATGCAGTTTCAACATAAAAGGCTCATACAGAGGATTTCTAACCATTAAATATTAAACTAGAAAAGCACTCCACCAAGGCAGACTGACATTTTGGCATTCTTTGACTTCTATGAAACAGTGTACGCTCAGAACACAACAGAGCATGTGCAGAAGGGATCATGTGGGTTTGGAGAATGGAACAATTCGGGGTAGAGTTCAATGACTTAAGTGGGTTTTAATGCAATATTTTACAACTGCATGGGGTGTCTGGAAACTTTTTTCTACTACTGTATAATATAATATTTCTCTGACAGTTTATCATTCTCATTAAAAGTAGTTTAAAATGGTCCCAGTCAGTGTTTTAACTATTTCTATATGATATTTTAATTTCCTATTACTGCTACATTCACACTCATGTTACACTTTAACACTGCTGTGAACAGTTAAAACATAACAAATCTACTTTTTCTGCTGTTAGCTAGTTTAAGTGGCAGAAACTCACCATATTCTATAAGATCATTATGTCTGTAGCAGGCATTGTGGTGAAATAACACCTCCATGCAGTTCAGAAAATCAATGAATGAATGAATGAATGTACTGTGTGGTTCTCACTGTACATTTTCCAAGCCGCATAGTCTGTAGCATTACCGTCCTGTGAAAACCGCACGTCTGTAAGTCAACCTTAAACGAGCTTGGAAAAAACAGCTTTGAGACAATGTATTTTCCAGCCATTTGACAGAAGGAGTTTTCAAGACTTCATGTAGTTGACTGTATAAGATGGAGAATTTTTCAGCTCACGAGGGAGCACTTTATCATTCAGTTTATCACAAGGTTTAACCCATAAAGACCCAAACAGCCACTGGCAACCAAAACCATTTACTGATCTACAATATATATTAACTAATGAACCACTTAATATATCAATGTGCTGAAATAATTAGTGCAAAATAAAGTTTGTCATCTTTTCATGGTCGTAAGGGATGACCCATTTGGATGTTCAGGGGCTCTGTAGTCACCGTGGAAACCGTGTCATCTCCTACAACATCGATTCACCATTAAAACCCATGGAGTCGGATCAATGACAGTGCACAGACACCCTGAATTTACACTTGGTTATTGATAACTTTGCTGTAAAATCACATTATCTTCCATTTTTTTCTGTTTTGATATAATAGTATATATCCATCAAAATAAAATATAAGAAATAAAATATTGAAAATTACATTATTTACAGTGAAAATGCAAAATACAGGGGATAATATTATGATATATGTGGTTAAATCGCATAACAAAGGTTAAATAGTGAAAGAAATCACGTGGGGAACTGCCATAAAGGTAGCACTGTGTCTTTAAACTTAGCTTTCATAAACATGTATTTGATCAGTGAAATAAATAAAGGAAATTACCCATCAACTTACCTGATAATATCATAATACGTGTTAATACATTGCTTAGAAAAGTACAGAGAAAAATGTAATTGAGAAGTGCCCCAAAAGTAGCACAGCGTCTTTGTAAAGTAAAAAAAAAACAAAAACACTTTAATCTGAGAAGTTACTCAACACAAATGCAATCAATATATTTCAAGTCAATAAAAAAATCCACGTTTCATGCAAGACTTCAAAGGACCAGAGATCACAATACATTGGCTGTATTTTAAAAAGGATTGGTATGAAGAAATATAGGAATTTTATTTTCACATAAATCCTACAGTGTCCCTTGGAATATATTTTTTGAAATCTTGTATGATAATGTGGCCTTTTATAGAAAGACACCACAAGTTTCCAAAGAGCACCAAGATGATCCAGTAGCACAATATACCGTATTTTCCAGATTATAAGACCCACTTAAAAGTCTTTAATTTTCTAAAATACGACAGTGCACCTTATAATCCAGAGTGTCTTATATATGGATTCATTGTGGTTATACTTAGTGACTTTAACGTTTTTTTGTGTTGTAAAAGAAGTACAGTAAAATACTATACTTCACCATAATATTACAGTGTGTGTATAAGGACTCAACTGAAAAAGTGAGTGTAATATTGTTGTATTTTACATGTTATAACTGAACAGTTTTGACAGTTATTGTGAATACGCTCACGTTTGATGAAGTGGAATAAGAGTGTGTTTTGTTACAACTCAACAAGGCGGGGAGTTATTGTGAATACGCTCATTAACATTTGAACAAAGGTGAGAGTTGTGAATGTGTTTAATAAAGTTTGACTGACTGACTTAACTGTTTTGTTTCACTTAATGTACCTTATAGTCCAGTGTGCTTTATATATGAGGAAAAAAATAAACCATTCATTGACAGTGTGCCTTATAATCCAGTGCACCCTATGGTACAGAAAATACGGTGTAATATTTACTTCTGATTTGCAGCATGAAGTCACATAAAATGTTCTTTAAATTTGCACTTGGGCAAAAATATTCACTGATTTATTTAGCAGTGTTTGCATCATGTACTTATGTACATTTGAGGGATTTCACATGCGTCAGCCACCCCCTCCAGTCAAGGTTAAGAGCTCCTGACCTTCTAAATTCCTTCTCTGTGTGTACATTAGCTAAGTTCGGCTACCTGTCAGGTGGGGGGGAATGGGAACACCCCCAGCTCCTAAATCAGATATGTACTGTACAAAGTGGCAGAGGAACACACAGGAGGGATTTAAGTATGACAAGAGAATGAATCAGACTAATGGACTCACCCTTCTCCTCAAACAAGCACTCTGGGTTTCAGGGCAAACACTCCTGTCGCCATTGACCTTGACACGCAGTGCGAGTGGTCATCCCTCACACTGGACACTGTGTGTGTTTGTGTTTTGCAAAGGTGAGTGGACCTTGTTTGAGCATCCCTGGTTCCTAGTAAACAGATGGGCCACTCAGGACTATAAATAGTGGCTTTCCAATGGTTTGCGAAAACTTTCTGTGTCTCCAGTCTCCCTCTCTGGCTTCCTCCATGTTTGTCTGTCTTCCCTCGGGTGGGCTGTGAGACCTCCAACTGCAAAAATAAATCTCCCCCCCCCCCCTCTCCCCTAGGGGTTGTTGCTTAATGAGAACACATGGTGAAAAACGAGTGTCTCGTGGTTGGAAAGGCTGTAGGGGTCTTTAACGGTCTTTTTACCTCACCGGCTCATAGGTCATGAGCTCTTGTGTCTGGTGTCGACTGCATTTGTTATTTATTCAAACATCTTCTCTGACAAAACTACTGATCAGATTACCAATTAGCATAAAGTGCACTGGACTATAAGATACATTAAGCAAAACTAAACATTCAGATAAGTCAGTCAGTCAAACTTTATTAAACGTGTTTTATTATTTATTTATTTTACAAATTTTTAAATATTCAGACTTGGGCTCCATATTTCAATAGTTCATATGAATATAGTTACTAGGGCTGCACAACATATTGAAAAAAAATATAGTTATCGCAATAACACAGTGTGCAATATTCATATCGCAAAGATGTGCAATTTTTTTTTTTTTTTTTTTTTTAATTAACTGGGTTTCACACACCACAGGGTACCAGGGTGGTTTACTATTACTGCAGTAATGCTACTGCTGCTGCTGAATTTAGTTATTAATGTTGAAAAAATGGGGATATTTTCAGAACACAACTTTGGCAAATGGTTGATCACTTATATTTAAAGATTTTATTTTTATATGCAGCATTTACAAAACCAGGCAAACAATGAAATGTTGTTTTATTAAATGGTGGAACTCTGCCACTTTTGTTGTTATAAAATACATCCATATCATTTACACATTGCTGTAAGTGTATAAAATGATAGAATATTTGACGATGTCTGAAGGTCTACAGTTGTAGCATCACCATGTTCTTACACAGAATTGTCTAATTGATTATAATAGTACAGTAATTTGTCTTAAATGATAAATAATTGACTCGGCATACAAACAACTGGTGATGAACATTTTTCTTGGTAGATGAAATTAATTCAGGTGAACCGGAGGAAATAATGCAATTTTATCGTCATCGCAATGCTGTACACCCTTATCGCATATCGCAACGTTTGCTAATATTGTGCAGCCCTAATAGTTACTATTGAGCACTGATAGGAAGTCATTTATAGACTCTTAATTTAATTTGACTTCTCCCCCAGTGAAATTACCACCCAATTAGATTAGGAGATTGATCTCCTGCATCAGGACCACAGGACTCTAACGTAACAATTTATTTTATGAAAACAAATATGTCAGTAAAGCACAGAACTATTGATTGATTGATCCACAAATGAGAGTCTGTCTGTTCAATTGTTAGCAACTTTACACAAAAACTACTGGACCAACTTCTATGAAGTGTGGTTGTCCAGAATAGATCCTATTACATTTTGGTGAATGTAGGCCTGTTACAACCCACAACGTAATAACTGCCAATAATGTAATACTTTGAACCCATTTGAAATGTAATAAAGCCAATAAAATAATAATAGTTTGCCAATAACGTAATAACATTTCCCTACCAATAACGTAATAAGGTTCCAAATGGGCCCAAATTATTACATTATTGGCAGTTACTGTTGTTGGCAGTTAAGTTTTGGGTTGTAACAAGGTCAAAGGTCAAGGTAATAAAAAATGTGTTTTTGCAGCGATAAGACTTAAGACAAATGAGGTAAAATGTTTGTGATGGACGGTGTTTGTTGTCTCTTGCACCACTTGTTATTATTGACTCAAATTAAAATGAAATTCACTTGAAATGAACTCCAGCCTTGACATCTACACCATAACTTACATAAATCTTTATATCTGTTATGATGTGAGAGTTTGAGGGATACTGGGGTTCCTGATTTAATGTTTATTATTATTATTATTATTATTATTTTTAATTATTCTTTCTCACCAGATCTCCATGGGTCAGATGCTGCAGGAGTTCGGGAAGTTTTTGGGCCTCTTCCTGTTGGTGTTGTTCTCCTTCACCATCGGACTCACTCAGCTTTACGGGAAAGACCAGAGAGACAGAGAAAAGGATTCATCCAGAGACTGCGCGGGCATTTTCTGCCAGCAACAGAGCAACGATGCATTCCACACGTACGGGCCAATCTCCATCTGTCATTTTGGACAGCGATGAAGACAGTCATGAATGTTTAGAGGGCTTGTTGTGAGATGTTAGAATTTATGTTCACAGCTGAGGTTGGGTGTTTGTATAGGCCTTGGTTGAAATGCATTCACATTTAATTTCATCATATTCAACATTCTGCCTTTTAGTTTAGTTTAACTGACAGAGAATTAAAATAGAAAGAAGATGAAATGAAAAGGAAAAGTTTGATGTAGGTGTGTATTAAATTATCATGCCCCAAAGGAATAATATCATGAAATGTTCGTATTAGTTACAGATATTTGGGGGGGGGGGGTCCCTGTGAAGCCGAAATACTAGCGGTGGTGATGATAAGGATGCAATGAAAAAAAAAATCTAAATCTAACAAAGTGTATTTATCTCCTTTCTAGTCACAATATGTCATCACACTTAAAAATAAGACAATCACCTAAATAGTAGCTTTTCAGTGATGTATAACATACTGCAAAATTTCAAATCTTACCAAGTGTATTTTTTTCATTTCTAGTCAAACTATCACACTTGATCTTCTGTGGCCTGGAGCAATGAAATAATAGCATTCTTATATATTATATAATAGTGTATTTGTTTTAGTGCAAAAAGACCCCATTAAATTCTGAAAATAATGAATTTCATAAACTATCCTAACAAAAAAGCTTTCAATAACCTAAAGAAAAATAAATGTTTTTTTATTTATTTATTCTACAATATTCTGTTTGAAATTATCATTTCTGTGCATTATGGATCAGACGACAATATCAATAACAGGCAGAAAATTGTGACAATTCTGCAGAATTTTTTTTTTTTTTTCATTATTATTATTATTAAACAAGGACATCACATTTAACTATTTTAAAATATGTAATTAATGCAATATATGTGCACATTTTGCCAATTACAGCAAATTTTCAGATTCAGCTACTGGATATGCTTTTAAGAAACATCGCTACGCTACAAGAAATCTAAATCTTACCAAGTATACTTTTCTCATTATCTTTCTCATTCTCATCTCTGATAGATAGATACAGTAGTGGTTTGGGCTCAGTCATATAGAACTGCTTTAAACTGACTGTGGTTGTTTTAAGTGTTTGTTGAAACATGGAGGAAATGGAATTCGTTTTATGACATTTGTTAATGTGTTTGCTTTATTTTATTACTGTGTATGAATGTGTGATACTGTGTATCACAGTGAGTGATAGATAATCTATTCATCCCCTCTGGAAATTAGGTTGTCACATCATTCACACCTAAAAATGTACACACAACACACATGTACAATTAATGAATAAATTAAGAACATAAATATGCAGAAATAGATAGATATAATCACCTAAAGAGTAACTTTTCAGTGAGATATAAGAACTTAATTTTAAGACAATAGATCTGGGAAATTTTTCTTTCATAAATTTCACTTGTTCCATTGGCAGATATAGTTTTTGGGTGACCATAATTCAAGCTAAAGTTCCTCTTTAGGTGATGGTCTTGTTTTAAGTGTAAAGAGATATTTGGTCTAGAAATGAGGAGTGTAAAAACTAACATGTTTCTGGACCTCATTGAGGCACATTAATATTTGAGGAAATGACCAAAAATAGTCACTTGACTGATAAATAATTCAGTTATAATTCAAATTTCAGATACATGTGACCAATGTCCAACATCTGACATTCACATGTGTGTTGTCGTTCACAGGTTTATGGGGACGTGCTATGCTCTGTTCTGGTACATCTTCTCCTTGGCACATGTTGCACTGTTCGTCACACGGATCAGCTACACAGAGGAGTTGCGCTCCTTCGTGGGTGCCCTGATCATAGGCACCTACAACATTGTGGTGGTGATTGTCCTGACCAAACTGCTGGTGGCCATGCTCCACAAGAGCTTCAGACAAATTGCTGTAAGTGCAAAC
The DNA here is from genome assembly GCA_020466265.1 of Siphamia tubifer. NCBI lineage: Eukaryota > Metazoa > Chordata > Actinopteri > Kurtiformes > Apogonidae > Siphamia > Siphamia tubifer. Next base: position 28,849,007 of record CM035802.1, on the reverse strand, counting down.
AATTTGGCACAAACTACTGTCCTGTCAAGGGTAATTTGAATTCAACATAGAAACATTTGGATAACTCTAACTAGTTTCATTCAATAGCAAGATTCTTTTTCCTCTTAATTCACCCTGAAATTTTACACAGATGTTCAAACTGTTTTGCGCATTTCATTGAGCAAACATTTGATTTTGATTAGACTGAGTTAAGCAAGTTATTGTCCAGAAGAAGTCAGAGGGATTTCCATAAGAAGTGTTTGTTTTTTGAGTCTCTTTGATTGTTTGTTGGTCTGTCTGTTTCTTTGTAAGCAGCTTTATGCAAAAACTACTGGACAAATTTCCATGAAATTTTCATAAAAGGTGCAAGGTGGTCCAGAATAGATCCCATTAAATTTTGGTTAATGTAGTTCAAAGGTGACGGTCACAGTCAAATGTGTGCAAGGGGGGGCGGAGTTTGTTATGCCTGGCACCACTTGTTGCATTTGGTTTTTTTTTTAATTATTATAATTATTTTATAAAAATTTTTGTGTTTTTTTTATCATTTATATTAAGTTTTTGAACATGTGTTGTAGGTTATTGTGAATTTAATGGATTTTAGCATGTTTAGGAATGTTTTTTTCTCAGATTTTTTGTGTTCCTTATTTTTGTGTATTTTGTGGGAAATTTTAGTATTTCCCATTGAATACCATTCATTAATTTTCCGACCTCAGGCCCCATGAGCTTCCCGGAAAGGGCTGGAGAGTTAAGCTCCCCATGTGATTCATTGAAGTAGTACATCAGTCAAAATGACCAGCACCTGGTTTCTCCAATCAGGGTGAATGATTTTGATTGACAATCCCACCTTAACAAAGGCTGTATGCTGCTCATGGTGCTTTCCCAGATGTGAGCAGCCATGCAAAGCATCCATACATCTCGGCGTGACTCGGTTTAGGTTTGTTGTGCCTGGCACTACATTTTTTTGTTTTGTTCTTGTATTGTCATAATTCTTCTGTAAACAAACAAAACTGTGTGAACGTTGCTTCTTGCCTAATGTTGTTCTGTCTTTGAAACTGTGCAGAATCATGAGGATAAGGAGTGGAAGTTTGCTCGTGCCAAATTGTGGCTCAGCTACTTTGATGACAAGTGTACCCTGCCTCCGCCCTTCAATATCCTCCCCTCCCCAAAGACTGTGTGCTACTTGTTGACCAGCATGAGCAAGTGGGTGTGTTCACACACCTCCAAGGGCAAAGTAAAGAGACAGAACAGCCTCAAGGTTAGAGGAAAAACACTTTACACTGAAAAATTCCAAATCTTTCCCCAAGTGTATTTTTTTTACATTTCTAGTCAAAATATCACCTGTGACTCATTTGATCTCCTGTGCTGTAATAGCATAAACAACATATATATGACAACTCATTTTTTTGTCTTTGTTTTAGTACAAAAAGATCCCATTAAATTATGAAAATAATTACTTGTATAAACTATCCTAACAAAAGAGCTTTGCATAATCTGAAAAACTGAAATTATTTCAGAAAAACAAATGCAATTTTTTACAATATTCTGACTCAACTTATCACTTCTATGTGTGTATTCTGGATCAGATCAACAAAGACAATACAATTCTGCTGAATTTTCTTTAGACATTTCAGGTTGTTCATATTTGTTTGAATTGTTCACATTTTATTGTTGCATGATAGTTTGTAAATGTAAATATTTTCCGAATTAAATGTTAGTTTTTTTCTATAAAACAAACACAAACATTTTTAGTCATTGTTTAGTGACATTTTTTCCACATCAAACTGGAAAGAAAATATGGAATCAGTAGTTTTTTTTACAAGTTATCATACTGAAGAAGAAAAAACTTAAATCTTACCAAGTGTATATTTTCTCATTTCTAGTCAAAATGTCTCATCGCATTTAAAATAAAACATAATCACCTAAAGAGTAACTTCTCAGTGAAGGATAAGAAGTGATTTTTAGATGATAGAATCTGGAGAATCTTATTAAAAAAAAATCTGACAAGATAATTTTAAACTTGTTCTAATGGAAAATTTTCAATGAGTAATTCAAGCAAAAAATATTTTTTATTATCTTTTACAAGTAGTTTTTAGTGGGGATTTTTTCCCCCAGTGTTGTAGCTGTCACATGCAACAGTAGATTGATTTGTATCATTCTCCGGACAAATCCATTTGACTTCTTTGCCGTAATCGTAAAAAAAAATCTCCACCTGTCTGTCACTGTCCATCACTGTCTTCATACAGGAGTGGAAGAATCTGAAGCAGAAGCGTGATGAAAACTATCAGAAGATTATGTGCTGCCTGGTCCACCGCTACTTGACCTCCACGCGCCAGAAGATGCAGAGCACAGACCAAGCCACAGTGGAAAACCTCAACGACCTGCGCCAAGACCTGTCCAAGTTTCGCAATGAGATGAGGGACCTGCTCGGCTTCCGGACCTCCAAATACGCCATGTTCTACCCGCGGAGCTAAGAAAAGACTCCATATTCTCTTCCTGCGCCCCCTTCCTTTTTACAAAACCTCTGCTTTTCGTTAATCTGGGATGCCGTGTGATCCAAGCATGTACACACTCTGCTCTTTGAGATACAGAGGCAACTTTAAAGCTTGGAACCTGACCAAGAAAAGTATATATATATATTCTCCACCAAAGCCTCCAGACTCAGGCCCCCTATGTATTATTCAGCTATTCAACTTTTTTGTAAATAGAGAAAAAGCCATTCTTTTCAACAGAAAGATAAATAAAAAGTTTATGGGAAAATATATACCTCCTGTTTGGCTTTTGCATGAGTACTGTACAGAGCTGATATAGTTTTTACACTGTAAAAATCCACATTTTATGAAGTGTATTTTTGTCATTTCTAGTCAAAATGTCTCATAACACTTAATACATAAAGACCCAAACAGCCACCAGTGACACAAACCATCTACTGATATAAACTGTTAATCATATTAATGCATGTATTGTATTGTTCTGTTCAATGACCCCCTCTAAAATGAGATGATCAAGGGGTTTATCCTTTCAATAAAGACAAAGAAAGAAGATAAACACTGCCATCTTCTACAACATTGATTCATCAGCAAAACCCATCAAGTTGGATCAGTGACGGTAGATGGAGGCACTGTGTTTATGTTCAGTTAATGGAATATTTGATGAAAAATTAACTTTATATTTAGTTTTCTCTATTTCATATGTAATAAAATTCAATGTTAACTTTAGTTTTAGTTTTTATGAACTTCTAGATGATCAGCAAATACATTTTAGGATTGATAAATCACTTTAAAAAAAGTGAAAAATAAAGAAAGGTAATTTGGGAAGTGCCACAATAGTAACACTGGGTTTTTATGGGTTAAAATAAGACCTAATTCTCTAAAGAATAACTTTTCAGTGACGTATAAGAACTGTGATTTTTAAACAAGAGACTTAGAAAATCTTGTTTAAAGAAATCTTAGCAAGATATTTTTTGCTTGAATTGAGCTAAAAATATTTTTTTTTTCTTAATGGTGCTGAATGTAGCATTTTTGTTCCCAGTAATCATAAAAATGGTCCTGATGTGTCGTCAGACATTAAGGAATTATGTTCTTTTCAAATACTGATATAACTGACAGAAGTAGCCAGAATATCAGCCTGTGAACAGCTCATTTACACACCTTAAATAGGCAACTTCCGCATTTGCTGATTTGTGTTTTTGAACTTCCGGTGAGTTGTCAACCGAGACCGACCGAGGTGAATAATGTTCTCATATTCCACTTCGATGGCAAATCTCCCCAAATGAACAATCACTCAAAAACACCCCGCTCCAAACTGGACAAGGGGTACGGTTTGGTTTTTGAAAACTACATGTACGACTATGAAGGTAAGTGATTTGGTTAGCTTACTGTATGCTAACCTCAGTCTGGTGTCACCTCAGATGTCTGTACGGATATTTGTGTTTACTTAGGGTGACCATATGTCTGGATTTTGTCCGGACAGACTGCTCTAAAACTGGACTGGCTGGATATCTGTCACACGTCTTCACTTTTAACATTTTGTACTTATGTCCTTAGGATGAAATGTAAAAAGTGGGGACACGTGACAGACGTCCGGACAGTTTTTTTTCATTTAGTCATTTTATTTCGAATATGTCAAGCACAAAAACATTTGACCTTTCAAAAGATAATAATTGATAAAATAATAAGACAAAGACGATATAAAATAAATTACAAATAAAAAAGGCAGGTTTTAGAGATGTCTGTCTGGACCAAATCTAGTCATATGGTCACCATAGTTTATGGATTATTTATTAATATGGATATTAATATTAAATTGGGCTTGTATTGTGATAGAAAAAAGATAGTAATTTGCACTAAAACAAAGACAAACATTTTGAGTTGTCATTATTTATATATTGTTACGCTATTATTTTACAGGTCAGGCACACTGGAGATAAAGTGTGACTCCTGAAAGTCTTATTTTAAATGTGATGAGATATTTTGACTAGAAATACACTTGGTAAAATTTGAATTTTTTTCTTGTGCAGGTCTGTGCTGGTTTCTGGCTGAAATATGGTCTTTGGCCACCCGAGCTTGTAAGACAAAAACAGTGAAGCGTTCAGCCAGCTGCCCAGTGGTCTGCTCCACGTGAGAGTCACATTACACACACCTGATCCATTCTCATGCTTAGTGGAGCAGAGCTGCCTCGGCTGTTCTCGACAGGCCACTTCAAATATTACTTGCCAATATTTGGTTTCTGGCTGAAAGCTCCTCATAGAGACGGACAAACAAAGGAAACTGTTTAACAAGTTTATTTGAGCAGGTGAAAACACTAAAATATAAATATTCACAGACTTTTTCATATGAAAATATTTCCATTATTCATTTCAAACCTTTTCTTTTAAAAACAATGACACTAAGTAAATGTCGTATAGTGACGGCCGAGCTTTGCATCCATTTGCAATTAAACAAAAATCATCACTTAGGTCCTTTTTTTTTGTTTCACATAAAACCAGCAAAAATAATTAGAATCATGTTTCTATTAAATATTGCACACTTTTATCACCACATTGAAAAAGTTCCAACTCCTGCCCAAAGAAACAGAACAAAAACAATGACCTTGCAAATTGTTATTGCCATCATTCAGCTTTAACATATCCATCACAAATCAGTCAGGCTTCTGATATACAGTATAAGGCTACTCTTATTTAATGAATCATATTATTTGTCACTCTACAGACAACTAAAAGGCAGAATATGGATATATTTGTGGTAATATTGCCATGTCATACTTCAGGTGCAAAGTGAAAACTTGAATCAAGCATGTCGTTGTGAAATTTGGACCTCGTGTTTACCAGCTTTCCAAGATTTAATCTGTCTGCTAGGGGTATGGTAGGAATGTGACCATGCAGAGTGAGAGTAGGGGAGAAATATTTCCAATTTTATTGCTGATTCTTGCACGTGAGGCCTCGGTAATGAAAAACATGGATGTGTTATGTTTGGTTTGAAGCAAATTTAATAAATACACAAAAATGTACATCGCCCATTTTGGTAGCTTTAATGAATTATGCAAATTTGGGTCTTACCCAGGGAGCTCTGCACATAAGAGTCAGTGTTGTGTTTGTGTTTTGTGTTTATTGTCGGAGATGGTATTTTGCTTAATCGTTTCCATCCACAGCTGAGCTTGGGGCGCACCAGTCCAGTGGAGATCCTCACCGCTACCGGAACTCAGCACTGCTTGTTTTTCAGAACATTGAGTCCTTTCTGGTTCTTCGTCTTAAACGCCATAACAAAGTGGTGGGGGGCGATTTTCCCCCGTCCGTCCTCATCCACCTGGCCCATGAAGATGTAGTTCAAGCCTGGTGAGGTCACACACAAAAAGCCTGAATGCAGTGGCGGAACGGCAGAGACATTCAGGGAGGCCAAATATCAGAATCTCCACACAGCAGGTCTGTGTATCATATGTTTATATGTATGTATATAAACATATTCAGTCATTGCATTGACTGTTTTGACAGTGAGTTTTGCCTCTCACCTCACACTGTGGGGGCGAACTCTTTCAAATGACCATGATGACACATAGCAGAGGAGGCAAACTCAGAGCCATAGGTTATTGAAAACAGTCACATACTGATTATCATCCTTTACATAATGATCCAGTGTCTCACAAATGAAAAATGACTTCCTTATACACTTTGGGACAATTTAAATTCAACCTAGCTTTCTACACACTCACCTCTTTTTACAAATGGACACTTCTTGCACAGGATAATGATCTTGGTGCTCATGGTCTTCCCAGCCTGCTGGATTGCCAGACTGCCTTCTTTGTAGACGTTGATGATAGAGACAGTTGCGTACATACTTCCTCCTCTCATCACAGCGGTAATGACAGTCCCGGTGATTACTGTTGTGAGTGTATCCAAATACAGAGGTTATACAAAATTAGATCAATTAGACAAAATGTCCTAAAACCATTAAGAATATGTGCCCTTTGTTTTTTTCAACATTATAACCCCACCCCCCTTTAATAATGCAAACGACTTTCATCAGGTGTTCGGCAGGGTTTACGGCTGCTATGCACAGGCACATAACTGTTAGCAGTGACAACGCGCATTGATCACTACTGAGAGAAAGTAGCTCCAAGCAATTATGAGGTGTTTTTGTTCTGTGACGGTATTGTTATGTAAATAAATCACTCATTCAAACACATTGTTTTGAGAAGAAACACGTTTTATTTTCATGACCCCAGGAAACCTGCCGGGACTACTTTCGATTTGACCAAAACTGGACCAGAACTCTACTCACTGTCGGGCGTAAGTCACTGTGGGTGCACCAAAGTAAAGACGCTGATTCTGATTCTATACAAATTCATGTTAAAAATAGTGAACTATCCCTTTAAATGAGTAAAAATTTACCAGAGTTGATGAGATGGAAGTGTAATTTTTTTTTTAAGAGAAACCTACCTACTGTGCTACAGCTTGTCTTTGAAGAGCCTCCTGTCCATAAAAATGCCATTGTTGATTTAACAACATTGCCTTTCAGTGCTTTTTCAGCATTTCCCTTTTGGCCTTTTAAAGTTTCCATCTATTGATGAGAACATGGATCCCCATAATGTCAGTTACTTAGAGACTCCACACATTACTGGGTTTGTGACTAAACAAGTAAAATATGTGAGGATTTATCTTGTGTATTAGTCAGCGGAAGAGTCCATGGGAAAACTAAGATCAGTCAATTAAATTTTATCTCTGAGTTGGGAGGATAATGTGTAACAGCTTAGTTTAATATGTAACAGCTTAAGCTTCTTGTAAGTTTAAGCTTCACTTTATTTTCTGTTTGATAAAAAAAGTTCCCCTAAATAAATACAAGCAAGGCAGGAAGTTGAACATTTATCACACTATTCATTTACATAATGTTGTGACATTGAGCCTGTTTACATGCATACTAATAATCATTATCTGATTTCTGGAGTTGTCAAATGAAGATGTAAAACTGGATAATTGGATATGTTTCATCAAATAGCAGCACTAAACTGATTATGAGGAATCAGATTAATCCTTTAAAGGGCACTCAGTGAAATACTGTTCAAACATAGATAGATAGATAGATAGATAGATAGATCCCAAAGGAAATTCAAGAAAACATATACTAGGATGACTCACTCTTGCTGTGAGCCATCCCAAAATTAATTCATTTTTAATCAAATATTGTGGCCAAAATTAGGACAGAAAAATCTACTTAGGTGTCAGTGCATTTGATCTGGAGCATATGGCTTGAAATGGTCTTCTACAGTATAGCACAATAATCTAGAAAAGCACTTGGAGAGCACAGACTCTGCCAAAGCAGATCAGCCCACATGCCCCTAAACGACCTAAATGAGCAATAGGTTTCACCCCCTCCTTCCATATACCTCCACCAATCACCACCAAAATGTAATCATTTGTTCCGTGTATTATCCCAATATCAATATCTTCGGAAATTTTCAGCCAAATAAATCCATAAGTTTTTTAATTACCTTGCTACCAGACAGACAAATAAATGATGGCAAAAACATAACTTGGTGGAGTAATGAAGACAATATTTTATGGGTCAATCCTTGTGGTTTTTCTAATTCAGACATGTGGGTTTTCCATGACTCTCAGTCTCATTTCAGGTTTTGATTGTAACTCATTGTGTCCACTTGTGTTACATGCAGAACCTGCCCATTTAAACACAAATAAATTATGCCGTCATTTTTGTGAAACACTACCTTGAATATTTAGTTCAATTTCCAAAATGTACCTGTGATAGAATAAAAAGATATATCTAAAAAAACAAAAAACAAAAAACAAGGTATGTGTAATTTCCATGTCCTTTTTACTGTGTATTATAACATAAAAATTTATTTTATCTGAAAAATTGTTTCAAATATAGTTTCCTAAACATGGTTCAGAACATTAATCTACATCTGGTTTGATTTTTTTTTTTTTATTGAAAAGTGACATGAACGTTTGACATGTGATACCTTTTGTCATTTTTTTTGTTGCTGTTATTATTTGCAGTCAGTGACAGGGGAGGCCAGATAAGTGAACAAGAATCACTCCTCATTCAGCAGCAACAGGATTCTTTAAACTGATGGTACCAATATGTCTGAGCTTCACTACTGCCTGTTTCATTTCCTGACAAGGATGAGAATAGCCAGAGGACTGTAATGTTATTGTATCTAGTGCTACTGTTACATAAAACAGCCGATTGCTTTTGACATTTCGACTTGCACACGCAGCACAATTTGATTAAACACGACTAACTGTTCGCTCTGAGTGATGATTAGGCCAAACTATTTTCAATCCACTGTCTCGCCCCTTCATTAAAACTGATGTAACCTATCGCGTGCCGACTCGGACGCCACATCACATGGACTACTTTTTCCACACGCACCACCGCATCCCTCGTTTTCCCTCAATTCCTGATGCAAATCCGACTGAACTCTTTGAAACGCCAATCTAACGCATGTGGTAAACATCAGAAAGTGGGAGAGTCGCAAACGGAGGCCGAGTCTGAATCAACACGTTCATTTATTAACAGGTTAGAGAGGGAGCGTGTGTGTGTGTGTGTGTGTGTGTGTGTGTGTGTGTGTGTTTATACTGGAGCCACTGTGTCCTACTGTACACACTGCTTCACTTCCTGTCAGACTATCAAGGAAGTCTTTGATATGTGCAGTGAAAAATCAGAGGAAAGATAGTGACATGATCAGCACTGCCAACCACGGCCCTGCTTTTTTTGGCAACACTGATGTCAATTTTAGGGAATATCAGCCTGTTTTTAGAATTAATGTGTATGTAACAGATATGTGGAATGTGCCTGTAATGACTCCAGGTTATGTGGTTAATATATATATATATATATATATATATATATATATATATGGCAATAAGCAGATGTTCTTACCAAAATTGCTGGAGCAGTAATTGCCCTCAAGTGTTCCTCGTCTTTTGCATTTCTGCTGGCATAGGGCGACAGAGTACTTCAGAGCTATGGACACACAAATACACACAGAAAAAGTCAGCCTCTAATTTTGCCTGCCGGTTATGCAAGCACATAAGTTATGGTCGTGTCTGTTTCTAATGTGGTTTATTTAGAGAATATCCTTAGCTGAAGATAAATCTTTTTTGTAATGTAAGAGCTTTTTCGTAATCGGTGGCTTCATATCCAATGTACAGGGTGTGAAAAGCAAAACATTGTGACTAGTGAACATCTGTTTTTACAATGGAATACAGTAAAAAATTTACAAGGGAAAGAATCAAGGCTCTGAAAAGAATATGCTTTGACTGGCTAAATATTATTCTGAAGGGACAGGGAGGAAAAGTCAGGGAAGATAAGCCAACTAGAAAGCATTGTCACAGTATGACATAATGGTAGAGAAATGCCAAAATAACCTGGCCTGACTAAGGGGAAAAAAAAACAGTGTGTGGGAATGTGAGATTGAAAATGAGCTGTGATTGTGGGTGCAGACACACAAACACCCACACTGTGTACTGGTACGTATACACACAAGAGAACTGTGAGCAAGAGCTGAAAGTCAGAGAATATGCTGTTTGGGAGCGTGCTGTTGTTGGCAGGATATTTAATAAGACTCTTCCATTCAGTATTTGTGTATTGATAGACTTGTGCTGCAAAACAGAGGTGGATAATACAGGATTCCAGCTTACTTTCACCCTGAGATTAATTAAATATTTGGATTTTGTTTCTACTTCACTACAACTCACTGATCAATATTATGCCTGTTGTTCCTTTGCATTTATTTAACAGATTTAAATACTTTCCAGATAAATATTTTTACACAATTAACTACACACCAAGCTCTTAAGGGATTATTGTTTTTAGTTTGGTTTGTATTCCTGCTTATTTGTTTAACACTCTAGAAGCAAAACTATTGATTGAATTCAAACTGAATTAGGTGTATAGACTGCTACTGACCCACAATAGATGTCCATACATTTTGGGAACAGTAGGTCAAAATTAATATTTTTTCAAATTAATTTTTAAAAATGTTTTCCCCAATATACTCGTCCCATCTGAACCCACTTTATCCTCATTAGGGTCACTGTGGGCCTAATCCAGCTATAATGGGTGAAGGCGGGGTACACCCTGTATGAGTCACCAGTTCATCTCAGGGCTGAACATATATAGACAAACAATCACTCTCACATTCACACCTATAGACATTTTAGATTAACCAATTAACCTATCAGTGCATGTGTTTGGATGATGGGAGGAAACCTACTGGAATTAAACCAGGGTCCTTCTTGCTATGAGGCGCAAGTGCTAACCACTGCACCACCATGCTGCCCCTCCCCCAATATACTTATAATGTAATAGCAAAACTATTGGTCAAATTCATACCAAACTGAGTTTATAGATTACCAGTGATCCAGAATAGAGATCATTATATTTTGAGAAAAGTAGATAAAAGTTCATATTTTTTAATGAATTTTTGACATTTTTTTCTTCTTCTCCCATTTATGTATAATGGGCGAAATGTCACATGTCTATAAAAAGATCTGTTTTGTTTCAATTTCATTCGAGCTCAGCACATACAGTATATAGAGACAATTGATATGCTGACATCAGCACACATAGATATGATGACATCAGCTGGATTGATACCAAAATACGCTACAATACACGTGAGGAGTGGAGTGTTTGGTGCCTGGCGACACTTGTTAAAGGATGAAACCAGTGGTTTTTCCATCATCCAGTTGTTTCACATTTCAACTGTCAGTCCAACATGTCACCAAATATAGACTTTTCTCTCTAAACTTCTCATCTGGTTTCATTTCAATAAATGTTCAAATCATGTTTTATTTGACCAGAATCAAAGAATCCAAAAACTGAAATGTGTATATTGTATGTTTTTCATTTACTATATGTCATGTAATATATGCTTAGATTTACCTGTGCATAAAACTGGACATATAACTCAAGCTCAACCTCTTAAATTCAACAATACTCATATGTCAGTAATAATCTAATCATGTCATATACAGAACTACACCACAATATTACTATTACATACATATTTAAGCTAAATTTTTCTGATAATTCTTATATATCTAAATCCTGATGCACTGATACTTTTATTTAAATAATAGATCTTAAGATAATATCCCCCTGAGACCCAGCAATGCATCTGCAGTAGACAAAAGTTTAACCATGTCTATTACAAAGTTCATTACATTAAAAAAAAAAACATGTATAAATCAAAACAGATTTTAAAATGGATCTGGAAAAAACTGTTGCATTATGCAGTTTCCAATTAGTACAATTATTTAATACATAAAAGCTGAAAATGTCACTTTCCTGGATCTCAGGAGGATAAAAGTTAAGGCAAGATAAGATAAGGCTTTATTTATCCTTGCAGTTAACAGTAGCAACATACGGCAAACAAGTACAGAGAAATAGACAGATCGTAAAGCATCTTCCTACATGTGTGTCTGCTGCAGAAGTGTTAAAAGTACTTCCATTCTGTACTTAAGTAGAAGTACAGCTACTTGTGTGAAAAAATACTCCGGTAAAAGTAGAAGTACTGATTCAACTGCTTTACTGAAGTAAAATTAAAAAAGTACAACTTGTCAATTGTAATGAAGTAAAAAAAAAAAAAAGTTTTAAAATGTATTTATTTTACCATAGATGAAATACTAATTTAACCAGGAAAGATCAGAAAAAATGTCAAAAGTCACGTAAAAGTGAATTACTCTGTAGAAAATGGGTTTGTCACAGTTACTCAGTTTTGTGGGTATGGACAGGAAATTTAGGGGAAATGGGGGGGGGGGGGTCACAATTGAGATAAAAAGTCAGCTTTTTGAGATTAAAAATTCAGAATTATAAGATAAAAATGCATAATTTTGAGATAAAAACTCATAAATATGTAATAAGAAATGTATAATTATGAGAAAAAGAGCTGAAATTATGAGATAAAATGGCAAAATTTATATAAAAAGTCATAATTATGTTATAGAAAGTCACAATTTTGCTCTGATTTTCCCTCTTAAGTGTTAATGTTTTAGTATTTTAGTATTCTGTCCTGTTTGAAAAAGTAATGACAATGTAAGGAGTATAAAGTACAGATATTTATGTCAAAATGTATGGAGTAAAAGTAAAAAGTTGTCAGAAAAGTAAAGTACAGATACCTAAAAAAATCCACTTAAGTACAGTAATGAAGTACTTTTACTTAATTACATTCCACCTCTGGTCTGCTGTTATCATTAGTGCACTTTTTTTTTTTTTACCACTGTTCTCCAGTTCTGCTATCTCAGGAACATTTGTAATCCTTCCCTCCTTTCATGTGAATAATAAAACCCACATGTTAGCCAGAGAATCCAGAAGCAGTATGTCGCACAGTTACATCAATAAATACAGATGTCGACTGTTCTTTCAAGGAGTTTTATAGGATTAGAGTTGGTACCTACGTATGGGCCTGGTGGTGATGGGCTGCGTGGTGGTAGTGGGTGGGACTGTAGTGGTAGGAAATTTCTTGGGTCTGAACTTGTAGTGTCCAATGAAGCCATCTGCGGTCAGGCTGAGATCTGAAAGGAACTGGATTAGAAGCTGGTTCCCTTCAGAAAACACTGGGCTGCAGAGAAAACACAGGAAAGCACACTGCGGGTAATCTGAGAGGAAGTCAGAGGATGGACGTTTTCAGTGAAAATAAAAACTCCTTCATGACAGAATCACCTACGCTGGGGGGCTGTCTCCGCAGTATTTTCCAATCCTCTTAGCATCATTGATTTCAGCTCCGTTGAAAATGGAAACGTGGTCATAGCGGCAGTAATTATCTCTTTCCACATCAAACTTCTCAAACTTGACTTCAATTATCTGCAGAGATAGAAAATAACAAAGGAGAGCAGTCTTTTACAAACCACATCTGACAGCTTCTATCAGGGAATGGAAGAATAACCTACACTCAGTGGGATGATGTAGTCCACACCCATTATACCGTTAGGGAAAAATATATTAGACCACCTTTTGTTTTCTTCAATTTGTTGTTCATTGTGATGCCTGGTACAACTAAAAGTACATTTGTTTGGCCAAATACAATGATAACAACAAAAATAGCTTAATTTCAGAGCTAATTTCTACCCATTTCCCATGCTTTCTTGATAATAACCAAAATCTATGTCACAGTACTGACAAAAACAGTGCTTTTAAAACGTGTAAACTACTGTAAAAAAAAAAGGAATATACCATTTAAATGTCAAATTCTAGTTTCCATATTGAGATTTATTTGTCTGCTCTTTATACCTGCACTTTACATTTGCTGCTGTAACTGTGGAATTTCTCCATGGAGGGGGCAGTCTTACTCTATTTTATTCTATTCAAAGCCGAACCATAAACGTTAGTCATTGCCTCCCCTTTGCAGGCAGGGTCATTATATCACAAACAGAGAAAAGTGTAGAAAAAGTGACTTTTCCAGTAAAAATCTATCATTAACTGCAGATAAACCAAGTGTTATTTATCAAACTCTGTGGGTTTTACTGGTGAATCAACATTGTAGAAGATTCACTATTGAATTCCGGAACTCCCATGAAAAGATGACAAACTGCATTTGACATCAATCATTCAAACATATACATACATACATACATACATATAATTATTCTACAATGACACCTACTCATGCATCACACATGCTTTGTTTATTACAATTCATACAAAAATGTCACCTTTTAAGAATTTATTGGAATTAAAGAACTGCTATATTTTTCACATTTTTTTCCTAGATTAATCCGCAGTTGATTGTTATTATAAATGTGTCTGACCTGGTTCTTCGGTGCCACTATGTGCCAGGAGCAGGTGACCCCAGCAGGATAGTCTTTCTCAGGCCAGTTTGGTGTCTTGAACGACCCTGACGGTTTGTCCAACCGACCTCCACAGTACTGGTCACCTAACGCAACACAAGTGGTGACTGTTGTTCATCCACATAGTAATTATCAGAATGTCATGTCTTTCTTTTGACTCCAGATGTTTTTGCATCCTCTTAAAGACTGAAAAAAGGTTTGAGCACTAACACATGTCTCTGATGTCCCAGAGACAAACACTTAAATCATCACAAAAGCTGTGGTTAGAAAAGGTCAAAGACAAGAAGCTCCTCAATACAAATCTACTTTTCTTTGTAACATACACTCAGATTTTTGTTTCTTTTTTCCAACGTGACTAAGGAACAAATACAGTTTAGCACAATGACAAAAATAGACAACACATGGCAACACTAAAACAAACAATCTGTTAAGAGCCATTGCTTAAAAGCCAAGGTTTCAGAAGTTGTCCATTACAGCTCTCAGCTCCTTGGGAACACTGAACCAACCATTAAAATTCCTCAAAAACAGTAGATGAGACTGCAAACCTGCAGAGGAAAAGCCTCTAAATGATACTTTTGACCTGTGCCTTCTGGTGAAGGGTTCTGGGAAGGCCACTGAGAAATTCCACATCATACTGTGAGAAGTGTTGAGATATTCTTATCTTTTTGTCCAAATGTGTGAATCTTAAACTGATTGCTTTGTTTAGGGTAACAAAACACTCTGAAAGTTGTCGGCTTTTACAGAAAAGGAGATTTAGTTTTATTCTATATGCTGTAATTAATTTTTTTCACTCATTTGCTCTACATGTTTTTTATTCTTGGAGCAACTCATATAAAATGTTTGATAAAATGAAAATTCTGTTCAAATATGAAGTCATAACTGAGGCTGCTTTAAACATTTATATGTCGAGGCCTTATATTCTCTCCACAGCTGTTACCTCTGCATGCTTTGCACGTATGAGTAGGACAACAAAATTAAGAGGAGCTTTCCAAAACCACTGACACACGGCTTTTTCTCCTTATGCTGGTGTGAACTTACCTCTCTCGTGTGGGTGGGCAGCAGAGAAAACTGCCAAGAAGCCACTCCCAGCAGTGTTGGCATCAGATACCATCTGCAGGAGCATCTTGTTGCCCGTGGAAACCAGGGCTCCTGGCTTGAATGTTCCACAGAATCGTCCGAGCCTCTGTCCACTGACATGGCCGCTGTAAACATCCACGTAGTCGTAGCGGCACAGGTTGTCACTCTCCAAGTCGATAAAGCGGAATGATAGGACCACCACCCTTCCCTCAGGGACCTGGGGTGGAGTTCACAAAAGGTGCTAATATTGTAAATGGAATAGTTGCTCTACATACATACATACATACATACATACATACATACATACATACATACATACATACATACATACATACATACATACATACATGTATGTATATATACATACATCATAAAGTGAACCATGAGCCATACATCCATCCATCTATATAGATCGATAGATAGATAGATTTTTTTAATGTAATTTGTTTTACATGGAGGACATGCTACATCTATGTGTGACTTAAGCATCCTGTTCATTTCTATAGTTAAATGTACAGTAGTGGTTTGGCCTCAGTCATATAGAGCTGCTTTAAACTGGCTGTAAGTGTTTGTTGAAACATGGAGGAAATGGAATTAATTTTATGACATTTGTTAATGTGTTTGCTTTATTTTTTATTACTGTGTATAAAACCTGCGGTGAGTTGGTATAAATCATGAAAAACAAAAGTCACTCACTGTGATTCTCCAAACACATTTGGTATTTGGAGGGTAAACTCCTGGGTATCCCTGACTCCCAATTACTCCTGATTCCCCTGTGATGTTTCCACCGCATGTGAAGACTGGTCTGGAGAAAGAAAAATGCTTGTATTATCAAAAATATCAAATCACGATGATGTGTCACAATTTTAGTGTGAGTATAAACGCTAACAAGAGCCAGCGGTTGAATTAAAACAGATATAAATCCACGCCAATGCGCCATATGTCCTGAGTGGAGGCAGATCAGGATGCAGAACATTCTTCTTCATAAACTCCAGGCTCTTCCTCCATAGGCTGCCGTTAGATTCTAGGCACCTTGCTCACTCATAAAGCTTATGAATTGGTTTAATAAATAAAAAAAGGTGTACCTCCGCTGAGACTGCGCACAGACCTCTGAGAAGAACAGTAGACACCATGCGCAAAAAAGACTGCATGTTCTCCACATTGTTGGATTCATGGAGCAGGGGCTTCGTCTGTTTTCGCCCCGTGGTATGAATGGCATTGTGTTGAGCAGCTCAAACGGTGGAGAAAAGTACCCAGGAGTTCCTGAGGGGAGTTTCAGCAACTGCAAGCTGGAGCAGATGAATATATCGTTTGTTCTGCGTAGTAGGAGGGACTGAGCACAGGCTGCGCTTTTACATAAAAAAAGAAAAAAAGAAAAAATAGACGCGCTGGGAGAGTTTCATACGGCACCTGGCCTGGAAACATCCACAGAGGTGGCAGGAATAAACTTGATAGGGCAGTCATGCATCAATTATTTAACATTCCTATGCCTGTGGACTATGAATATAGTAAAGGTTTAATAAGTAACTGAAGGTATAGCACATCACACAGTCCATTCTATTATGTAGGACTAGTTACATTGTCCTACACTGTTACAGAACACTTACATTATTTTACTACACACAGTGGGCAGTTTAGAAACACTCTAAATAAGTGACCAGCAATAACAGCACACACTGGAAAAGGTGTATGAAATCCCTGCGGGCTGTCAAAATGCAGAGGAGTAACAGAGAGCAATAGCACACCCTATTGGCCAGATGTTTACACCTACAAGTTGACTGACTATATACATTAAATAATATCACGTTCATGTATAGCTTTGGTTTATCTCGATTGATCTTTTCATTCATTACCTTCCTGTTCCAATGTGTGTAGCATTAATTTTCTTTCTGTCAAAGAATCTGTCATATCTCTAGTTTGACTTAATCAATATTTTAGCACCATTATATAATCTTAAGATATTATTTTTGGTATCAAATGAATAAATAAATAAATACGTATATATGTAAAATATATACCCCCCCCCCTCACACACACACACACACACTGATTACCACCAAAATATAATCATATAATCATTTGTGCCTTATGCCACTAGCAACTTTTCCTGAAAATTTCAGCCAAATCCATCCATAGCCTTTTGAGTTATGTTGCACACAGCCAAACAAACAAACAGACGGGCGGATAAATGCCGGAAAAAACATTATAATCGTCATAATCAGGTGGTCCTTTGTTGAAAGTGAATCGTCGATCCACTGACAGTCCAAATGAATTTACTACCGCAGCTACTTTTTTTAACTGCCGCTGACATTGTGGTAGCCATTCATGGTAACAACTCACACATCCATTGGTCATATCTAGGTAGGGTTGCCTAAGTCACGCCCTTCTACTTCCGGTCCATGGGTGCTTAGTTTGCAAAAAAAATGAAACGGAGTAAATTAAGCCAGTCAAGGTAAATTCTGATTCCGTTTGACAAGTGCTCTGAAATTCACATATGGTAACTTTTAATAAGAAATATTTGATGTGACATAGGCAGACCACCCGTTTTTGATGTGAAGCAACCGCTTATGTGGGCTTAGTAAGAGACTACAATGCGTCGCGTATGTGACGTCACACTCCGCTCAACTGTGGTGTGGAGTCTGTGATTACGTCACACCCCACTAACTTCCGTGAATTAATCTCTTTTAAAACCAAAATAAAAATTTATATCAGTTTCATTTTTGGATAGAATTAACTCTCACATTTTACGAAAAGTGTGGCATGTTAAATATTTACACTTTCCTTGAGTTACAGCAGTTTTAACATTTTTCCCCAAACTTGAATAACTGCTGAATATATTTCCTAAATATGTTACATTGTCAATTAGGATCAATTCATGATTTTTTTTAAAAATTATTATTGTTATTCCTTAATGGGTTCTTAAAGTCGTTGCTTAGACATGCAGCTTGATTTATTATGATTGCTGCTAAATTAATGTTTTAACAACAGATATGCTTTCTTACTCATGTATTCAATAGGCCAAGCTCAGAAACACACCTTCAGCGCGGCAATCGCCGAATCGGTAGTTGATTATTTTTGCCTTAAATGTCATCTTTGCTTTGGTCGTTATCTACTAATCGGTAATCGATTTTATTTTAGTTTCACAAAAGATGGCGGACAGAACGCCTGGTGGCTCTCAAAAAGCTAGCGCTAAGGTAAATTGACTGTATATAATTGCATTGACTCTGTTTGTTAATTTGTAAAGGAAGTAATGTTAATAATGTTGGACATGACGACGTTTGACTACTTAAGTGTTTGCAATGCATTTGAGAAAAGATTGACGAGTGTTCGCCATGACGTTAGCTAGCTACCAACGCACTCAAGCTAGCCTTTGGCTCCCCGGCCACATTAGCTAATGGAAGCTAACGATTTAGCCATTACACTCAGGTCTAGTATAAAGAGCTCAACAAGAAATGCATATTTTCTCATGCAACTGATTAATACTGGGGTAATTTGATATAAGAGACACTTCTGGTAGACATGAATTGAATTTGCGAATGGTAGACCTTGTATTTAGGAAGTGGGGCCTAACCGCTTCTCGGCGTTAGCAGCTATGGGATATTAATGTATTCAGTCGGTGGCGCTGCTCTTTACTGTACCGCTGGTTGGGCCTTCGTTGTACTAATTTCACTTAGTCGTAGTTGTTGTATAATATACATCTATCCCTAAATATGGGTTATGTTGGAAATCCATTCTGCTGTGGATTCATAAAAGGCTGCCGCAGTTTATCTGTAGACATAACCTAGTTTGTACAGTGAACGATACCTGTTATGCCACTACTGCTCTCACATCGATATCTGATACTCAAGTTCAGTATAAATACGATTTTAATTATTTGAGCTTTAGAAAACACAATACAAATACAAATTAAGCCATTCATTTTTTGATATGTATTTTGTTGCTGTTAAAACACTGTATTTGTCGTCAATCACGCTTTGTTTACATTTGCAGGCGCTGCTTGAGAGCAAACTGAAATCCTTTAGTATTGGTAAAATGGCAGTGGCAAAAAGGACACTAAGCAAGAAGGAACAGGATGAAATAAAGAAAAAGGTGAGTGCCTTTGACTGCTAATATTGATACCACTTTAATTAGGTCACATTTTTGTAATAATGGCACTTTTTTAAGTAACTTCAGCTATGTTAACATGATGGATGGGTGTTTTATTTGTGTTTACAGGAAGATGAGCGGGCAGCAGCAGAGATCTATGAGGAATTTCTCGCTGCTTTTGAAGGCGGAGGAGAGGGAAAAGTTAAAGCATTTGTACGTGGTGGCATTGCAAATGCAACCAAAGGTACTTAAACATTACATCATCAAATAATTATGATATTACAAGGCTTAGGTTAGGGAGTTCACAGAGGCTATTGCAAATAACAATCCTAACTTTTCATTCTTGTCTCTCAGAGGAAGCAGCTGCTGATGAGAAAAGAGGAAAGTTGTACAAACCCAAGTCACGTTTTGAGTCCCAAACAAAAAGCTTCTTACCTTTGGAAACACCTCCTCAATTTCTAGCGCTAGACAAAAGACATGTAAGTATTTTTATATTAACGCTTAGCTCATAAATTATTCCCTTATTACTTATGGGAAATTTTTCATTTTATAATTTTAGTCTTTGAAGAAAAGCACTGAAAAGGAAAAGAAGAAGAGCAACTTGGAGCTCTTCAAAGAAGAACTTAAACAGTAGGTTTCAGTACATCTCTCTGATCTATGTTATTATTGGTGCCTCATAATTCTTTTAAAACATGGTAGGTGTAGAAATTAATTGGACTTTTTTGTATTTTGCAGAATTCAGGAAGAAAGGGATGAAAGACACAAGATGAAAGGCCGTGTCAGTCGATTTGAGCCTCTTTCTGGCATGGATGGAAGACGCTCATGTAAGTGTTTTTGTGCTACACTACGTTCCACTTACCAACTTAGTCGGAAGTGGTCCTGTCCTGAAGCCTTACTCTAACTCCACTACGCATCCCCATTTCCCACTTTTACCCTGAAACAAAATTTATACTGCTTTTCTGCTTCTTTTAGCGGATGGTTCTTCAAGAAGAAACCGTCCGTCCAGTGGTAATTGTGACTTAATATAGTGGTCGTGAATATCTTAATCTTGCCAAGAAAATATTTGTCCTGTCAGTCAGCAGAAGGAAATGATTGTCTTTTCTGTCTCTGCAGTTCTGGATGATTGTGCACCAGGTTCCCATGATGTTGGAGACCCATCTACTACTAACTTGTATCTTGGAAACATCAATCCACAGGTGAAAAAATAATATCAAACTGCTGTAAAAGCACTGATTAACTTAGCTGTGGATGCTGCTCATGAATTAAATACAAAATACTTGGATATATACTCATTTAATAATGGCATGTTGTCCTGCCTTTGCCTTTTTTGTAGATGAATGAAGAGATGCTATGTCAAGAGTTTGGCCGCTATGGCCCCCTGGCCAGTGTCAAGATTATGTGGCCGAGAACAGACGAGGAGAGGGCTCGGGAGAGGAACTGTGGCTTTGTGGCTTTCATGAACAGGAGGGATGCTGAGCGTGCACTCAAAAATTTAAATGGTATGTACTTTATAAACTTCTTCTTGCATCAAAGAGTGCGATACAGATATTTTACATTCTTATATTAAATTTTTTTTTTTTTTCAATTTCAGGAAAGATGATTATGAACTTTGAGATGAAATTGGGATGGGGCAAAGGTGTTCCCATTCCACCTCACCCCATCTACATCCCTCCTTCCATGATGGAGCACACACTCCCACCACCTCCCTCTGGCCTTCCTTTCAATGCCCAGCCCCGGGAGAGACTAAAGAACCCTAATGCTCCCCTACTCCCTCCACCTAAAAACAAGGAGGAGTTTGAGAAGGTAACTCAGCATATCAGCCTTAGGATTTTCTCATGGGTTATGGCAGTGTTGTATTAATTGCGCTGGTATGATGTTAGACTTGATAATGCCACCACAGGGTGTAATTCAAGTGTCTTTAATTGATAGATTTTCATTTATTAACTTGAGTAGTTTTACACTGTATATCATGGTGTAGGTATAATGAAAATTGAGTGTTTCAGAAAGGCGTTTATGTTAATGAATACAGTGTCAGGGGAGTTTGGCCTTTTGTAAAACTGACAGCAGTAAAGGAAAGTTGTTGTCTATGTGCACTTTTAAATGCATTTTTTATATTTTTCACTTGTTGCTATTTAACAATACTCACATTCTATGTTTATTATCTGATGTGACTTCATATACAGACTCTGTCGCAAGCCATAGTCAAAGTGGTTATCCCAACAGAAAGGTACATGTTTTTCTTTTTTTTAAATTGGTGTACAAACTTAGAAAAAAAAAACATCCCATAATGAAGCAATAAGTTTGATCAATTGATCACTGCATGCTACAGGGGGCTGGTCAGTGTGGGTGAGCAATGGTAGTGAAGCCAATTGTACAATATCTTCATATTAATACATAGAAATATACTGAAGGACAGGTTTGCTCTGTAATTAACTCTTTCACGTTCCACCATTACTCATATTTTCTTTAAACAGCATAGCAAAACTTCATGTTAGTGCTTTTTAATGTGGTGTTTAGCGCCAATGACCATGACTTTAGCCCATCGCAGTCCCACCCCATGCATCAACATATAGTTTTGTTACTCAATTTTAGTGACATGATGCTCTGCCACAAACATAGTCTGCTGAATTCGAGGTCTGTATTTGTGAGAGCCTGCTTTCTGACCATTGCTCATTCAGACCGTCTTCCCCCTTGGCCTCTGTCACACTATTGGGAGCTCAGTAAATCTGGCCCCTGCCAACAAATCCAAAGTTGCCAGTATTAGTCTATATATGACCTTTGACATTGGCCTTGGTGAGCAGCACAAGTTGAACTGTCTGCAGCAGCGAGGGACCTGAAAAGCATCATGGGATGGATTGGGAAAGTATACTGAATTTTACCCCGCCATTGGTACGATCAGCTCCAATACAAGTAAATGTGATCTGTGTTGTTAAATGAAAGACATCTTTTTGTCTTGTTGGCCACTCTAGGCTAATTGTATGCAGCCTGCACCATGTATCTCCCCAAAAATGTCACAAAACTCTCCAGTGACTGTATTTTGCACTGTATGCAGTCATGATTTATTCTACCAGTAGATGACCTGTTTAGCCTATTTTAGGCCAACAATCCTATACTGCTTTGGTTCTTCCTCACTTTACGTTAGTTGGGAGATGAGAGTGGGACTGTAAACGCATCATGTTGGCAGACTTTTTCAGTCAATACAGTGTCTTGTTCCTACTTTCATCAATGTCTACAGCTTCACTTCCTCCCCATTTTTTGAAATTTAAATCCAGGGAGATTATTAAGGTTTAATGCAGTGCAATGTAATTAAGTCTACTGAAGTTTGCACAAAATAACAATGGTCATGCAAATGTATTATATAATTTTCCAGTCTTACTGGAATTGTTAGTTTTATTAAATACCATTTCATGAAAGTGTTTTTTTTATAAAGCTTGATTTGTAGCAGCATTCATAGTTTGTTAGACTCAGAGGCATAGTCACAGTTATGCATAATTTATGCTTGGTCACATGACACTCCTCACAGGTGTCTCATTGCTCAAGTCCCACATACACCTTAGCTACTGTAAAGTGAGAGACGGAAACAATGAAGCACTCAATACTGAGAGGAAATGTTCCTGTTGTTACAGATAAATTAAACTTTCATGTCAGCTGTTATGAGTGTTGGACAATCAAGCATAAATTAATCTGTAAGAGACAGGCTTTTCATAGAGATGAAGAGTCCGGCCAGTCTGAATCCGTTTGCTTTAACTGTGTTTTTCTTGTAGGAATTTGCTTTCTCTCATCCACCGAATGATCGAGTTTGTGGTGCGTGAAGGCCCAATGTTTGAAGCCATGATCATGAACAGAGAAATCAACAATCCCATGTACAGGTGAGTTTTTATGTATGAAAACTGTGGCACAGTTGATGGTCTTGGACGATGTTTGAGGTGTTTTGATTTTGTCTTCTAGATTTCTATTTGAGAACCAGAGCCCAGCACATGTGTACTACCGGTGGAAGCTTTACTCCATACTACAGGTGCTTACAAATTTGAATTGGTCCATTCATGAAAGTGTTCTCTGACCTGCAGGATTCATGTTTTTTTTAAATTATTATTATTATTATTGGATAGGGTGAAGCACCAGCCAAATGGCGAACCGAAGACTTTAGGATGTTCAAGAATGGCTCTCTGTGGCGTCCACCGCCTCTGAATCCTTACCTCCATGGTCCATATGATGATGGTGAAGAAGAGGAGGAAGAGGAGGAGGCTAATAAGAAAGGCTGCTTGAAGGAAGAGTAAGAGTATTGCTCCTGCCAATACAATTTGTACTAAATATGTTCTCTTAAAATATGCAATCCAGTTGTCTCTCACATTATTCAAATTCTTCTGAACTACAAATCATCTCTGCAGAGAGCGGGATAAACTAGAAGAGATGCTACGTGGGTTGACTCCCAGGAGGGGGGACATAGCAGAAGCGATGCTGTTTTGTCTCAGCCATGCTGAAGCTGCTGAGGAGATTGTCGAATGTATCACTGAGTCCCTTTCAATCCTCAAGACTCCTCTTCCCAAGAAGGCAAGGCACCATCCCCTGCTGCTCAGAACAGGATTGATTTTCAGCATTGACTCGGAAGTCGGTTATAACAACTTAATTTGCTTTTCTTTGTGACATTTCAGATTGCCCGGTTATATCTAGTTTCTGATGTACTGTACAACTCTTCTGCCAAAGTAGCCAATGCGTCTTACTACAGGAAATAGTAAGTTGTCTGATTTAATATGTTGGACAGTGTTATTCAATATTGTTAAATATCTAGATTCCTGCAGTTACTACTTTACTGTTTTAAATCCTACTTGTTTTTTTTTTTTTTTTTTTTACTTGTCCCTAGTTTTGAGACAAAACTCTGCCAGATTTTCTCAGACCTCAATGCAACATACAAAACCATCCAGGGCCACCTTCAGTCTGAGAACTTCAAGGTACGTTGTGTCCATCAGTTTTTTTCTTCTCATGAAACTAAACAAACTAAATATTTCAGATACTTTGTTATGTCTCCCAAATCCCTAAGTTGTATGTTGATGTTGTTGTTTTCTTCGTATTTGTAGCAACGGGTCATGTCATGTTTCCGTGCGTGGGAGGACTGGGCTGTGTACCCAGACCCCTTCCTCATCAAGCTGCAGAACATCTTCCTGGGTCTGGTGAATCTGTCAGTGGAGAAGGAATCCGTTGCTCTCATGGTGGAGGTAAAATGAACAACAACTCTGTTATGCCTTAAAACATAACTTGGTTTTCTTAGCTTGAATTTGTGTTGTCTGTGACCCAGCCTGAACCGACAGAGGACATCGATGGAGCTCCAATAGGGGAGTATGTAGACAGCAGTCTGCTAGAGGATGTGGATGGCATCCCGATAGATGCTGGAACAATTGATGGTGCCCCAATTGATGGCGCTCCTCTAGATGACCTGGATGGTGTTCCTATCAAACCCATGGAGGAGGACATAGATGGAATACCCTGTGAGTAGAAGGAAACTGTTCATATAGTGATCATCTGTACAGGAACTCACTTTAAAGGGTCATTCATTTCCTTTTTTTGTAGTGGATCAATCTAAAGAAACGCCCTTCAAGGTGGCTCCATCAAAATGGGAAGCAGTGGACGAGTCGGAGTTACAAGCTCAAGGTAAGACGTCTGGACAGGAAGATGATTGACAATATATGGGATGACCTCTGCAAATGGAACATTTTGTCTATTTTTTTTCTTCTTCTTCAGCTGTGACAACTTCAAAATGGGAGATTTTTGAACAGCCTGAAGAAACAAAAAAGTACGTTTTTATGTTTTTTTTCATGAGCTGTGTGTGTGTTGTTTCTCTTGAGTGCTCAATTAAATTATAATTTTTTAAACTGTAAAATAAAAAGGGATGACGATGACAGTGACGACGATGACAAGAGCACTCGCTCAGAGGACACTCAGAGCTACTTCAACCCCATCCGAGATGATGCTGATTATAAGACCAAGATGTCTGAAATGAATGAGGAAAAACGCAGTAAACTGAGAGAAATCGAGGTATTTCATAACACTTGATACATTCTGCACCGTACACAAATATTATTGAATACATTGACTTAATCATGTTTGTGTTGACACAGGTTAAAGTCATGAAGTTCCAGGATGAACTGGAATTAGGTAAAAGGCCCAAAAAGCCTGGTCAGAGTATTCAGGAGCAGGTGGAGCACTACAGGGACAAACTTTTACAAAAGGTATTGAAAAGTTTTTCAATGAGGATTATCAAATATGACATTTGACACAATGTATTGAAATGCATTTTATTATTATATCCTTTGTATTTCCAAGGAAAAAGAAAAGGAAAAGCTTGAACGGGAAAAAGAGCGAGAGAAAAAAGAAAAGGAGAAAATCGAGGCGCGACTTAAAGACCTAAAGAAAGAGAAAGACAAAGAGGACACACCGACACGGAAAGACAGGTGAGAAGCAGCGAGACTGTCAGGAGGCAGGTCTGTGTGTTCAACATGTCCTGTCTGACTTATTTGTCCTCTGTTGTTGACAGGAAGCGACATCACAGTGGGTCACCAAGCCCAACACGGAGCAGTAGACGAGGCCGGTCGTCCTCACCTCGATCAGAACGCTCAGAACGCTCTGATCGCTCATACTCTAAAGACACATCCTCCCGCTCTTCCCATAAAGACTCTCCACGATCCAGCAACAAAAAGTCCTCTAAGAGGTAAGAACATGTCCCCATTTGTTCAGTGAATCCTACCTGAAGAATCTATAGAGGTGATGAACCAGACAGAACATCATAATATTTTCAGGTTAAATCAGTTTCTCACTTTTTGTTAAAATGTAGGTTAGTACTGCTGTTACATTTTGGTTTTAAATATTGAACACTATTATAATAGTTTCATTAATGACAAAAGATAATTGAATGTGTTTTGGGAACATTAGGGATCTAAAATAGCCAGTAAATTGTTCACCATGAGGGAAGAAATACTGGTGTGTAATCACAGCAGATTTGTGATACTTAGGCTACGAGTCCGGTTTTACAGATCTGAAGAAAAATTGATGATGAAAGTCACATGCACTTCAACTGTGTCTGTTAAATATCTAAGCTGCAAAGAAAGTAACAGTAGTCTTCTCAGTTCCCCGTGTTCCAACCTGACAATTTATATTGCACTTAGGAACCAGTTGTCACTAACTTTGCAGCCCCTAGTGAGAAATTATTTGGAACTGTGAGAATTGAGGCATTCTGGGTAATTACATAAATTTTCCTAAATTGTAGGAATCATATTTTTTTTTACCAGTATGGGTGAAATGGACATTAAATCATGTACTTAAGTAGTCCTAAAAAGTCTTACATTTAACTTATTGGAACTCTGTTGTGCTTTCATTTTCATTCACTGAATCCTCCTGTAAAAATATTGCTTTAATATAGAAGCGTGTCTAAAGTGCATGTTTATTCTGAATCTGGTTCAGAGAAGTGACACACCCCTCTTTGGGACCTGCCTTTGTTTTTTTTTTACTTGACTACAGTGTGTACATGGGAACTGAAACAAAAATATAATTAAAATCATGTCTGTCTTCCTAGGTCTCCATCGTCACCTCGCACACCCAAACGATCAAGGAGGTCACGCTCTAGGACGCCCAAGAAATCAGCTAAGAAATCCCGCTCCAAATCAAGGTCCCCTCACCGGTCTCACAAAAAATCAAAGAAGAGTAAACACTGACACGACATTTCTTTTGACCTTCAAACCAGCCTATTCTTCCCCCAACTGATTCATACCCATCTCTGCGCTGTTGTGTAAAAAATAAAAAGTGACTGATGTAGCAGCTGAAGATCGCTGCTCAGATGTTGATGTAGATGGAGGTGAGTGCAGGCCAGGGTGTTGCATGGGTTGCCATCTGGTGTATCAAATGGATGGGGCCATTGCTGTTTTATATTGTAAAAATAAAATAATGTGCTTGTGTCCTGACTCCCCATCACCTCCCAATGGAAATCATCCATGTGGTAGACCACACCCATACAGAGTGTGATGACAATAGTCTTATATTCATGCTGTCATTTTTCGTTTTTGTAGATCACATTAAAAAATAATTCCTAATAAATATGTTCCTTTTTTTAAATTTATGAAATTTTTTATTTTTTATAAATAGCTTCAATATGATTACATTTATTATTTGCATTAGTTGTGTCTTGAATTAAATTACAAAAGCAGAGGTGACAAAAATGATTGGAATTTGTTAAAACGCAACAAGTCTTTTGCATTTTGTTAAAAGCTGATGATGTCCGGGATGTTAGAGCTTAGCCTGTGCCTTCCTGAGTTGGTCTCTCAGTTCCAGAACAGCGATGGAGGAGAGGTGCACTTCATCTGGCCCATCAGCGATGCGCAGAGTCCGTGCATATGAATACCTGTGGGGATAACCGTCAGTAAACACTAAGGAGATGATATTCCTGAGACACTAAAGTTTGTGTTAGATACTCACATCTGTGCAAGTGGAAAATCTCCAGACACACCTGCACCTCCGTAGACCTGGATCGCACAGTCCGTTACCTTACAGACCATCCTGGCTGCTGCCACCTTAATCATAGCAATCT
The DNA here is from genome assembly GCA_020466265.1 of Siphamia tubifer. NCBI lineage: Eukaryota > Metazoa > Chordata > Actinopteri > Kurtiformes > Apogonidae > Siphamia > Siphamia tubifer. Next base: position 28,820,991 of record CM035802.1, on the reverse strand, counting down.
AGAAAGCAAAGTAAAAGAACAAAATCTGCAACAGACTAAAGGTAAACTGGGAAAAACACATGAATATGTTGTCAAAGCAACTAAATACAGCTCGAAACTGAAGAAAAATGGGTCATTACTGTCAGTAACTTGAGTATCACTGAGGTTGGGACTCAATAAGATGCTATTCAATTTGTGTCTAGTGTAGAAAAATAATGTGATTTTGTGTGACATTAAAATATCACATACACTGTATAAATAGTTTACAAAGGAAACATGAGGCTGTATGTGACTCAGGAAAGACTGGACATTGGTACCTGTTTCCGTGCTGCTCGGCTGCCCAGTGTATCCAGACAACGAGCAGCGTGAAGAGTCAGGAGGCGGGTCTGCTCTATCAGGAGGCGACACTCTGCTATCCAATGAGCAACTACTTCCTAAAGAACACAGAAGTAACAGGAGAATGTTCAAGGCACCTACATTAATATTAACTCTTTAATCTACACTGTGAATTGAACTCAAACAGGGGTCCCACCCTCTCTCTGAAGTTTTTTTCCAGGACATTTTTAGCCACTACAGAGATGAGTTGTCCTCATTTCTTGGTCCTCATTGCTCTGCCCTCCAAAGGGGGGAAAGCAAGGGGAATTGTTTGTTTGGCCGTCCGTCTGTCTGTTGGTCACCAAATTTAAGCAGAAACTACTGGACTAATTTCCATGAAATTTTCTGGGAAGTGGTCCAGAATAGATCCCATTCAATTTTGATGAGTCTAGGTCAAAATTCAAGGTCCCCAAAAATGTGCTTTCACAATGGGAAGAGAGGGGAACAAAATTATTTAAGACAACATGATTTTGAGATCATCAAAGTTGCAGTTTTTAGCAGTGCTTCTAAGTGACCCAGATTTAGTTTTGTCACCTATTTTACACTGGTATCCTGCATGTTTTAGATATGTCCCTCTTCCATCACACCTGGAATCCATTACATCATTATCAGGTTTCTGCAGAACCTGGTGAAGAGCTGATCATTAATTGATTTAGGTGTGATTGAAGAGGGAAATAGCAAAAAAAAACATGCAGGATCCCGGTCCTCGAGGACCAGGATTGTCCACCTCTGATTCAGAGAACAGAGGAACCTTGGAGCAAATCTGGAACAGAACATGAACCTGGATGGTCTACGGTTGTGTCTGAGTCTGTCCACCAGGTGTCATCAGAGGGCTGCCACTCAACTGCCTCAGGTTGGAGAATGAAAGACACCCGGAGTCTGTGTTTCCTTACATGTTGGTACAGTTTCTTTCCAAATGTGCCTCTGGATGCAGCCCGCTGGCACAGCAGCTCCAAGGCCAGCTCTGCCAGGCCAACAGCCCTCATACAGTGGTGCAGCCTCCCTGGCCCCAGACGTCCTTGAGCAATCTCAAACCCCCGGCCTTCTCCTAGTAAAAGGAAAAATTGAGTGCGACTTCCAGTTAAAGCTAATTACAGGATTCCATTTCTTGCCCTGTGATCTGGTTCACATAACAGTCAAAACACTTTAAGAAGCAGAGTACATAAGTAAGGCCATAGAAGTGGGTTGTTACTCGTCAAGAGGGTCACATGAGTAAATGCAGTAATAACTAACAAGTATTCAGATAATGCCTAATCTTGTCCCTATTTTGTGCCAATCTCAAGTTTCTATGACAACCCATTCTTGAATTAGAGCCAATAATGTGATTTTTACCTTTCTGTTAAATGCAACCTTGACCTTTGACCTTTTACAATATTGATTATTTCATTATGTATGTATATATGCATCAGTGTGTGTAATATTATGATAATATATCAAGTATTGATTGAAGTCATAGCGTGATATGTCTATGCTTGACACACACAGTGTTACAGAAGTTAATTTTATGACATGTCACCTTTGACCTCCAGAGATCTCAAAAACTATTGGTCGTAGGTGATAACACCAATTATGAGAATTGTGGAAATCTTTTGGTACTAATCTGAAAGTTCCGTGACCTTCTGTTCTTGAGTTATAAGCCATAATGTGATTTTGACCTTTTAGTTAATTCTGACCTTGACCTTTGACCTTTACTCCAATGGATCATTGCATCTGATGCACATTAGCTATATGTATATGCCCATGTAATTTCATGGTGATATCTCATGTATTCATTGAGTTATAGCATGATATGTCTCTGTGGGCACACACAGAGTGATTACAATAATCTTTCCCAAACAATGTTGGGTGAGATTAAAAACACACAACAGCATAGTGTCTTACCTAGAATGATGTTGGATGCAGGAACATGTACGTCATTGAAGTGGACTTCAAAGTGGCCACCATGAATAGCATCTGATGAGAAATAAAAAAAAAATTAAAAAAAAACTCACTAGAGTCCGGACAAGTAGGAGTGTGTATTGACAAGAATCTGGCGACAATACAAATCACAATACTAGTATCCCAATACAGTATATCATGATTCCATTATAAAAACTGTTTTTTTTGGTTTCTGTTTTTAAATGATTATTTCCTGGAATAATTTAATTACATCAGAAATATGCATAAATATTTAACACATTGTATTTGATCACAACAAGACACTGTATGTTGTAATATCACAAAATGTTTCTGTGTTAAAACTGAAATGTTTTACAGAGATTACAGATTATAATCCTGCTCAAATGTTCATATTCTACTGGTTCATAACTAGCATCATAACATTATTTTTGTGCAATCCCAGCAGAGGAACTCACATTTGCCTCTCAGACAGTAAAATGTGCTTTTAGGATACTCCAAACAACCATTATTTAATAAAACAATGTCAAATGATAATAAATAAGACAAACAATAAAAACAAGAGTAAACCTCTGCCATATCTGCATTTGAATACCTAAAAATACTAGTCAATAATGATATAGTACCATGAAATAGTTATATATTGAACCAATACTTTTGAACAACCCTAGGAATAAATATTTGTAAGTTGAAAAATACTGAGGTAAAAGTACAAAGGTAGGGTCTTACCATCCTGTCCAAACACAGTGAGTGGTCTGACCAGAGTTACACCTTCTGTGTCCATCGGTACAAGGATCATACTGTGTTGGCCGTGCCTAGAAACATCAATTTGCTTTTAAATGCTTTTGTAAATATTGTGCATTATGTAGGAAATAATGTGCAGCCTTGATCAATATTTTCTGTTACTGTACAAACAAGGCTGGGTGTGTGTTTTGCCCCGAGGAAAGAGTGTATTATATATGTTGGGTGTGGTGGTTTGGTAGGTTTTTTCATTAACATCTTTTATACAAGAGAAAGATTATTGCCATTATGTGTTGAACACGTGACTTAACTGTCAAGGAGATTAAATGGATACATTTTCCTCCCATGTGAGTTTAGCCAGTGGTGTTAAAATTCAACGGCATGCTGAGTAGTAGCATTATCTTTTATTATCCTGCCTCCATTATAACAGGTTAATGGGAAACAACAGAAAAACCCATTTAACATGCAGGAATGGAAACACATGACAGCAGCCTGTGCAAATAAGGAAACTATTTTTACCACCGACTCAGCAGAGAACACATAAATACACATTCGTTTCGCTGCATGACTGTTTCACTGACCTGCTAACATCTTCAGATCTGCTTCTGCACATAACAATGGCCACTTTACACTGAGGGTTCCCTGCACCTGCGCCAAGTAAAAATCACATGTCGTGTGTTAATTTCATATTGATGTTTTGCGGTGTAATGAACAATGGGATGTTTCAGTCGGGCTCCGTCCTTAACAATTTTGTGACCTGTGACCATAGAAACCGTGGGATGCCGAATAGGAACTGACAAAGTTAGGATGTGACAAGAACATCCAGCTGGGGTTTTTAGTTTCTTCAGCTGGACTCTTTGTTGGGGAGAAAATAAATAGAGTACTGTAATAGTACTGGAAATATAAACACCCACTAGAGGGCAACATCATAAATTTTTTTCATTTTTACAGGATATTACACAAACTAACCACAACATTGATGTTAAAATTACAGCATTTTAGTGGAATTTCCCTGGGTGAGAGTATTTTTTTCACTAAATCTCTTGTGACCTTAAGCTAAGACCGGGTGACCAATAGTCTGCTTTCCTGTTTATATTTCTGCCCAAGTGGCAAAAGTGTCCCCTCAGGACATGACATGTGGACGGCAGACGGCTCCACAAGAGACATTGGAAGCCTTTCAATAGTCACAGCATGAGAGTCAAAGCATATGCAAACAAAAACAAAGCGTGACAGATGTTTAGTTGTCGAACTCCCCCTTTTATACCAGGATAATTATTATTCTGGTTCATTTAAACTCTGATTTTAACCAAACAAAACAAACTGCAACCAAACACCAGGTTTGGAGAAGCCCGTTTAGCCTGGAGGACAATTGTGTTTTCATGTGAATTCTTACATAAGAAATATGGCCCGTGATGTAAAAGGTGAGCCACGCTGTAATGCCACCACCGTGTCTGAACATGTCCTGCCACAGGAATGATAATAATTCCAGCTGAGTGATCTGTGTTCCCGTGAACATCATTACTATTCATTTAAGGGAAAAAAACTAAAACATTAACATGTCATTAGTCAAAATCCAATGTGTATTTCTTTGCAAAAAAAGTGAATATAAAATGACTAAACTGCTTTATTTTTCTTATTTTGCTCGTCTAGACAGAGAGCTGTGTAAACTGACGAATACAAGCTGAAAGGACACAGCTTTCATCACCAACCCCCCCCCCCAAAAAAAGGCAAAACAGACAGAGGAATAAATCTTTAAGAGACAAGGATTTTAAATGTCATGTTTAAATGTCAGTAACTTTTCTAATGTTGGTGAGGTTGATCCAAAATGCAAACAACCACATCCTAAAACAAATCAAAAGTGCTTGTATTTAGCTGACCGCAATAAACACAATGAGAGGAATAATAAATAGGACCAAGATGAGTCTCTATGGATGTAATTTTATACCCATTTATATTCATTCTGTCTTTGCACAGACTCACATAAAAGGCAACCACTGAGTCAGCCTTTGCATAAATGTAGAGAAATTACCATCCCTTTCATCTTATCTGGGAGTGATAAATAACTTTTTGTGCTATACTTTGCTTAGTGCACTCAAGTAAACAGTATGGTATCACAGCATTTTTGCATGTCTTAGTCACATTTATAGTAAAGTAAAAAAAAAAAAAAAAATACAGTGGAAAAAACACACACACACCCAATGCACACGCACACACACACGTGCATGGAGGGCTACGTGGAGAAGTGAAGGCACTCCTAAAGTGTCAGCACTGAAGGCAGCTGGGCGGGTTATATGGCAGAACGACCAGACACTGCAGTCCAGCAGCACTGCGCTCCCAAGGACACACAACAGTTGTTTGTGTTCAGACAACTGGATTAACACCATTGACTGGAAAAGCCACAAAGAAACACACACAAGGTAAGGAAAAAAAAACAACCTTATACACACTTATGTGTTATTTATTCATTCACTTACTTTAAAAAAAAAAAAAAAAGTATGACAAGGAGGTCTTATGTTGTATTTCTATGCTTCTATACTTAATGTATAAATAAACTGAGTATATTTGTACATTTAATTATTGCAAAGTGATAGAATGAAGAGTATGGGGCTGTTTTTATCCACTAGTCAAAAGTTCATTTCAGATCAACAGTCAAAGTCCTGGAAACATTTTATGGCTTTATAACCATACAGAAGCCACGATAACACGCTAAAATTTAAGCTGTTAACCATAACGTCACCTTCCCTAAAATAACTGCCCGTAGCATTTTTAGACAAAAATGACTGATGACCTAAATCATCAAATATTCAGTTTTTGGTGTTCCCTGAAAAATATGAGGAGAAAAAACAAAAACAAACATAGGCTGGTGATGATATTCATCTGCTGTTGTTCATGTTTCTTTGTTTTAGGACAAAAGTTGGTTGTTTTTAAGATATGCACAGCTCATTTTAACTAAATAAAACCACAGTTGTCAGGATTAAATGGTTTTTATCTAAGTGAAAACAGTAAAAGATTAGGTTTTTTTCTCTGGAAAATAAGAATTCATTATAATCTGATCTCAGCCTACTAACTTACGTCAGTAAACAACAATCTCTAGATCTGAATCAAAAGCTTTGGGAAAAAAAACTAAGAAACCATGAGTTAAGAGATATTATCTTCTCTTTCAATTTAGATCATTATGTTCCACTGATACTTTTTAAACCCATTTTGTGGTGATGTCCAAATAAATGTCTCCACATTTAACCTTTCCCTTGTCACCCTCTGCATTTTTCAGTAAAATTCAGGTCTTTCAACTATATTTAATTCACTGATAATGTAGACATTCAGAACAGCTCAGAGTAAATGCAAAGTGTTTTTTTTAAATATCAGAAAAAAAAACAGTACAATACAACATTAAGTCAGCACAAATTAAGCATCTATATCCACCGTCATGCGTCAAACTATGGGTTTTACTGGTGAATCAATATTTAGAAGACAACAGTGTTTCCATGTTCATTTTACCTGAATTATTTACATGTGTTGATACAATAAAGAGTTCAAAGGCTATTAAACATTTTATGTCAATGCAGGTTTTTGGTCATAGGAGGCAGTTATAACCCTAAATATGAGTTAGTAATATATTCTAAAATAATATGCAAATTAATTTACTTTGTTGTAAGCATTTGTGAAGCCACAATATCTGTAATGTCTAATAAAAACTGACCGACAAAACAAAAAACATAAAAACTGACAAACACCACTGCCTGTCCATGTGAAGTACAGGCGTTGACAGCTGTGGAATAGTTGACATATTTTCAAGTTTTCCTCTGAACATCTGCTTCACTAACTCCTACTCTTCCCATGTGGGACATAATTACTCATTATATAAGAAACCTGGAGGGCTTTCATAAAATGCCTGCTGTCATTTAGGCAACAAATGTAAATCACCAAAATGAATATGAGGTGACAAATATTCTGCACATTGAATCTTGAGCCAGGAATTATTTCAGCAGAAGGGTAGTGAGATCAACTGTTGGGTTACAGGGATAGTTAAAAGTCCAAAACAGAATCAAATTTGTGATGCTAAATTCAAACTTGTTATAATGCACATATGTTTTTTTCAATGGATAATGATGAAAGATAAAAGCAAAAATATTTAAAAAAAAAAAAAAGATGGTGTGAAATTGATAAAAGATGAGATGAAACATGGGCAACCTTATCTCATTCAGTAGCTACAGGACTGGAGTATTTGACTCTTCAGTAGTTGCCAAACATTCACGTGTAACACAACAGTCTGGATCAACGTTTCACTTCAAAAGGATGTCCTGTTGGACCAGCACAAACCTTATACAGTATTAAAGCAGTATCCTGGATCCACAGCTGGCCAGGAACCAGACTGATGCACGTCATCGGCATCATCTCTCTCCCCATATTTCCCATCACCCTTCACTTTTAACAGCCTCCTTTAGGCAAAAAACAATCAATCATTACAAGAAGGAAGACAGTTCACGAAACGGGCGCACAATAGGAAATATGTATCTGTGTTCAGATAAGGTTTACAAGATGTGAGCATATTGTCCTACATGACATTTACATGGTACCAGTTTGATGAGCAGCTTCAGTAAATACAAGTGTTTCTGCTGTACATGTTATTAATCAATCACTGGGATTAAATATGTATTGATTATTTTATATCTGATAGTAATTCAATTAGAAAAAAGAATGAACTATGAAGCAAGTTTGTTTCACTGCGGGTCAGTGAATACAGTCCAGACAGAAGGAGCTTAAACCATTAGTGAAACCACGCATAGAGCTGAAGCAGAAGAAAAACAGGACTTACTTTTCCTGTTTCTAATCAAAGCTTACATGTTTACAGACACATTCCTCACCTATTATGTATCACACAGATTAACACATTCCTTATTTTACGTACTTGACATCATGCACAGTGACAAAGGGGGAAAGCAACATGTTTCTGCCTGAAACAGTATTAAGTGTTGCTCTGTTTTGTTTTGATTTATGTGCAGCAGAAATGGAAGACTACGTGTACCATGATCACGATGACTTCAATGAAACGTATGATTACGACTACCACACTATTTGTGACAAAGAAACAGTCCGTTCCTTTGGCAGCGTCTTCCTCCCGGTCATCTACGCTCTGGTTCTGGTGGTGGGCCTGGCGGGGAACGCCCTAGTAGTGGTTGTCTACACATCGCGGTTGAGACTACGGACCCTGACAGACGTGTGCATCCTTAACCTTGCGATTTCAGACCTGCTGCTCCTCTTCACTCTGCCGTTTTGGGCGGCCGATGCAGTCCACGGTTGGAGGTTGGGGGCGGCTGCCTGTAAGTTCACGTCCTTCCTCTACAGCACCAACTTCAGCTGTGGTATGCTGCTGCTGGCATGCATCAGTGTGGATCGCTACCGTGCTGTTGCGCAAATACCAGGAGGCAGGAATGGGATAGGTTCCCAGGCACGGAGACAGTGGGTCCTGGTGTGTGTGGGGCTGTGGGCTGCAGCCAGCTTCCTGGGCCTTCCAGAACTCATTTTCTCTACGGTCAAACACTCCCACCACAGGATGGCCTGCACTGAGGTGTACCCACCCAGCATGGCCCGACCTGCCAAGGCCGCCCTGCAGTTGCTGGAAGTGATCCTTCGGTTCTTGCTGCCTTTCTTGGTCATGGTGGTGTGCTACTGCTGGGTTGGATGGACCCTGAGCAGAGCAGCTGGGGTGCGGAGAGAGCGGAAGTGGCGGGCCCTGCGCGTCCTGCTGGTTGTGGTGGCGGTGTTCCTGCTCACCCAGCTGCCGTACAATGTCGTCAAGCTGTGCCGAGCGCTGGACGTCATCTACCTCCTTGTGACCGAGTGTGAAGTCAGCAAAGGCCTGGACCGTGCTCTTCAGATCACAGAGAGCCTGGCGCTTTCCCACGCCTGCATCAACCCGCTGCTCTACGCCTTCATGGGCTCTTCCTTCAGGGGACACGTCCTCAAAGCTGCAAAGCGCCTCGGACAGCGGATCAGCGGACACCAGAGAAATGTCACAGAGGAGCCAGTGATGGAGATACCGCTCAACAATCGTACACAGACACAATCGCAGTCTGTTTCAGAAGACCAGGACACCAGTACCTTTACTATTTAAATCTAAAGCAATCATCTACTGTTCCTGAACGCACCTCTGCACATGTGTATTTATCTCCACATTATTCCTTCCCTATGATATAGACGTGTATAGCCATAAATATTGTTTTTCCATGTAGTACCTATATGAACATTGACTTTATATGTACTAACTAAGCATTGTATTTTGTACAAATTATGTATTTTGTTAAATAAAGGAATAAAGATTTTAAGAATCCAACAAATGCTGCAATTAAATACAGCTGAGAACGTGTTCCTCCATAACAATCCAATTGAACCTTGCAGCCTGTAGTGCCTTCGAAGAGATCATCTGTATCTCATTTCACTACATCCCATAGTTTCAAATTGGGATGAGCGATGGCTTAATTGCACAGTGGGTGATCTACTGAAACAAACAGTGTTGGCAAACAAACAGAACAATACACAGCAGGAAGGACCCCACCATCCCATCAAAGTGAGGAACAGTATTGGGAACACGTTCCTCTAAGGACCTAGAAGAACTCATTGTTTTCATTCATGCATAACTTGTTAGTTCAATAATCTGGCTTTAAAAGAGCTAATGGTTTGCAGTAGAGTGTGATTGAAAGCATTATTTTCTAACATTTTTAACATTTCAGTGGGACAAATACTTTCTCTGATACAATAAAGGGAGACTTTTATTGTGTTCCCTCCGAGTGTCTATAGTGCCATCACATTATGTCTAGGACAAAGAAAAGGCGCCGCACCTCTCCAACAGAATATCAGATATCAGCACAAAGCAATGGATGGCAACAGTCCAATAGTGTCTCATTATTCAGGTCTGTTCACATGACGGTTATGATACAAAAAGGCTCTAATCTTTTTGGCCAACACCACAGAGAGCCTGTTCTCATCTTTAAACATTAAACAATTTACCTTTTATCATATTATACTATCTTAGTCATAGTCTTTCACTGTAATGGTTTAGAGCTCGAATTTGTAGGAGTAAGACGCTCCAAATTAGGTGTGTCTGAAGGACACAAGGTAAGGCTATTTTAAGAGACATAGGAATTACTAAATAAACAAAAACTCAGTCTGACCCAGATGTGGATCAGTCTTCTTCTTAAACAACACTTTAATAAACTATTATTAAAATAAAGTAAGTAATCCATAAAGAACCAGTGATACCTTTCTGGAAATCACAAAAAAAGAATTTATGTATCACCATTTTTTATCTCGCCCAACATTGGTTGAGAGAGATTATTGTAATCACCTTGTGTGTGTGTGTGTGTGTGTGTGTGTGTGTGTGTGTGTGTGTGTGTGTGTGTGTGTGTGTGTGTCCACAGAGGCATGTCATTCTATAACTCAATGAATACTTGAGATATGACAATGAAATTACATGGGCATATACATATATCTAATGTGCCTCAGATGCAATGATCCATTTGAGTAAAGGTCAAAGTTCAAGGTCACAATTAACTAAAAGGTCAAAATCACATTATTGGTTATAACTCAAGAATGGAGGGTCACAGAACTTTCAGGTTGGTACCAAACGATACCAAATACAGATTTCTACAATCCTCATGATTAGATGTTATCACCTATGACCAATAGTTTTTGAGATCTCTCGAAGTCAAAGGTGACATGTGGCAAAATTAACTTCTGTAACACTGTGTGCGTCAACCATAGACATATCACACTATAACTTCATCAGTACTGGATATATTATAATATTATATGCACTATATACATATAACAAAATTATCAATATTGTAAAAGGTCAAAGGTCAATGTCGCATTTAGCAGAAAGGTCAAAATCACACTATTGGCTCTAATTCAAGAACAGGTTGTCTTAGAAACTTGAGATTGGCACAAAATAGGGGCAAGATTAGGCATTCTCTGAATACTTGTTTATATCGTCCTCTGTTTTGCATTTGTTGGGTGAAAATCAGGTATTTGCCTGTATTTCATTTACCGATCTGATAAATGCTTGTGAAAGTTCAGATAGAGTGGAGGGTGATTATGTCAGAAATAGATAAAAGTGGGAAAAAAACTGACTTTACCTGTAGCATATATCATTAACTGAACATAAAGCAAGTGCCTACAACCACAGTCATTTGTCAGACTAGACCGGTTTTTAAAGGTGAATCAATTTTGTAAAAGATGACGGTGTTTCCACCTTCACTATTTAGCCTTTGTTCTATTGATAGAATCAGTGGATAAAGGGGTATTAAACATTTTTAATCAGTAGATGATTTTAGTTGCCAGGGGTTGTTTGGGTCTTTATGGGTTACTCTACAAGAACACTGTCCTGAAGTAGTTTAATAAATATAGTCCTGTGGTTTAAAGATTACAGACTGAAGATCTGGGAAGCATTAAGTTTCTCCTTATGCCTATTGGGGCAGCCTTATAGCTTCCCCACCCCAGAATTACCCTGCTAACTGCCTATCTCTGAGCTTACCTCAAACAACTTCAGAGGAAAAATGAAAGCAGAACAGTCCATCTTCCCATAGTGCATGTGGACTACAGGCAACATTTTTTCTTAAGCACGCGGGCCTCCATTTCCTGTAAGTTTATGTTGTACTGGGTTATTTCGTGACGAGAGGCAACCATGTGAAGACAGCCTCTGCCCAAATGTGGCGTTACTGTGGTAATTACTGTGGTAAATACAGTGCAAAAGCAGCATAAAAAACATAAATGAAAAAAACAAATCTGAAGACATGAGCAGCCTTTCTTTTAGTTTCTCTTAGAAAAATGATAAGGAAATATGCAAACACGTGCTTCTTTAGGGGACGCCGCATGACCTTGGAAGGATTATTGGGAAACACCCTCAATGTATCAACAAGCAGCTGGCAGTGGATACTTCACTGACATTTGGAAAGTCTGAGTCGCCAAACCTTGACGATTACGTGACAAAAGCTCTGCAGTTTTACTTCCACTTTGTTATTCATTTGCCTGGATACAATGACTCACTGCAGGGAATCAAAACAGGCTCTAAGAACATGGGTTGCCAGTGTCCACAACTACAATCACAGCAAGCAAATGGTAACCAATACCAAACATATTTTCCAGTGAGGATGAATTTATTATGACAACCTCATGAATCCAGAATATCGACTCCACTGGGAATTTTACTCCTACGTAACAGAGTAATATGAAGAAGAGGGATTCACACTTGGAGAAAAACTGGGAATGTTTGTTGGTAAACCATAATTCTTCAAGCTTTTAGCGGGAAGAAAGAATTTGGAGTAGATTGAAAAAAACAACAGGCCACTGTTTTCCTTTAAGCCCAAAATGAAAACCTCAGACCATGTCTGTGTCAAAGAAAACATCTGGAATATCTTCCAGCTCAGGGAGATTGAGATCAGAGGTACATGATTATTTAGAAAGATTAGTACAAGGTTTAGATCACATCTGTCTATTAAATATTATTTTACAATATTTGTAAATTAATTAGTAGAATTCCTTTTTTCTCTAAAGAGAAATTATGTTGTTGTGATTTTAACTAGATTCATAATAAAGTTAAAAGAACCAGTAATGAAAGTAAATGTCGACTGAAATCATGAGTCACACTATTATTCACAATATGGTTTTATGTTTCCACAATGACAAAATTAGTTTGAAAGTTGCTTATTTTACTTCCTCACAGTATATTGTAACGAAATGTTTCTAAAACTAGTGTTTGTCCTTTGGTTTTTCTTCCCAGTTCAACCTTCTGGAAGATTAAAGACACTACAGGACATTTTTCACAGTGAAATGACACAGGTTTTCAGGCTCATCAAATTGTTTATGTTACATAACACTAATTGAAAGAGTTGGGAACACTTTTTTCTTGTGCATATGTTAGCGGTTTAGATAAACATTCCTCTCTGCAGCACTTTGTTACTCCTACACCCTGGGTGTGTATACACTCTTGTCACACTGAAGAAGTTCATAAGGATGTAACAAACCAAAACCTTTTCAGATTTACTCATTTAAATTTTTTAAAAATAAAACACCTCCAGACTTCGCACATAAAGGCCTCCTTTTTTAAAGTTAAAGGAATACTGTAATGGTCAAAAAGCATGTTCTGAGTTTTTTTGTGGGATACTAAACACCTTTTTTTAATGATACAGCTAATGGAAACAAAAATGTACATACCGCTACTCCACCATTTCTTGCCGTTTATGACATACTTTTCTCCATCCCTGTGAAGAGTACACTCCATGTTGGTAGCATCACTGGAGGCCACATCTGGTTCTGTGAAAAGGAACGATAAGTCAGATTTTCAATACACTAAACCATGTTTATATGCCTTATTTAAAAAGAACCCAAGTTAGATTTAGTAGGTTTTATATCTTCCCCTCTGCTTTTGCCAAAATTCCAAAATAAAACAAAAATGCATTAGTGATATTTTAACATGTGATTCATAACAGAACGTCAGAAAAAAAAAAAGCTTTATTATTGCAAGATGGGGTCCCCATCTAGAGTAACAAATCACTGAATCTGGTGACAAAACATATCCCCAAAGCACTACTTACTGCAATTTGTGTGTACAAAAACCACGGGAGGTTTACACCCACCGTAATCACCTCTGGCAACAGCATGCTGCTGTATCCAGGCATTGAGCAAAAGCAAAGTGAAACAAGAGGGAGACATTACTCAGAGGGAACTGGCATTTTCTTATAAGCATGTAGAGCTTTGAAACAAGACGTTTACAAAGCTGGTAGAAGTCATGCTGAGCGTAATACACCCCATTTAAGGCCATTACCATCCGTGGTGTGTTTAGCTGCAAACCACAATAAATAATTTATTAAGCGCTCTTTGGAACCGGATAGAACATCGATTCCAAAAGGTTATTGCATGAACCATCCAAATACCCCCTGCCATGTGGTTAATTACAGAACTTCTTCAATTACAGACAACATGGCGTTCTCTATAATCCTGACATGTTAATGATAGTACCTGTCATACAGAAGCAGGAGCGGATCTCCCCTTTGAGCAGAGGCTGTAGCCATGTTCTCTTCTGTTCCTCACTGCCAAACATGTGGAGCACCTCCATATTTCCTGTATCTGTGGAAAAACGGCTTTAATTATACTGTTGTACACCCTGAGGCATGCTTTTATTTTTTTGGTTTTAGATAATTCTATTCTTCTTTGGAACCCTATTCAAACATCTACTAAATGACGCCAAAGTATATGGTTGTTAAATTCTGGGAGGGTAGGAAAGAAACAGAAGGGCACAAAGGACATGAGCCATGATGGAAAAGTGTAGATTCAAGACATCAATTCTTAAGTCATGTGACTGTCAAATGAACTTGCATATGTGCCTTGTGTAGTGAGTTTTACCAGGCGCCTGGCAGTTGAAGACCTCTGGGGCAAAGAGACAACGTCCACTTTCCTCTGCAATAAAGGCATAGTCCAGCTGACTGAGACCACTGACCGAAGGCAGGAACAGGTTCCACAGTCCGGCCTCCCTTGCTTTCGCCTGCACACAGATACATGATCAATGCTTTACACACATGGATTTAACCTCAAACTTGGCCTTTTTTGTTTAGTTCTGTATATTTTTATTGAGCTGATGAAAGTGAGTGAATTTCTCCTTTATGATTAACAAAATAACGTGTAAATGGATGCCCTTCCAAATGAGACCATTGCTAAGTTAATGATAATCACATTTTGATGAGATCCCAATAATCAGTAATTACTTCTTACCCATGACTATCACATACAGGAATTCATATGGATAATGTTTCTGCTGGGCCTCTGTGGCAAAAGACTTTAATTTGTATTACTTTGCCCCTCCTTCAGAGGGGCAGAGTAATAAAAACCCCTGAAGGGGTATTGTTAATAATCAACCAATGTTGGGGGAGATTATTGTAATCACTTTGTGTGTGTGTGTGTCTGTGTTTATCTGTGTGTGTCCGTAGAGACATATCATGCTATAACTCAATGAATACTTGTGATATCACCATGAAATTACATGGGTATATACATATAGCTTATGTGCATAAGATACAATGATCCATTTGAGTAAAGGTAAAAAGGTCAAGGTCACAATTAACTAAAAGGTCAAAATCCCATTATCGGTTATAACTGAAGAACGGAGGGTCACAGAACTTTCAGATTGGTACCAAGTGATGCAGAATGAAGATTTCTACTATTCTTATAATTGATGTTATCACCTACGTCCAATAGTTTTTGAGATCTCTAGATCTCTTTTTTTCCCACAATTTTTTCCTCAACATTGTAGTAGTCCACAACTAAAAACAATAGGGAAATCAGTCAAAAAAAGCATTCATAAATGATGTGAATGGTCAAATTATCTCATTCTGGGAAAAAAAGTAGAGAGAGAGAGAGAGGGTAAAACCTTGTTGTAATAAATTAATACCATTGAGGAATTGATTAAAGTTGCTGTGGGTTCAAATTTTGAGCTGTGGGGGGGTGAAGGTTAGAGTCTGTAACCTTGAAATAATATCAAGTAAATTAAAAGTCAAGAAAACATACTGTGCATTTATTTTTTCCAACTTCATGTATAATAAGCAAAAAAAAAAACCATGGGAGAGATGTGCCTGGGACTACGTGTTTTATTTATTTAGTTTTTGCATACATTACCTTCAGACCTTCTATAACTGGGGGAGTGTGCCACCTCTGAGGAGAATGAGCGTGCTTCACATAGTACTCAGCAACTTCCTGGAACAAAACGATACATATTCTAAAGTATGTTGGTGGACAGCTCAGAGGATCCAATTTATTTGGATTATTTCTAACCTTTGCCATGGAAATAAAAATGTTTGTTGATGCAGGGACAAAACCATATCTGTAGCTACATGTTTTCTTTATCACAGCAGACTGCCCTTTTTCCTCACTGCCCAATTGCGCTACATATAATAATGAAATATAATTTGAATGTGATCATCAGCCCTGTGATACCCTGCCAACAGTAACTTTTGTTTGCAGTGAAACTTATGTAATCTATTGATCTTTTGTTTCTTCAAATCAATTAATTCATTCTTATTGCATGAATGAATCACTGTGCTCTGTTGAATCCTTTCATGTCCTTTTGAGCAAACAAAATTCTTGTCTCTGGCATGAACACTAACCTCCTGGGCAGGAAGAATGTATTGTCTCATGAAGTCTTTGACCTGCTGGAGAACAGCCTGGCCTTTAGCTGTCTGAAGGAACAGTTGGTCTTGTGCTGGACTTGTGAAAGTCCTGGAAAAAAAGAGACACTTAAAAGTCAACAGGGAAAATAGGAAGTTGCTGGATGCCAAATTCCTGTGGTGGCTGGCTTAAGTTTAGACAGCAGGTGGATTTGATTTCATTTCTGGCTTAACACAGCAGGGATTTTAAAGAAAACATGCAATTAACAACAGTCGTGCTTGAGTGTTTTAATGACATTCTATTAATCCTAACACAAACATCAGGCTTCCTTAAAACTGTTTTGATTCACATCCTAGTCCATTCATCATCGGAATCTGCTTGATATTAGTAATTAGAAAAGCACAATGAGAGTGCATTATAAATAGAACAACAAACCTCTGAGCAAGCTGCAAGGCAGTCTTAGCTAAAGGTTCCACACACTGGCCAAACAGAACTGCATTGGGAGCACTGGCATTACCCAGTAGGTGGCGAGCATAGACACCCTGATAGATTAAAAAAACAAAAGAAGCGTGAAAAAATATGCTTCGTTCCTGTGTAATCACAAAGACGACAAAGATAAACCGTTAAGCAGTGTCTAACCTGTGCCTACACTGCAACACTTCTATTAACTTGCAAACTACATTATTCAAGCACACAAACCTGAGCGATTCCTGCCATTTTAAAGACAGCCAGAGCCACATAGAAATTCAGCTCTGGCAACCCAGACGATATCCCTCGACAGCGGCAGTAAACAGAAACGATGTCTCCCACAGATGGGATACCTGCTCATTAATGCAAGGTCAGGGAGTGGAAAGACACACAATAACAGATATTATCCTGGTACCATTTACTGGGGTTTGACAAGAGATGAATTTGTATAAAATCTTTCTTGCTCAACAGGAATTCAAAACACAATCTGTTGGTTGTACTTAGTGTCATCATTGTGGATGTGTGTCTCTAGGGACTTTGTCATTTCCTTTACTTGAAATAAAATGCACACTGACACCAACACAAATACTGCTTTCTACTGTTGCTGTTTGTTCATGTTGCACAAATACTGTGTACAGTGTAAATAAAAAGACAGGAAACGAATTTTTCTTTGGCTCATGTAGACCGGCAAACCCTGAATGAAAATCACATACATGTATAACAATGAAAAAAATCTATTTCAATCCTGTGACTGAGTCATAACTGTTGTTTTTACCTTCTATTCCTTTTAGGCTGCCTACTGTATTGATGACGCTGATGCCTATGGGCAAGTAGTGAGGCATGAGGAAGTAGGCCAGGTCAGTTATGGGCTGCCCAGTGGTAGACAGCTCCCAATCTAACAATGCTATCACTCGGGCCTAAACAGAACAAGGACACATGGAAAAGATTTGTAGAAAAATGTAGCAGTTTGGAACAGAAAACTGCCAGGAAGTTGTACCTCAGTTGGATGGAATATTATATTTTCTAGCCGGAAATCTCCATGGACAAGCATTACTTCGTTATCGTCTGCTGGCAAGTTCTTCATTAGCCAATCAGAAACCTTGTTCATGTCTGGAATATCCCTGTGCGCTGCTGCGTTGTACTGCTTGGTCCAGGTGGACACCTTTAAGTACAGAATTCACCTCTGAATATAACATCTCTTTAACCTTCCAGGCAGTGTCTTCAGTTAATGTGGTTCCTAGTCTAAAAATATAACACCTTACCTGTCTCCTACAGTATCCGGGGCCTTTCCCATATCCTTCAAGTTTCAGTAATGTCAGAGACATCGAGTGCAGTTTTGCTAACACTTCCACTGCTGCCACATATAAAGCTGCTCTCTCTGCTGCAGTCACTTCAGGCAGCCTGGGATCCCTGAATATACGCCCCTGCAACAAACAGTAGTACCATTTTAACTTAATACCCCTAAAAATAGCTGTAAATATATAAATAGATTTAGAGGTCTGGGCCAGTATTAATACCGTCAACAAAAGTTAAAAATTTCAATAAAAAAAAGACTTACTTAAATTCAACATAAAAAAAGAAGAAAAAAATACTACAATGAATGATGCAACATGAAGTGAAAATAGAGGTGACACATCCATTTGGTTTTAATTTTAGACCAATTAAACGTTCGCATTTGATTCAGATACATGGTTTTACTACTAGGCTCCGCTGTGGGTGGATCAACAATAACGTTAGTGGCAGAAACTGTAAAAGTGCAAAAGTTTTTTTTCCCCACAATATCTCTTTTTTGTAATAGGAAAAAAGGTCAGTTTAGCTTCTTCAGAATAGGCTACTTTAAAAAGTAAAATGGATGTTAAATGAAACCTAAATTATTGATCTTATTTTTATTTAACCGGATGATGTCGCATTGAGATCAAGATCTCTTTTACAAGGATTAAAGGGCTACATTAAAAGGTATTAAACCTGTATAATAAAAATCTACTTATGCATATATGTATACATTTAATTTGACTAAAAATAAAGTGGGTGGAAAAAACAAAATTAAAACTGTTAACTCTGATCTGGGCATGATAAGTAGGCAAACAAACATAGGTAAGTCCAAATTTCATCTTTTATCATTTAAAACATAGAGCAAAGGTCATTATGCACTAGTTACAGCTGATGTCATACTTATGTGAAATTTGGCCTCAGTGATACAAACCTTTATATGCTCCATTATGTAGAACTCAGTTCCAATGACTTCAGGATCAGTGCAGTGTAAGAGAGGCTGCGGAACAGGGAAACCCACTGAGAACAGGGCCCTCTGCACCCGATACTCCCTGTCCACCTGAAGATGGTCACAGAGAACATTTCTAAACTGACTTACGCTTTGATTAGATTAGATTTTACTGATGCCACAGCAGTGATATTCACAGGTCAATGGAACAATAAAATGAACTACAAGAAAAAATGTGCATGCATATAATTATGCAAAAGACAAACAATATAAAATAGGAATAACAGTAGTAATAAAAGTGCATTGATGGAGGATACACTATATTACCAAAAATATTGTCTCACCTGCCTTGACTTGCATATGAATTTAACATCCTATTCTTAATCCATACAGTCATATGGGTTCGCTCCTTTGCAGCTACAATAGCTTCAACTTTTCTGGGAAGGTTTTCCACAAGGTTTAGGAGTGTGTTTATGGGACCATTCCTCCCAGAAGCATTTGTGAGATCACACACTGACATTGGACCGAAGGCCTGGCTCTCAGTGTGTGCTCTAATTCATCCTAAAAGTGTTCTGTGGAGTTGAGGTCAGGACTCTGTTCAGGACAGTCACATTCATCCACATCAAACTCTCTCACCTATGTCTTTATGGACCTTACTTTATGCACTACTGTTCCCACAAACTTGGCAGCATGAAACTATCCAAAGTCTCTCTCTATCACACACACATACAGAATACAGAAATGTCATATTAAACTCCATAGATTAAGAATGGGATGTCACTTGAGTTTATTTCAAGGCAGGTGAGCGACTACTTTTGGTAATATTGTGTATGTCAAATCATTACATGTATCAGTGAGGCGTCTCCCCCTGCTGGAGAAGTTAAACAGCTGCACATATGAGCTTTAATTTGTTTCCCAGTTGTTAGTTTTACCTTGTGAGCCCCTGGCAGTAGCTCACCAGGTGGTTTCTTCCTCAGAACATAACTCCTGGAAGGGGTCTGGATTAGGAAAGTGGGGTTTGACTGCCCGAAGCTAAGGAAATAACAGACAACAGTTAGCTAAAATGTTATCAGTAAAATTCTATCAAAAATAATGGGTGCCGTTTTGGTTTTTGTTGTTGCTACTTCATTTCCCATAAACCACTGAGGAACTCTAGTCTTACCTGTACTGGCTAACTGTTAGCTTCACATTATTTGACACCAGTGACTTGGCAGAGAGGTATCGTTGGAGTTTGTCGACATTAAATATATGTTGCTCTCTTACAGGAGTTGCGTGATCTTCCATTTTTTCTGTTGGATTAATAATTTCCAGATGCAGTAAACCTTTGCTGTGTTGATAGTTGTAATTCTTGTCATTTAATGGCGGTTGACAAGCTAGTTTAACGGTATATTAGCGCCACCAACTGGGCTGGAGTGTGCATCACACGCAATCAACGGTATAATTTCAATATCCCTTAAGACATAGAATAGAATAGAATAGAATAGAATAGAATAGAATAGAATAGAATAGAATAGAATAGAATAGAATAGAATAGAATAGATTTATTGGCATTATACAAAAGTACAACGAAATTGGAATATGCCATCGTAATCAGGTGTCATCACTAAAAAGGACACACACACACACACACACACACACACACACACACACACACACACACACACACACACACACACACACACACACACACACACACACACACACACACACACACACACACACACACACACACAGTAGAAAAATAAGAGTAGGGTATAAAAATATAAAAGTAAAAAGTTACATACCGCATTCACACAACGGTCCATCAACAGCACTATCGCACTATTTACATTCATTTTTGCACTCAAGTATATTACATGTTTATGTGTGGTTGATAGTTGTTCCTGTTATTTATTGATTTAACAAACATTTGTGCATTTACACCACTCTCTGAACATAAATTACCTGTCATGGCTAACTGCAATAAAGTAAAGTACTTTATTTGTCATTATACATTGTACAATTAAATTTGTCGTTTGCATTTAACCCATCATCTATGTCATGATTATACAAATTTAATTTACATATATACAACTACTATATAATTTTTTTTAAGTTTGAGTATTATATTGCTAATCTCTGATTTTAAATACTCTAACAAACACTTAACAACTTTTTCTACTAATGATGTGTTTATGTTGAAAAACTCTCACGTCCTATATTTTCCTCTTCATGTTTTTCTTTTTTGCCCTATTCCATTTGGTGCATTTCACAATCACATGCACAGTCTCTGGAACATTCCATCTATCAATTTCATCCTACTGCGTCTTGTAATTAATTTCACTTCTCTTCTGTACCTACCACCCTAGTGTCTACCAACGTTTGAACCCATCATGAAAAACATTCTCCCTTAATGTTCTTCATTCCCTTTATCTTGCAGCAGCTTCTTGATAATGACCAGTGTTGATAGTTGGTTTCTAGACGGACCGTTTATAAATGCACACACCTAACGTAACGTTCTTACTTTCCTTTTACAACTGCTGGTGTATCATCTAATTTCAACAAAACTTTGTTAAAGGTCAACAATTTCTCTAAAATACCTTCTAACATGCACCAAATACACATATTCGGTATATTACTCGTTAACTATGTCGGAAAAATTTTACGTACTTACATCTGTTTCCGCACGGACGTCTTTGATTGGAACACACATCCTGACAGCTGACTGGAGTTGTGGAGACGTGTACTTTATGTAGATTCAGACGTCTACTTCGCTCTGTTGTTGTGTTTTTCGACTGAAACTCTTTATTTCGTTTACACCACTTGGTTAAACAGGTTTATTCTGCGATGGCGACGGTAGAAGAACTGAAACTAAGAGTCCGAGAGTTGGAAAATGAACTGATCAAGTGTAAGCAGAAGCAGAGTGCTATGGAGGATGCTCATCCGCTTCATAGGCAGAAAATCGACAAAATGAGCTCTGAAGTTGTCGACTCTAACCCATACAGGTGTGTTTTTGATTGTATTTTGGGGGGATTTAACAGATTTTGTTTGTTATAGTCAGAGGAGCAGCGCTGACAGGACACGCCTCTGTGAGTCAGTCCATCCATATGGACAAATGTCTACAGACCACAAACTAACCTCAGATGTGTTGTCATTACAGTCGTTTAATGGCTTTGAAGAGAATGGGCATAGTGGATGATTATGAGGTAAGATAGTCGACTGCTACTCAGTTTTGTAAGTTCTAAATTTAAAACAAAAAAAATCATAATGAATTAGATTTCTCCCTTTCACCCATACAGAAATGTGTTTATCAGATGTAATGGCAACTACCTCCTCTAGATGTATTATTTCTAATAGTTTCACATTATAAATTCAACGATGGACCCTCCATCTCCACATCGGCAACCTCTCCAACAACCTACCTACCTACTTAAATGTATTATGTCTTTACTACTCTGTTATTTGCATATACAGTCATGGAAAAAAATATTAGACCACCCTTGTTTTCTTCAATTTCTTGTTCATTTTATTGCCTGATACAACGAAAGGTACATTTGTTTGGAGTAATATTATGATAAAAATTGCTCATAAGAGTTTAATTTGAGATCTGATATCTATCAATTTTCCTTATTTTCTTGATAATAACCAAAATTACTTACTTCTTACATCAATATCTGTGACACTGTAGTGAGAAAACCAGAGCTTTTAGGCATTCCGTGTTTTAGTCACATGATACACACAGGAGTCGGTATGTGATTGCATAAACATTGTTTTTGATTACTTTTAATGGTCTAATCATTTTTCCTCTTATTGTATTCAACATAAAAGTCAAACCAACAGGCCAAATGGAGTTCATAATTACAGAAAACACAACATGCCTAATCCTGCATTTATCTTGTCACTTAGCCCACTTTAGTTTAACTTTAACATAGATCTCATTTAGATAGTCCAATAGCATAGTTACATTAAAAATAATAAACAACAAATGAGATTGACATGAAAACTTACAAAACACTTGCATACACATAAAAGTGACTGCGGTGATTTCACCTGAGCTTTAAACCCATTCAATGTAATAAAGTTTTGAAGTTGATAGTCAGTTTATAATTTATTTCAAGTATTAGGTGATGCCAGTCATTACTGAAATAAATACTAAGTGGAAATTACTGCTTTACAAAGTCATCCAATGTTCCTGGTAATACACTAGATAATATTTCAAGGAGAAATAGTATTATGTCAAACCACATTATTAATGTATGAGCATGTACATCAAGCCAGACATGTCAAATTGAAAGGTGTACAGACCAGAATGATGCGATCAAAGGACACGCCCACATTAAAGCATAGTGCAAGGTTGGTTTTGGCACATTATTTGTCCTGTTTACTACATATTTCTGAAATATTATGGAATTTAATGATCCGTGTTCATGAGCTTCATAAGGTTTATGTCACGTAGTCATTTTCTTTGTATTATAAAATATTGAATCAGATTTTATGATCCAAGTGATCACTAAATTCTTTCCCGAACTAAGCCTCATATTCATTTTTAGTCCCGTCATTTATAAGCAACTCATCGTGTACATCAGTCAGATTATTGCATTCCAATGTCTAACATGTGTTGTATAGTTCGTATTTATTAGGTACATATGTTAGGTGCTTGCATATATTCGCTGTAAAGGGAAACCTCTTATGTATGTCTTATGGAGAGACTGGTTTCAGTCATGAGATGACTTCGAGCTATATAAAAGTTTGATTCGATGTCCCAAACAGTTATTTTTCAGGAAACTAGAAAAAACAATGCTTATTCTAAATAAATACATGGAGGTAAGGGTTGTAGTCACAAACCATTTTCAACACTTTTCATTGGTTAACTATTTCTAAAACCATCTGGCCAACATGAAGACAGACCAATAGAATTGTTCTATGGGGGGGGGGGGGGGGGGGACCAAAATGGACCTATAAAGATCTGCCGAACAGCAATAATTAGAAAGTTCAACATGTTTATGCTTTACATTTATTTGCATATAGGTCAAAGTATGGTGGATCACTTCCCCATACTTGTATATTACGTGTACCATTGTATCTAAAATTGTATTTGCCCTGGTTTAGATCTGGGACATTAACAGTCCTCTAATGCCTTACAGAAAATCCGGACATACACCGTCGCTGTAGTGGGTGTTGGAGGAGTGGGCAGTGTGACGGCAGAAATGCTTACCAGATGTGGCATTGGTAAGGTAATATGAACTTTTATTTATTTCTTCTCAGTGTGTTTATCTTCTACCAGTCATCACATTCAGTAGAACGGTTGCTTGGGTTACACTCATGCACTTTCATCTATCGTTATTTCATCACAGCTGCTCCTCTTTGACTATGATAAAGTAGAACTGGCCAACATGAACCGACTCTTCTTCCAACCACACCAGGCTGGTCTCAGCAAAGTGGAGGCAGCAGAACACACACTTAGGTATGTGGACTGGTCTACAGAAATATACGGTTTCTATTTTTTCTTTCCTTCATTTTTGCTTACCTGTTAATTATCCCACAGAAACATCAATCCAGATGTGTCATTTGAGACCCATAACTACAATATCACCACCATGGAAAACTTCACACATTTCATGGACCGTATTAGGTAGGAATTGGAAATCCTTCTTCTTTTTTTTTCTGTCATATCAGTGCATTTTGATGATAAATTATTCTGTTTTCAGCCATGGAGGCCTGGAAGAAGGGAAGCCAGTGGACCTGGTGCTGAGTTGTGTAGACAACTTTGAAGCCAGAATGGCTATAAATCAAGTAAGTGTTTGAATTGGAGAAAAAACAGAAACACCAGCTAGCACCAGCATGTTCTGTCAGTAAGTTGAATTTGCATAGTTGTCAGGTTCTGGTGCTCTTAAGAGTACTGTGGTTTTGATGGAGGAGATCGATCTCCCAAGAGAAGTGGGTGGTACTTTCACTGGAGGAGAACATGACTAGTGAAATTAAAGTCCATATATGACTATCAGTGGCACGGTGGCTGAGCGGTTAGCACTCTTGTCTCAGAGCAAGAAGACCCAGGTTCAATTCATTCTATGCAGAGTTTGCATGTTTCTCTCCCCGTGTCTGGATGCTCTGGTTTCCCCCCATCACCCAAAAACATGTTTGTTAGGGTAAAATCCTCCAGCCAGGTTTTTCTGACCATTAGCCTGACTCTACAGCAGGAGATGCGTCCCCCATGGCTGCCCACTGCTCCTTACAGGTGCCCCAATGGCATGAAGGATGGGTTAAATGCACAGGACAAATGTCATTGTACAGTGAAGAATGTCAAATAAGTAATTTACTTTACCTTATCTTTACATCCTGTGTGCAACTTCTCACCTAAATTCACCTAAATCTCATGTCTCGACCTCAAAAGCCCAATGGGGATGGGGGAGTGGTGAACCAGCAAGGGCAGATTAGGACTGACAAGCCACTCCAGGACACATAAAAACTGAAGTGAATGTCGTCATGGAGACTGATAGATGAACAATGCGACTTCCTATCTGCTCAATAGAAATTATATTGACACCTGTAACTATTTCCATGAAATTTACGTAAAGGCACATTTTCAATATTTCAGAAATTGATCAAAATATTGCCAAATAGTGAAAAAACTGTAGACATTGTCCCCTACATATAAAATTTGAAATGGATCCGAGCAGTAATTTCAGAGAAATCATTTGAAGAGATTGCTCATGATGGCGAAGACAAAGACAATGCCAAAACTCATGGCATATGTGTCTGGTTAGCTAAACAGAAAAAGTGTATTATGTAGTACTTACTTAATTATCCTGTTTCTTGCAGGCTTGTAATGAACTAGGTCAGATCTGGATGGAATCTGGTGTCAGTGAGAACGCTGTATCAGGACACATTCAGCTCATCATTCCAGGAGAGACTGCCTGCTTTGCGGTACATTCAGACATTATTACACTTTTCTTTACACTGACAGATTTGCAATTCTTAACACTTATAAGTATTTCAACTTCACCTTCTTCATTAGTGTGCACCTCCACTTGTGGTGGCCGCCAACATCGATGAGAAGACCCTAAAGAGGGAGGGTGTATGTGCAGCCAGTTTACCAACAACTATGGGTGTAGTCGCAGGCATCCTGGTGCAGAATGTCCTAAAGTAAGATACTGACTGATTTTGACCAATGAGAAATGTTACAGAAATTCACATATGAAAGTATAAAAATGCATATTTTCTCCTCCAGGTATCTGTTGAAGTTTGGTACTGTCAGTTACTACCTTGGCTACAATGCCATGCAGGACTTCTTTCCCACCATGGCCATGAAACCCAACCCCCAGTGTAACGACCGCCACTGTAGGAGACAACAAGAAGAGTACAAGGTGTGTGTTTTCTGTCAAATACAGTACATGCTCACTGGATTAACTGAGTTATACCAATACAATATAATAATAATAATAATAATAATAATAATAATAATAATAATAATAGTATTTGTGTGACATTTAAAGGGGTCTAAACCCACTTTTATTAGTCTTTGGTTGATTTATTTGTGTATTTGGACCCCCCAGTTTGATTTTGAACCCTCCACAGTTGCCGCAAAAATCTATTTATATGGCAAAAATCGAGTAGATTTCTACAACCTGTTTTAATTCCTTCTTAATTTGTCACTATTTACATCACAATATTTACACATAAGGCACACAGGACATAATTGTTAAGCAGCAGCTGTTTTAGTAAAAACTGAAAATGGGTCCAAATTTTAAGCTGGTGATTACCTAAAACATTCAGTTGTTGGTTGTATGAAGACAAGTGGTTAAACTGGACAGACCGCAGTCACCAATCTGGAGGGGGTGGGTGGGGTTATGTGCATTTAAAGTGCCAGTACTCAAAATGACCTTTTTTGTGACATTAGTCAGAAATAGGGTTGAAGATGCACCTGTGGAGTTGAATTAATGAAGAATTCAGACCCAGCCATAGTATTTATAGTTTATGTAGACCAAAGGAAAATGTTTTAAAATACACAATTCCATATAAAAACCGCAAACTATCACTCCTTTAACTTTCAGAAAAAAGAAGCAGAGCGCCCCAAAGTGGAAATTGTACAAGAAGAAGAGGAGGTTGTACATGAGGAAAATGAGTGGGGTGAGTCACATCTGTTCCATATTTATGATGTAGCTTTTCAGTGTACAACAACTAACATTACATTAGATTTTTAATGCCATGAATTGTGCTACGCAGGCATTGAACTGGTGTCAGAAGTAACAGATGCAGAGTTACAGGCTGCATCTGGCCCTATGCCCGACCTCCCTGAAGGCATCACTGTGGCTTTCACCATTCCATCTGAGGTCAGTACTCTGTCATAACATGTTTTTACCCCCTTCAGCTATTTTTAATATCCTGTTAATGTAAAATAATATCACTGGATGATAAATACAAAAATAGTTATGGAATGTGCTTTATCTTCAAATCTGCATATACTCTGGTGCAGCTTTTTAACTACTCGCATGTATTCTGAACTAAGCATCAATAAGGTTTTAATTGGTATTTTATCTCTTTTTTGTTCTTTTAATTCAGGAAGCAGCAGCAGATGGGGATACTGTAGAGGAAACTGAGCAGAGTCTAGAACAGCTGATGGCTCAAATGAAGAAACTATAGGCAAAAATGTACTCATTATATATTGATATGTTGTACAGCAATGCACCATCCTTCTGAACAGATGCAGAGTCGAATATCAGGAAAGTGTCTAATCCAATGATAACAAGTCTCTTCATAATGGCCCTGTAAGGTTTTACAATAATCTAGTGGTGACATGTTTGAAAACTGCAGAAAGAAATGCATGATAAGTGCTCATAACACACAGAACATCAGTCATACTGTATGTATCATTTGGGAATGGAATGACTGAAATAATCATGAATTTAAAACATTAAATTGGCAGTGCATTAACATATGAATGTCGTAGCTTGATAACTTCTGCTAAAAAAAATCTACTTCACAATGTTTCATGTTGTCTCAATAAAGTATTTATTGGATGGATTACAGTGCTGATTATATTTTTTAATGTTATTTGTTTTGTTCTGTACAGCTTTAATTACATTAATACATGATTACAATATATATATGTATATAACAAATACACAGTATGTATGACATTTGGCAACATTATGGTGCACTGTTCTCTTTGTCTTGGCTTTATGACCATTCTGTCATATAGTAAATCATTGTTACTGCATAGAAACTTGTGGCATTAATTCATTGGCATTTGCATTAAATCTCCCAGTTTAATATATGAATAAATAAATGCATATTAGTGGCAGAGGCGATGTTTCTTTACACAGTCATTGTGTTCTTTCTTGGCCTCCATTTTTTTTGGAGACTTTAATAACTGAATACTTAATACTGGTTCTGTCATGAATACAAAGCACAATTATTGAATATAAACAGACTTAATCACTTTGCAGATGAGACCGCAGCATTTGTCTGATTTAACACCATTAACCCTTAGCATTCACAAAGTACATTTGAAAATGTAACTGCTTATTGTCCAGTTAAAAGTGTAATTCGATTGAGCCGTTCAACTAATTTTGAGAGGCTAAACCACCTTCTTAAAATCAGACAACAAAAATACAGAAATCTGGAAAGACTTAAAAAAAATACAATCCACTAAAAGCTCAAAAGTGACTATCTGGGCTGGACTGATTTCGTACCAGAAAATGGATCCATTTTGTCGTCTTGTCTTTGTACATAAACTATATGTCTTTGTACATAAACCTGGGAAGACGTGTTTCTCTCAAATAAATCCTGAGTACCAGGCCTGTAAAAGGACTAAGTTAACAACATTCTTTTGATATTAATACTATATATTTATAAATATTTTTGCAAATGCATTGATTTCACAGCATTACGATGTTTACTAAATTACAGTTACAGTATGTTTGACCAAACACAACTCCTCCATCCAGACAACGATCACAGCTGAATGAGCAGGACATTGAGCAGGACCAAGTTCCCTTAAAGTTTTAGCTCAGCGATAATTAAAGTAGCCAAAGCATCCTTTATCACCATTTGCTAGAAAGTGGCTGTGGAGTCACCTTGGGGCATGCAGAATGGGTCCAGGTCCCCTCAGGCTGAACGTGTCACCGCTGGACGAGTGGCGAGATGGAGCATTTCCACACACCAGTGATGGTTCTGCTTCTTTGATCTCCATTGCACGTTTGTAAAGCTCTGCCGCTTTCTCAAAGTCACCCTCCTCATAGCTATTTAAACAGCAAATCATAAAAATGATTACTTATTTTTATGAATCAGTATGGCATTGATATGTACTGTGTCTGAACTAGTGTACCTTAGGACAGCCAGGTTCTTGAGTGTTTCTCCGACTCGTGGATGTGAACGGCCCAAGCTGTCCTCATACACTCTGAGCGCTCGCTCATAAAGAGGCAAAGCGTCGCCATGCTTCTTCTGGAAAAGAAAAAAACATGTTTGCTTTATATGCAACACATTACATTACAGACAAATACATATCTAGACTATAATGTATAGAACACGGGTGTCAAACATATGGCCTGTGGGTCAAAACCAGCCCACAAAAGGGTCCAATTTGGCCAGAGGGATGGATTTATGAAAAGCAGAAATTACACTTAAGACATTAAGAAAGATATAATTTTAGTACAAATTAAATATTCAGCCCAACTGAATGTCAAGTCGGTCAGACCAGTAAAATATTAAAATTACATTATGACAATGTTTTCATTTATAAACTATCCTTTCACAAAACAGTAACATTAATAGATATAACCAACCTGAAATGTCTTTAGTGCAGTTTAAAAATATTCTGCCTTTTCCTAAATGTTTTGTGTATTTGTAGGTCCACGCAGGTTCATTAGTTGTAATGCACATGTGTACATGATAAACGTCGTCATAGTACTGTTAAAACTGCTGTTGTATTTATATGTTTGTTTATATTATTCACATTTCTGAAAGGATAGTTTTCAGATGCAAATATTTTCATATTGTAATTTTACTGCTTTTGGTCTAAAATATAAAAAAAACATTTGGAGTTGACATTATTTATAGGTCATTATGGTATTATTTTACTGGTCTAGCTCACTTCAGATCATATTGGGATGATGTGGCCCCTGAACTAAAATGAGTTTGACACCCGTGGTCCAGAGAGAGGAAGCATGCCAAGTCCGACCAGCTGGCAGTAGATTACGGCCAGATTGACCAGTGCCGTGGCCACACTGGGGTGTTTGGGCCCGAAACTCTTCTCCCTGATTTCCAGCGATAGTTCGTAAAGCGGAACAGCCTTCTCCAGTTTCCCCTGTTCAAACAAACAGATCTTTACATCAGATTCTCAAACAATGTCCAACACAGACTGAAGTGTACAACAGGAAGTATTAAAGCTCGTGGATTAAACAAACTCCGGTGTCTCACTCTGCGTTTGTAGAGCATGGCCAGGTGTTTCAGTGTGTATGCCAGTGAGGGGTGGTCCGGAGACAAGGCCTTCTTGCGAATGTCCAGAGCCCTCTCGTACATATCCTCGGCTGCCTCGTACTCTCTCCTCTCCGTGTGCAGTGCTGCCAGGTTATTGAGGGACTGAGCACAGTCTGGATGATCTGGGCCGAGGACACGTTGTCGCATTTCCAGTGAACGACTTAGGAACACCTTGGCTGTACTGAGGAGGGCAGAGAGGGGTGTCAATAATGTGAATAAAGTAAAACGGTTGAATAAATACACTGAGTAAAAAATAGAAATGCCCCACTTCTAATTTTGAATAACATTAGGTGTTGCACAATTAAACACACAATTTATTTTGTTGATCAATGTGATGCAGATAAGTGTTAGA
The DNA here is from genome assembly GCA_020466265.1 of Siphamia tubifer. Taxonomy (NCBI): domain Eukaryota; kingdom Metazoa; phylum Chordata; class Actinopteri; order Kurtiformes; family Apogonidae; genus Siphamia; species Siphamia tubifer. The sequence goes on along the minus strand of CM035802.1, from coordinate 28,790,350 downwards.
AGAGTGGTTCTCAAATCTGGTCCTCAAGTACCACTATCCTGCATGTTTTGGATGTTTCCCTCTTCCAGTACCTGGTTCAATTAATGATCAGCTCATCATCAAGCTCTACAGAAGCCTGATAATGATGTAATGGCTTCCAGGAGTGATGGTAGAGGGACACATCTAAAACATACAGGACAGTGGTACTTGAGGACCGGATTTGAACCACTGTGTTAGAACATAACAGTGGTGTCTGGCATTCAGAGGCATTTATGTGGACATTGTGGGGGTCAGTAGAAAAAAAAAAAACACTCAATATCTTGTGGGCCCACCATTGGATTCCCACAGAGCGATATATCATTGTCTCAAATTGACAATTTTGTGGAATGCGATTCCACTCCTCTTTGAGAGCTGTGGGATGTTTCCCAGAACTGTTCCTGCATGATTTGTGAAATCTGTGGTAATGTGATATCTGATTAAATGTGACATTTAGATGTGTCCTTTTATTGTCCCCAGTATAAGAGTGTCAGAGTAACTGTTAATGCTGTTTGAGCAGCATCTGGACATGACACCTGTGTTGTGGGTGAAATTACTGGATCACTGAGCACGTGTTCACTCACAGAGGTGGACACAAACCAAGAGAATTAACTGAGTTTTACAATTATAAGACAACATGTGCTCCTTTTGGGCCATGCATCTCTACTTTTGCTCAGGGTAGAAAGCAACATACAGAGTGGAACTTTCCAGTCACCCAGACTTAAAATCAACTGCAAAACTCAAAGGCCCTTGGAGTGGGGAACGTTAGTGGTTTATATTAAACCTTAAATCTCCAACACCATCTTCAATGTGAAACTGTTTCGTGGGTAATATTTAGTCTTATCTAGAGGTGAAATTGCATATGCAAACCAACTGAACACTATCTACACACACCTTCAGTGGGCAGAAGAAAATGCAAAACAAAAGGCTATGGGACTTTTAATTACGGACAAGCTAACTCTACCCTCAGACATAGTAGGTGTGTAATTAAGTTAAATACTAGACAACGCCCACTATGAAACAGAGAAAAGGACGTCTGTTCACAGTTACAGTAGAAACACGACTGTTCTTATTCCACATACACTAATAACGATAAACCTCTGAATATTGTATTCCATTTCTACAGTTAGATCATGAATGGTACTCACTAGTGAACTTAAACAAAAAAAAAAACAAAGAAACAAAACCTCAGTGTAAATCTTTTATACAATGTGGCTTGAAATACACATGTAATGTGTTGTGTGTATACGGGCTGTGAAGTCTGTGAGACTTACTCCAGGTTGTTTTGGAGGTAGTACAAAACACCCAGTTCATTAAGTGTTTTGGCACAGTCTACTGAGTCTTTCCCTAGGGTCAGCTCTTCCAGCTGCAGGGCTCTGCGTCGCAACAAAGTGAAACCATACTGCAAGGTGGAGCAAACAAAAGGCTCATAAAACACATTTAATTGGAATATGATGAAGTACATGGGAATTTGACAAACGTGCTCACCATATGACCTTTTTGGCGAGCGGTCTTCTGGCGTATCTTCACAGACCTTTTCCTGAGTTTCTCTGCTTGTTCATACCTGACAGTAAAAGGTCCAGGTGTGAGCCGTGAAACATGCATTTTATATTGAGTCCTGTATTGACAGGGTGTCAGTGAGTGTTACCAGTCACATTTTACACACTCCTACAATTATAAGCACAGGTGAGACATACGTTTACATGGCTGTAACAACTGATAAAAAAATAAAATATGCAGCATATAAAATGACATTTTCAACATGACCTGGATCCCACTCACTTGTTTTGTTTCTGGTAAAGCATGGCTAGTGACTCCAGCTCTCGTGCTACACTGGCATGTTCTGCACCGTAGGCGTTCTCACTTATCTCCAGGGCCTGCTTGTACAGCTGCTCAGCATTTCCATACTTCTTCCACTGAACATAAACCCCAGCCAGCTGGTGCAGAGATTGAGCTACACTGGGGTGATCTGGGTCCAGGGCGGTCTCCCTTATTTCAAGGGATCGTTGTAAAGGAGCTACAGCCTAGACCAGCAGACAAGCCCAAAATGGACTAAATGTTAATATTCTGTGTGTAAATGAACAAATAAGCAAACCATCAACCATAAAGGACCAAGCAAACTAGAATAGACTAGTATCTCATATCAATGAAATTGCAGGTGAACTGCAATGCCAGTTACAGTGCACAATACTGTACAACTAATATACAACACAATAAAATACAGACATGTATAATATATAAAGTATTCCAAAAATGGCTTATTATTATAGCCATGGTGGGGGTAATATATCTTTACAGAATAAAAATGAATACATTTCTCTGTAATTATAGTCCTAATTATTGTAGGAAATGTATTTATTACAACAGGGGTAGTTGTTTTTTTAACTGCTTTACCAGTTAGTCATACATTTTCTTCTGTATTACTGTGGCATTTTTTTCTTGAAAATGCATTACTTTAGAATCTCACAGAATATTTATGCTCTTTTGCAAAAATTTGTTTTTTCCCTGTAAATTAAGTTCTTTAATCTCAAATAAAATCTATGATTTCTTACATAAATTTACAACTTTTCATCTTGGAAGCCATATTCTCTCGAGACTTTGTGTTATTAGTTTTTTATTTACTTGTGGCCCTAACGTACTATTGTACTTCAAAATATTACTGCCATAAAACATACCTGGCTAGGGAGACCCAGGTCTTTGAGGAAGCGGCCCAGTGTCTCATACAGATTTGCCAGCTTGGTCATGCTGTCTTCACTCTCGCAGCTCTTCTCATAGTGTTTGAGGGAGTCAAAATATTCAGTGGCCATAGAGCTTTTGTCTTTGCCCACGTACTGCCAATAGGCCAACAGCTCTGAGAAATGACCCCTAGACAAACACAGTAAATGTATATTATATTGTACAGTAAAAATAAGTGTTATCTTAGAGCAGGGGTGGAAAATATATGGCCCACTGGCCAAAACCAGCCCACCAAATGGTCAAATCTGGCCCCTGGGATGAATTTGTGCAATGCAAAATTTATACTAAAGATGTTAACAATCAAGGATGCCACAAGGATGGTAGTTCTGGGGCCACATACGTCCCAATATGATCTAAAGTAGATCAGATCATTGGAACATAATAACCTGTAGATAATGTCAACTCCAATTTTTTGCGTTTGTTATAGTGTAAAAAAGAAAAAAAAATACATGAAAATGTTTACATTTACAAAATATCCTTTCACAAAAGAAATTTGACTAACTTTAACAGATATGAACAACATGAAATGCCTTTAGAGAAATAAGTACAAATTTAACAATAATTAACCTGTCACTAATGTTTTGTGCCTTTGTAGGTACACTCTGGTGTGTAAATTGTAATTGCATAATGATAAGATGTATATTATTAAAATTATTTTACTTAAAAAAAATCTAGGCTCATGTTATTCGCATTTTTAAGGTCATTTCATCAATCTAAAAAAATGTTTCATAATGTAATTTTATATTTTCAGTGGTGTTATTTTACACATCTGACCCAGTTGGGATGATATTGTGCTATGTGTGGCATCTTAACTAAAATGACTTTGACACCCCTTTCTTAGAATTATCTGCCACACAAACCTAAACAAATGAGGGTCTTGATATATCATCCAACCTTGCATGCACATTTTCAGTCAACAATAACCGGCACCTTTTGTAAAGGTTTTGGGAGACAAAGAGGTTCAACAGACTAAGCTGCAGTTTAGTCCTGTCGTCCTGCTGCTGGAGTAACCACGGCAACTCATCTGCAACACGCCAAGTGACACGGTCCTGGCTACAAAGGAACACAGGCAGAATGGCATGAGTTGTTAGAAGTAGTGACAGATCGATGTGAAATGCATTGAGAAGAAAATGGCCATACTGAAGCACCTGAGCTGCTGGCTGAAGTAATGGATCAGTTTCTCTCTGTAAGTTGTAGAATTGCTTCCTCCGCTCAGAAACTCTGACCTCACAGCTTCCCAGGCCTGTATGACAGTGAGATGGACATAAAAAAAATAAAAAATTAATTTACTTTGTCAAAGATGTCTTTGTGCTCTACAACGCTGTTGTCCAGACAGTTTGCTTACTTGCAGGTGTTGGAACCTGATGAGTCCACAACGGAGAGTCACAATACAGAGTCTGTTCAGGCGGTAAAGTAGGGAGGACAGCACAGGTAGTTCCAGCTCTGGGAAAAGGTCTAGTACCTCTGACTCACTCACTCCATTATGACTGGCACACACAAGACACAGAATCTACAAAAGATGAGCAAAAAAACAGAAACTATAGTGACTGTGTAGAGTCTGAGGAGAAAATAAAAATATGCAAAGATGTGTCACTACAAGACAATAAATAAATAAAACATAGTGGAAAAGGTTAAAACAGTAAAAAAAAAAAAAAAAAAAGACTTTTGTTTATATCACCTCTCTTATTATGTGTCGCTCTCTGTCTGTGTTGAGTGAGTTCAATGTCATCTTGAGTGCGAAACGATACAGAGACATGGTGTCTTGACATTGTAGACACTGGTCCAGACCCTTCTCCAGTGAACAGCATGATCTACTGCTGCAGATCATATGGTTACATTTTAAAAAAGAAAACTTATGTTATAGAAATGACTGCACCATTTAACCGAGTCACACTTATTCTAGCCATGAAATGAGGTACAGAAAATCTGACTGTTAAATAAACTTAATTGTAATTTAAAAAAAAAAAAAAAAGCATGTTCTGGATCTTTTCCTTCCAAATGCAAAAAAAAGTGCGGTTGATAATTGATGTAATCTGACAAGTTGAATCTGTGGTCTGTCAGGAAGAGAAATAATTTCATAATAATGAAACCCTGTTGGCTAACCTGGTGATCATCCTTGCCAGCAAAGTGACATATAAGGCATTACAGGTAGATGCAGAGCGACAGTGTCTTTCAAGTTTCTTCTCCTGAAAAAAAGAAAGGTTTTTTCTGAGGGAGGCTGACAAATCACACATGGTAAAGAGCAGTATTTTTCTTTTTTAGGGAGTTTGCATGCTCTCCCTGTGTCTGTGTGGGTTTTCTCCAGGTACTCTGGTTTCCTCCCACCATCCAAACACATGCACTGACAGGTTAATTGGTTAATCTAAATTGCCCATGGGTGTGAGTGTTAGAGTGATTGTTTGTCTATATATGTTCAGCCCTGAGATGAACTGAAGACTCACACGGGGTGTACCCCACCTTCACCCATTGTAGCTGGATTAGACCCCCACCACCCTAGTGAGGATAAAGCGGGTTCAGATGACAACACGAGACCCTTATCCACACAAAATGGCTGAAAACTATGCAGTACAAATGCCAGGCCTGCATGTGGCATTGCAATGCTTTCCCCCTGGTTGCCCCTCTCTATGGTAGATCATGTAGTGACTATTGTTATTGTAATGAAAGAGTAGCTGAATGTTTTGATTCAGTATCTCCAATAAGCTCAATAGCTGTTGTAACACAAGCACCATTCTGTCACTGTTGTTGTTGTTAAGTGGGGTCCTGTTTCTGGGGTGAAAGGTTGGAGAAGTGGGGCTATGACATCATCATTTTACAAAAGTTATGGTTTGGTTGTACAGATGAATACGCAAAACTGGTATTTACAAATGTATCCACTCTGGGACCCAGTTTAAAAAATTATGGTGACTGAAAATGCTGGTTTAGTGGGCGCAAAAGGTCTATTCAAAGTAAAACTATTTCAGGTATGACTGGAACCATTTTCATATGGACAGAACCTTAAGGAAACAGAACTCTGAGGCAGTTTGATAGTAACTGACCTGCTCTTTGGAAAGTTTGAGATCCATGCTCTGGCACTCTGCACTGACAACACTTCTCACCTCTCTGGGACTCAGTGGGTCCAAATGGAGTGTGGGCCACAACCTAAACACATAAATTAACTTTACAGCAGGAAATAGTACAGATGCTTATTTAAAGGGTCTAACATGTAATAATTCTACTTTAAAAAAATCAAATGTTGCTGAAAAGTGTCATGATAGTGTTTAGAATAAAGAGTTCTAACATTATGTCAAATATGTCATGGTATTATAAAACATAGAAGCATTGCTGTTTTCACGTCTGGACACAACACTAAAATAAAAAAAAAAATACATTTGTTTATGAAACTTATCAATGTATAAAGTCAACATGTTATACTATATGTCTGCTAAGTTCATCATTTGTTCATGTACAGTTCAGACTAAAACCAGGCAGTTCTGCCCATGTTTGGACATTTAAAGGATCTTTACTGGAGCTTTTGATAACACAAACCATACAACAATAGGTTTTAATGTGGTGGTTTTCCATTTCAAAAAATCTCAGAGCGCTACAGTATAAACTGATGCAACATGGAAATTATAAGACACAGTCATGTTTTGATCAACTATCTGAATTCTACTTTTAGGAGAAAACTTGTGTAAACAATGGGTATTACATTTTATTGAGCGAGTGTTACAACAGGGTTCCTAAGACTTTTTGAGACCATTTTGAACAGAATTTAATGCCCATTTCATGGCTTATTTCACAGCTATAATGGCAAAAACATTTGAGTCTGAGAATTTATGGGGAAAAAAATATTTACACCTTGATTCCCACTGTTCTGAGTCACTTTTCACCAGGGGCTGCAAAATTTGTGATAGTTTCCTAATTTCAGTAGAACTGTCACTTTGGAACAGAGTGAACTAATGCTCTTTTTTCTTTGCAGCTTTGACATTTCACAAACACCTTTAAACATAAAACAGCAAATATGTTTATGGAAATACAACTTAAGACCTACTATAATAAATGGTATACTTTTTAAAGACTTTTTTAAAGTATTAAATGCAGATTTATGAATTGAAGTCTTTTTAAGACCATGCGGGAACCCTGTACAATCTACTGTGATTGTACAGGGTTGTGGATACAATTTATTGACTGGGCCATGTTAAGATAAGATAAGATAAGATATTCCTTTATTAGTCCCACTAGGGGAAATTCCAGTTCTGGTACTGCTGGTAGTTTGGAACATCAATACAACACATAACCCTTAAAATATGTAAAACCGATGCAATATAAATATGGGTCAGCTGAAAAAGATTTTAGAAACACACACAATGTGACTCACCTCCAAGCTTGAGGACACGTCTCTACATTGACAGAGACCACAACTCTGACATTGACAGGTAGAGGGTCAATCAGCCACTTCATGTGTCTCTCTGCTTGCTGGAAAAATTTACACTATATTGAATTAATATTTCAGGAAAGAGTAAAAACTGTTGAGAAACTATTGGTAGAGGTCACTAAAACAGTGTTATGTGCAAGATGCTTAGTTGGGCATGGTATGGTATGGTATGGTATGGTATGGTATGGTATGGTATGGTATGGTATGGTATGGTATGGTATGGTATGGTATGGTATGGTATGGTATGGTATGGTATGGTATGGTATGGTATGGTATGGTATGGTATGGTATGGTATGTCTTTATTTGTCCCACAAGGGGAAATTTTAAATTAAAGCAGCAAAGCATGAAAAGCACACAAGAAAAACACACAAGCACAAAATTACCAAATCCAAAATAAAGACAAACCAAAAAAGCTATACATACTTTTTTACAGCTGTACGTATGTTGAGCACAATACCTGAATTTGGTCAATGGAATCAATGATAATGATTATGTTTCCTTGATGCCGTGCAGAGAGTCTCTCCAGCCAACGAGGAAACTCCTCCAGTATCTTACTTGGCTCCATGGATAAGCCAGAAATGGACCAGAAGTGCTGCAGCAACTATGGATTTGGAAAGACATGTTCCTCCAGTGTTAAGGCAAAGAGACATCCCCTGATGAAAAAGTTAAGCTGAGGAGAAAGAGCCCTTACTTTGACTGTAAGGCGTTTGATAATCAGAACGGGTTCTGAACTTGTGGAAAGAGGTCGGCCGACAAAATGATAAAGGAACAAGGTGTTTGGTGACTGTTTCTGCTGTAGTTCTATCCTGAAAATGAAGAGAAAACAAGTGTAATCAAAAGAGAAAGCAGGACAATTCCACTTAACTGAACAACATCACTCATCATTTAATCGATCAACAAGGATAACCAGAGACAAGTTAAGAGGATCACTGGTTCTCACCATTTAGAGAGCAGAAGAGATTTCCCTGAGCCTGGACCACCTGATACCAAAAGAGGAGGGGTTGGTGGGGGAGCAGCTATCATATCATTCAGACGATCTATATACTAAAAAGAACACAGATACAAACACAGGAGTCAGAGAAATAAATGTCAGCTGGATTATTGCAGTTCATTGTATTATGGGTTTGACCAGTGCTGTATCGACAGGCTGCAGATCCAGGTCCAAAATGCAGCAGCACTCATACCTTCTGGAAGCCTAACTGGGAGGTGGTACTGCTACAGGCCTGCTGATACGATTCAATCTGTTCTTGTTCATCGTGAAGATCCCACAGCACATCTCCTGAATCTTCCTCACGTCCATCCTCTATCCCAGAGTCTTTAGAGTCAACATCTGCCATCTCAAGACCCAGCAGCTCCTATAAGAAGGTGTAGAAATTGAGGGTAAAAACAGCTGTGACATGAAAATGGATCATGAATGACTTTGTTGTTTACCTGTTTGATGACTTTTTCCAGTTGAGCATAAATCAGATCAGCCCCATCTTCTGCAGAACCACTATGATCCACAACCTGGGTTCAAAACATGTCAGTAGTTGCGGAAAATACAAAATGTGTACTCAAAAGGCTAGATTTTGTCCAGTTATGTGACATTTTGTGTAATTGTATCCACTGCAAAAATCTAAATCTTACCAAGTGTATTTTTCTCATTTCTAGTCAAAATATTTCATTACACTGAACACATAACACATAATCACCAAATTACTAACATTTCAATGAGCAATAAAGAACTTATTTTTTATCTTAAAATCTTATCTTGAATATCTTATTTCAAGAAACCTTACCAAGATAATTTTCATGTGTTCCATTGGCAGTTTTTTTTGTTGTTTCATTGAAGATTTTTTTTTTTTTTGCTTAATTTAAGCAAAAAAAGAAAAAAATCTGCCAATGGAACAAATTATCTTGGTAAGATTTCTTGAAATAAGATTTTTCAGATCTATTGTCTAAAAATAAGTTATTTATATCTCACTGAAAAGTTAAGGTGCTTCCACACTGATCGCAGCAAGTGCAGGCAGCAAACCCATTCATTTTGTATGTGCTACCGCGGCACAAAGCTCTGTGCGCTGCTGAGTTGAGAAATGTTTAATTTGGGCGCAGTGCGCTGTGACAACATCCCGGCGCGTCCAATAGGAGAGAGAGATTGTTAGGCGACTAGAGAGCTTACAACTCATAATCAAAGACTGTATATACTTGTGGAGGAGCAGCTCATAAAGTTTCCCGAGCTTCAACTATCTCCAACAGGCAGTCAAAGTGTTCCCTGCACCATACCCAGTGCTGCACGCTACGCTTACTGCAGTCAGTGTGGAAACACCTTTACTATTTCAGTGATTATCTTATTTTAAGAGTAATTAGATCTTTGGACTACAAATTTTTTTTTAAAAATACACTTGGTAAGATTTAGATTTTTTTTCCAGAGTGAGCAGTATTTTAAAATATTTTAAAGTATTTTAATGAAACTAGCTTGTCTTTCTAATCTAGTCTTTTCTAATTTTGGAGAAGTCCTTCTCCCTATTTCCCATTTTGTCTCATATATTGACCTTCACTTTTCCAGCCTTGTCTGCAGCGTTGACCCTTTCCAGCAGTTGCCTGGTGGGCCCACTCAGATTGTGATCTTCTTCAGCCCTGAGGTAGAGCACCAGTGGATGGCCATCTGGATTCTTCACAAAAGCTTCCTCACAATCCTCCACCACAGAGCTACACACACACACACAACATATATCATAAGAAATATATCAATTTCTGTGTTAATCCATAACTAATTTCACAATAATCACTGGAATAACCAAGGTTTAACTAATTTAGTATTAATAAGAGGAGGTATTTGGACCAACCTAGTTACAGTGGATTTGAGAAGAAGCACACATACGGAACTTCTTTCAAGCTCCTGCTTACGCTCTGCAATATATGAGGCAGCAATCTCCTCTGGGAAGCAGATATTCAGGTAGAAATGACCTAGACCCTCACACATCTTCCGCAGACCGGGTGAGTGGTTCTGTAAAAGCAAACATTGAATTGCTATGTATGGGTCGCAGCATTTAGCCCAAAGTAATTGAAATAATCAATTACAAAATTATTACCAACAGGTAAAATAAACAATTAATTTACAAGATATATTCTGTAACAGGAAAGCCCAGAGGTAGTCCTCAGTGGGGGCCCTTAAACATGTGACAAGAGATGCAATTTACATTATAATGCTTAATAAATAAAAATATTCTAAATAACTACTAACATGTATTAAAATATTTCCCATCGACCCACAATGACCCATTTCCTTTTCCCAAATCCTATATTCTCAGACAATTTTTATAGTTACACGTGGGGCTTTATACATTCTCCATTGCATTTAAATCATCATTGTACTGTGTGTTAAGATATATAATTAAATTCATGTTTTGGTGTAATCAAACAGCCAATCTGACTGACCTTAATAAAAATGTCCAGCTCTGCTTTGGTTTCTTGGGTAAATATTAAGTAGCAGCGCACTGTGTTACTCCATAAGGCCTGGGGCACATGAGGAGACACCTGAAGCAGACTGGCCACTGCAGCATCCCAGTCGTCTGATAAGAGACAGACACAGAGGTACAAGGTAAATATCAAACACAAACTGTGTTCATTAATCCACTGGCAAAATCTATACAAATTACACAAGAGACCATTAAGCAAACAGATTTCCTTATAACGATGCCTAATTATTTTCTTTAGTCTTTTGCGTACCTCTGCTGACATTTGCAAAGGGTCCCTCCACATCGATTAAACTGTGGGCAAACTCGGGCCCTCTGAAGGTCTGTTGGAGCTGCATCATGCTACCCATAGAGGGTTCACTTCCTAGTACACCACCAGTCCAGTATTCACACTGGGTCCCTGCAGCTGGATACATGCAGCAAAAAAACTGATTCAACAATAATGGCTTTACTGTAAAATATGGAAACTTAATATGCATTTTTTTTTTAAAGTGACATGAAAAAGAACAATCTGAGAGGAAAGGAACATAACACTGAATAAAAATAAGATGAGGTGGGACTGATGTATGACTGAATTATAAAACAAAGCAAAAAACCACCTCTCACTCATACATGTAAAATGTAAAGAACTGAACTGGATCTAAGGATCTTACCAGTGACAGTAGTTTGGTTGTCATCTGAGTCAGAATCATTTGGATCATAGACCTGGATGCCTTGAGCCTGTAACTGTTGCAGTTTGGCCTCCAAGTCCCTTTTGGCCCGCAGGAGGTCCTGAATCTCCTTCTCTTTAGTCTCCCGGAAAATCTAAAGACCATTATTCCAATCTTAGGATTCAGTCAAGTACAGACATCCTCAAGAGTGGTAAAGCACAGTGTGTATGTTGTGCATTTTACCTTAAATTGTCGTTTTACTTTGTCTCTGTCATGTTCAAAGGTGGCGGCCCTCTCCATTGCTTGGTACTTTGCCTCAAGAGCACTTTCTTTCTCTCTAAGGATCTTCTGATAAGTCTTCTGCAGTGCCTGGTGTTTAATTTAGATGTGTAGCCACCAATATGATGAGTGTAAAAATCTTCAAATGTTATTAACAATTTTCATAAATGGGACATACTGTTTTGTAGCATCATATATAACTCTGGAAAAAATGTGGCTATTGGTTTTACTATTATGAAGAGTGTGATGTTCACAATGAAGAGAATAAAGTACTTTCAAACCCCATGAAGAACAAAGAATTTGATTAACAACACCATACTAATACCCTGAATTATATCAAACACATCATTTGGTCCAATAACTCTGCTTTCATGCACTTTGTCTTTACTTTGCTGTGATTCATGCCACCTGTGTAAAATGTTAGCAGCTGTTTGAAACCTTATATCCTATTGATGGTATTCCACAAGTTATAAAAGGTACTTGGCTCTGAAAAGTTTGAATGATTTCTTTTTTTTCCAGAGCTACACATAACAGAGACATCCACAGTAGTTGTTGGCTCTTTTGATAGTTACCTGAAGCTCGGCTCTCAGCCTTTTGTTTTCCTCATCCAGTTTGGCCTCCTTCTTTTGCATGGATGAGATTTCGTTATTTTTGCTGACACGAAAAATTTCGTACTCTTTGCGCAATCTTTCATACTCTGCAGCATACTCCAGATCCACGGAGCCTGTTGATTTGAAACTGGCCCCTATCACCCGAGGCCCTCGACGAAAGGAACTACGAAGGAGTCTGGCTTTGGGTTTGACCTCCACCGGGATCTCACAGGCTTCCCCACCTTCACCTCCGTACCCATCCTCTATCACCTCCCCTGGACTAACCAGAGAAGAAGCGGTGCCCATGGCGGTAATCTAAAGAGTACTCAGCGTTTTCTAGTGCCCATAGCTGCCCCTCTGCGGTGACACACAGGACAGGGGTGGATGAGATCCAACTGCAGAAGAGTTTCCATCTGATCTAGTCCAACTAAGACTTGGAAGATCACGCTGCATCTTTTATGCAACTGTCATAACTTACACCTAATTTTACTTATTTAAAAGAGCTGCTCACTTATTACGGTAGAACAACAGTCCACACTTATATCTACTGACACGATGAACACTTTAACGAAACAACTGCAGGTGGAAAAAGATTAATTATAGCATTTCCCAGATAATAATAAAGTACATTTTATCCATTAAACAGCTGCTTAGTTAGCTAACATTAACGTACCGTCAACAAGTCGCCTTCCAACACGTTTGACGCGACATTTACTGATGGAAATATTGAATAAAAGACACAATAGTGTCTTCTTTGTTGGTTTTAAGTCTGGTTGAGTGTATTTTAAAAGTAATGACAAACTAAAGGGAGGCTTCGATAAGCACCGTTAGACTAACGGTCCCCTCCTCGTCCTCTCCCTTCACAGCTTCTTCCTGGCTGCCTTGGTAACAAGTCCATGGTACGGGTGCCCGCACAGCTCAAACCTGAGCAATGTTTGAGCCATTTTACCACATTTTCTGCGAATCATCTAATAATCAGTGTTTTTCCAACCTTGGTTTCGAAACTCAACGTGGGGTCACCTGGTATTCAAATGGGGTCCCCTGAAATTAATATTAACTGATGAAAATACATTTGTTAAAAAAAAAAGGTGATTCAGCCAGCATGTCCACGTGGGCCCCAGAAGGGTGACATGAGGAGTTTAATCTCCGCCTCTTCCGAGATGCTCGTGAATCAGAAAATTACTGAATGGTATTATATGGGAAATAAAATGCTAAAATCGTATCTGGTTTGTCATGTACCCTGAATCACACACGTTGTGCCTCATAATAAATTACAATTATTGATGTGCGTTTCAACTGCTTCCCTTAACCAACGGCTAATTCCTTTGCGATTAATCCCGTTAATAATTTGGACTACGCCTGGCGCGTGTGTGACGTCACCACAAACTCTACACGACACCTGAGCGGAGTGTGACGTCAAATACGCGACGCATCGTAGTCTCTTACTCAGCCCACATAAAACATTACGTCACATTTGCTTCCCATCAAAACGGGTGGTTTGCCTATGACAATATTTCTTTTTACTCAATATCATATGTGAATTTCACAGCACTTGTCAAACGGAATCAGAATTTAGCTTGACTTGCTCCATTCACTCCCATTCAAATTTCTTGCAACCTCGGCACCCAAGGACCGGAAGTAGAAGGGCGTGACTTAGCCTCCTGCAGTTTCCATGGTGATCCCACATGTGTCTGCCCAAATCAGAATATTTTTATTACTTCTGCCAAAGATGTTATGTTTTTGCTGGAGTTTGTTTGTTTGTCAACAACATTACTCAAAAAGTTACGGATTGGAATTTTTTATTTTTATTTTTTTTAAATTCAGGATGTGTTGGGAGTGTCACAAGGAACAAATGATTACATTTCGGTGGTTATACAGTAGAGATCCTGGATTCTGGATCACTTTGAAATTTATTCTCTATTTACCGCAATGTAAATTTTCATAGTAATCCAGAATCCAGGATTTCTTCCCAATCACTTTTCTAGTTGTCATTGTACCAAAGAACAACACAATTGAAGTGGAGCACTTTGGTTCAGCGCAAGACAATTTTCAGTAAGACAACAAATATCAGTGAAAGAAACAACACAAAATGTACAGTTATTTACAACAACAAAATAAAAACGTATTGCAAACTAAAATATTTGTAAAACAGAATTTTAGTAGTGCAAATAACATGAGAAGTAGAGTAAATTATGCTAAAAAAATAATAATAATGTGGCATTAATAGTGTGAAAAATAAATAATATGAGATATTCAGATGTCTGATTCTGATATGGACAAAGACATGTGGAGCCACCCTGGAAACTGAGGACAAACCCACATGAGACCCTTATATGCAGCCCAGGTGTAATCCTTCTAGGGCCCACATAGACATGCTGGCTAACCCAATAGACAACAACAATATTAAAAGACATGACAAACTGTTAAGATGAAACTGAAGCACTGTGGTCATCCTTATTTTTCTGTCAAATGTTCATTGTAGTCGGTTTATTAAGATGCTGCAGCTCTTTCATAAATCAGTTTGTGTTATTGTTTGTTCAGTATTAATTTGTAGCCTTATATTGACTGTACATATCCTGACCAAGGAAAATAACATTCTTACTTTATGTAGTATCTCACCCTGGCTTTTCTGCCTCTGGCCAAATACCCTAAATGTAATCTAAAATTGCTATTTATTTGCAACATAGTACAGTAAACTATTAGTGTTTAGTGTTTTTAGTGGCTGTCAAATTGTGGTCCTCAACGGCCAGTATCCTGCATCTTTTAGCTATTTCCATCTTCCATCGCACCTGGAAATCATTACATTATTATCAGGCTTCTGCAGAGGCAGATGATGAGCTAATCATAAATTGAACTAGGTGTGGTAGAAGAGGGAAACATTTAAAACATGTAGAATACTGGCCCTTGAGGACTGGAGTTTGACACCTGTTTATTACATCATCAAAAACAACTTCATTTTAGCCAAAAAAACAAAAGTCTCTTGAATATTTGGGGTTGTCAGAAAATTGTGATGATAAAATCGGGTCACAAGGCCAAAAAAGGTTGGGAATCACTGATCTAATTAGATGTGCATAGTAGTTTGTTACTCTTTTGTAATAATGCCATCAACTCATCAAGCAGTCTGTTATCACAAAATATGGTGTTATTAACTTCATGCTTCCTGTATGTCTGGTGTTGATTACTGCCTACTTCCTTATATTACGGTTTAACAAGCCTGCAGTATTTTTCCTTTAGATAAATGTAATTACCATTTCAATTTATTGTGTAATTAAACATTTCAAGTTTTCCATTTTGAGCTGCATGTGTGTTCATTTCAGGTTGAATATATCCATATGAACATTGATTGAGGCAGAAGTTTGTTTAAAAGTATTTATTCATGTACATGTTGCATTTCCCCTATTTCCCCTATTTTTACAGAATAGCTGAAGCAGTTTCTCCCTGTATGCATGGTTCAAGAAGAAATACATTACAGGATCCAGAACCCCATTTAGACAGGTCAGTGCAGACGTGATCCGATTCACTCTTCCCAGGGTTTCATCAATAGCTGTGTTGTTGTGTCTATGTAAAATGTAAATGACACGATTCACATGATAAGGGACAATTGCAATCACAAAATTCAGCACAATGAGGATGATCATTTTTATAGCTTTATCTTTCGCTGATCTGTTTCCTTGTTGCTTCACTGTCCTTAGTTTCCACAGTATCAGTATGTATGAGATGACTATTGCGGTGAGGGGTAGAACAAATGCCACAATAGTTGAAGCCAGTGCTGTAGAGGATGTATCTTCCAAGTACAGTTTGTGGCAGATGCCAGTTGTGTTGGTGATGGTCTCCTTTTTTACAAGTACTGGAGACATACACACAATAACTGTCACCCATAATATACCAACAGTTACTTTTGCATAAAGAGGCTTCCTAATGGACTTTGATTTGATGGGTAAAACCACAGCCAGAAATCTGTCAAAGCTGATGAAACTCATTAGGTACATGCTGCAGTACAAGTTGAGGTAAAAGAGGAAGCCTGCTACTTTACAGAGGACATGTCCAAAAGGCCACTGGTTGTGAGAGAGGTGGTAAACTATGCGCATGATCAAAATGAGGATATAAGACATATCCGCTACTGACAGGTGACACAAAAAGACCTTAGATGGGGAAGTGCTGCTCTGGTGGAAGAAGGCCCAGATAGCCAATGCATTCCCAGGAACAGCAAAAATAAAAATCAGTATGTAGAATGTAGCAAAGCAAATGTTCTCTTGGTGGATGAAGCCCTCCTCAGAGATGTTCATACTTCCTGTATGGTTAGCCTAATGCAGCACAGACACACAAAAAATACCCAGTCAAATCTAAATATAGCAACAGGAAGTCTATTTGCATGACTCTAGAGTGACCATGTTATAAAACACCTTCTGAAAATATTAACCAGTTCTCAATAGGTAGAAAATTTTTTTATGTTAAGTGAAAATACTTAGAAAAATAGTAAACAGAAGTATCTTTTAGGTTCCAAGGGAAAAAAAGTTGCTTTTCATTTTTGGAAATGAGAGCATTTGAATCAAGTGTGTTTCAACAAAAATAATAATGTTTGTATTTAGTGGTATATGAAGGTTAAACTTATTTTACAAAACTGAAAATAAATACATAAATAAAAAAAAAAATCCACTCTCAACATTCTATGGTAAGCACTTCATGGCTATCTTTGCAGTTTCTATTAATGCAAATTTACTCTAAAATTACACTAGTAATTGTACAGTAAGTGCCTTTTACCCTCATATATAATTATACATGTTTTATCAATAATCATATTTTTCTTACCTTTACTCCTGTAGGTAGAGAAGCCAGAATTTTATACTGTATAATGATTCCCGGAACAAAACAACCTGAAGTGGAAGTGCGAGCCAAAGCACTGTTGTGTTATTGAGTTGTTGGGTTGTCTTATACATGCACACATATGCATCACATGACACACATTCAGAAAAATCACCATGACATGACTCATCTTATATTTCATCATTGTACACAATGTCACACAAAAAGTCACACTGAAACTTTCGAAATGAAAATGAAATCACTCAAGCTCATTGCATTATAAGCATGCACATGTTTATTTTTGCTAATCCAACACAGTTTTATCTTTACCACATTTCTCCTGTATAGTATGATTTAAAGCTTTACAAAAATGAGAGAAGACCAAATATTTACAAAAATCTATCTGTGCAAACATAAGTATTCTTTTACACCACTCTCCTAAAGTATTTGAAAGGCATGCATACAAATAAACTTTGGTATGTTAACAAAACTACTTATTTTCTTAGTAGAAGCATCTATGTACACATGGCAGAACTGATTCACCACTTTGCTTTTAGTACAGTTTACATTTAGACAACAATACATGTTAACTTAACAAACTGGGACCAACAGTACAAACACTGAGGTCGACACTTCAGCCGTCACACCAAGAGAGTGCTTGTAAATTCCCCTAAATCTCATGACTGGGATAGGCCTGAAGTGTGTAATTGTACAGTTTTGGCAAATAGGCACACAAAAATCAAAACTTGTATTACTTATAATACCAGTTTTACATATCTGTCAAAGAAATTGGCAGTTCATATGGGTGACAATGATAAAATACTATACAAAAGCAGAATATAATGAGTTTAGCTTTAAAATGTCTGTATACATTATGTATACATTCATAAAAAGGCATTTACAAGGGTTGTGTTGAATGTCTGGCAACATAAGAAATATAGAAGATTAAATATACTATGGTTATCCAACCTCTGGTTTGAAAAATAAAACACAATTTTTACATGGTCTTTGTGATTGTACATCAACTCTATATTCCCTATTCATAACTACATCAAGAAAAATATAATTTTCAACACCGTAAGAGTCTTCCACTTTAACTACAAAGTGGTAAAACTAAAATGCTTAGTTCTATTATAAAATATTTTATCAGAACATCTGGTATATCTTCAAGAGGGATTAAAGGAAACATCAAACAAAGATGGAAAATGCAACTTAAATGAAATACAAGCGTCGGTGTGAGAGTGCCAGTGTCAAAATGTAGGGAGTGCATCACTTAACACTTTTACAAAATCAAAAAAAAAAAAAAAAAACCCAACACAAATCCAAACTATAAAAAGTTAAACATGACCTGGTCTACCTGCTACATGGCAAAGTCAGACAGGTGGTAATAGGCCTAGGTACTGTCCTTAGCTGCTGTGGCTGTTGGGATGCAGGATTTGCCGCTGCTGCCGTTGTGGGACCTGTAGCTGGTGAAGCTGGGGGTGTGTATGGTGCGGATGCTCTTTCCACCTGGGCCCAAAGGTGTGGGCGACAGAGGGGAGGGGGAGGAGGAGGAGGATGAGGAGGAGAATGAAGAGGAGGAGGAGGAGGAGGAGGAGTGCACTCGACCATTCTGAGTCTGCGAGGAGAACGAGAGAGCTTTACCTGTGTGCTGTGAGGAGGTGGGGAGTTTGAGGGATCCGTTAGACAGGGAAGGGATGTGGGAGGAGGGTAGGGAACCGGAACGAGGAGCGTGAGAGGACAGGATGGAGGACTTTGTCACAGAGGAGGAGGAAGAGGAGGAAGGATTAATGGGATTAGTAGCATCTGAGTTTGGTGCAGACTGGGAGCTGCCTTTAGTAGAGCTAGGATAAAAAGCAGGGATTTTAGAGATGGGTATAGTAGGGGAAGTAGTTTTATGATCCCCTCCCACTCTTTTAGCACTTCCGTTAGCCTGCAAACAGAGATGCCAAAACAGACACTGGTTGTCAAAAAAGAATCTGGTCAAATATTACATATACAAGGCAAGACGATGTTAAAAAAAAACTACAAGTTATAGACATAAAAACATACTATCTGCACATACATGATCACTAAGACAAAACTAAAAGACACTAAACACAACATGTACAGAAGCTCTGGTTTTACTATGTTACAAGACACTTGGAACTGAGAGACATGTTACTAAGAAACGGAGCACGCAAATGTTAGACAGCATGAACGCAGAAGTACAAATGCCTGTTAAAGGGGCTGTTAGACCATGTGAGGGGCTTGTTTGTAAAATTCAGAAGGCAAAGTTGCTTAGGAAGGCTGGAGAGCATTCGGGTTAAAAGTGTTAAGAGTGCGAGCGACAGGGGGAACGTGGGCCAGTAATCCACTGAAACGGACGATGCAAGATGGTGAGTTGTGGTGAGGGTTCTTGTTGGGGGAGGGGGGGGGGTGAAGGAAATATATCACAGTGAGGTTAAGAAGCTATGCAGTGGTGTTGGGTTTGA
>CM035802.1:28034272-28170833 GCA_020466265.1 Siphamia tubifer | reverse complement strand
ATTGTGAGTCTCAATTGTAAGCGTCCTGGCTGAGGGAGTTTCTGTCACCTCACCTCACACATATTTAAGCTCTTGTGGGCTCGCACGTGGATATCTTGACAAGTATTTGCACCTAAACTCCAGAGCTGCACTGATATTCAGCCCTGAGTTGAACCTAAACACATTCCTTTTTGCATTTAACAGTGAAATCCAGTAGATTGTATTTAAAAAATACAATACACAGAGGTGACAGAGGCATATTCTGAAGGCATTAAGATGCACTTCTGCTGGGGGAGTAAGTCATGCAGCACCATATGAAATAATAACAACACTGTCTCGTCAGTAGTGATGGCTTTTGTTGCCACCAGATGACAGTATTTATCCTCTCTGCTTGTCTGGACATTGTTATCATGACATCTACGGACCCCTAGTGGTGGGATAAGCAACTGCAACATCTTTGAGGGTCTGAGTTTACAATGCAAAAGGCTTGTACTGTAATGCAATGTTCCAGTTCAGCCTAATATAGATCATATAAGTATTATGAACCATTAGACAACATACAAAAAATATGCACTATATCTGAGAGAAGAGACCTGGTGCCCTTTAATTGTACATGCTAAAACATACCAATCCTGTCTTAATAATAAGCAATGAAAAGATAGAGAAGAGATAATCAAATAGGAGTAAAACTTTATTTTTTTTTCTCCAAAATATGGATTTTCTATAAAAACCACTGATGAAAATTAAAATCAGATTCAACAAGATAATTTATTAAACAGTGACAGTAATATTATTCTTGGAATATTTATCTCACACTGCACTGAGCAGCAGAGTCACATGCATGATAGAAAAGGTCAATGAAATGGATTTAGTGTGGAGAAAATCATTGCACACTCTTATTTCTCTGCCAAAAGGTCTTCAGTGGCATTAATGTCCTGCTCTCTGTGATATATAATAAAAGATTGTGTGTATGTGTGTGCTTGTGTGAGTGGGTTAGGTCTACTGAGTCTTCATTACACCAGAGCGGGGTCCACTCCTGTCCTCTTGCCCTCGCTCATTGCCTCTCCCTGTTCTGGCCAGGAATAATGAATTACAGTGGATGCCATGGGGGGGCTGAGTGAGTAGCTCAGAAGTGGACTCCATTTTAGCTCAAATTACCTCTCAGATCCCATTCAAATGGCAGTCTCTGGTAGCACCCTGCCATCCCTGTTCGTGGTCCTCTTAGAGGGTGAACTGATCCGCCTGATCACACCTTTTCTTTATTTACTGCTTCAGTCATTTAGCTCTGCCTCCAGCTTTTTCAGTGGCTAGTCCTTCAGTGCTCTAGGTAAAGATAGAAGGGAGAGAAAAAAAACAAACAAAAAACACACAGGTAAGCCAAAAGAATAAAAGCAAATACATTTACATAAAAACACAGGCCGATGGAAGATACAGAATCACATTTAACTGTGTAAACAACAGTTCATGTCTCAGTGGGATTTATCAGTTCAGTCAGCATGCTCAGCCTTGTGTGCCATTCCTGTTGATTCCTCCTCTTCCTCCGCAGGACAATAATAAAATGACAGCATAAACCTCAGGTGATGGCAAATTATGCATGCCATCCAAACAAATCCTTCCCAGTGTAAATTAAACACACCCAGTGCATGCATCTTACAACCCAGATCAGACTCTGTAAATCGACCAGGGTAATAATAACCGAATCAAAGGTAATGGAATAAATCAAGGTGAGCATTTCCATCGCAAAATCTGTTCTGAGAGGCACACAATGAAAAAGTCTGCTTCTTTTGGCAACTAACTAACTAACTAACAGACAGACAGACAGAGGGGCTGAAATGCATTTTGTACTGTTCACACCACAGGTCAATATTAGGCTTAATCCCATTGCCCACCACACCCTTAAAACATGTATATATATATATATATACACTGAAACATGAGGCTTTGGTCTCCTTAACAAGCATCTTTATGTCAATATATGGGATTTAGTAAGTAATTTATCAAAAATATTAAGACTTATTTTTCAATTACTCAACCTACAGATTCCTTTAATCCCAAACCCCAAGACATATGTGACCATGCAGAGTAGGAGTCAGACAGATTTAGAGCACATTTAAGACACTAATCTGATGCACATCCAAAGAATATGTCCTATAAGAAAGAAGACTTTTCACATTTGCATAATCCAAGTCATGCTAGGAGCTTTATTTGTGATGCACTCCAGGTCTATGCTTGTTATTATGTTTTAATTAGTCTTCATTAGTAGGCGTATGTGACATATTTGAGAAGCAACAGGCGTGCAGAGCAATGGATGTTTCTGCTGAGAGATGCACAAAGTTGGCAGGCTAAATCCATTTGGGAAAGTTATTGCGCCTAAAATGGCCTTTGACAGCCCCTCCCTGATAAGTGACAAATTCACTACATAATCACTACTGGGGGTAAAAACAACTCAGGTGCACAAAGGTGAAAGGGACTGTGTCGCACATGGCGCTTTCAGGGGAGTCCAGCACTATTTTGGCGAGTTAAAGGCACAGGGTGCAATGCCACACAGGGAGAGGGGTCGTGTAACCGCTTATGACTGACCTCTTTCCCCTATAATTAAAGTTCCGAGCTGTAAGGAAAGACATAACATACATTGTTTCTCCGATTTAGAAAGCTTACGTGTCTGTCTGAAAACGGAAACTGGTTGTGTTCGACTTTTTTTTGCGCCATATAGTATGAGCACACCTGAGGGTTTTTTTGGGTGTTTTTTTTTGTATTACCACCTATAAAAATACTCAAATAAGATACAGATTTTTTTAAGATAATGTACAGAGGTGGAAGTAACTAAGTAGAAGTATTTCCTTTGCTGTATTTAAGTTAGTTTTTTTTGTTATCTGTACTTTACATGAGTATTGTTTTCGACCAATTTTTTACTTTTACTACCTATATTTTTTGTAGAAATACCTCTTTACGTTCTCAGAATAGACTCATTATTTTTTTTTCAAACTAGACAAATGTGACAGTTTGAAAAATAAGTCGTAAATCAGAAATTGTGACTGACTATATCATAATTTAGACTTTTTAACTCATAATTATTCATTTCTCACCTCATAATTAGGACTTTTTTTCTCATAATTCTGACTTTTTATCTCAATTTGGATTTTATTCCTCTCAATTTTGACTTTTTAACTCATCATTTTTATGTTTTAATTCATAATTTTGAATTGTGTTATTTTAGATCACCTATTTTTTCCCCCCTAAATATCCTGTTCATACCATGACCCAATAAAACACATCATCTACACAGTAACTCATCTTTAAAGGCTTAGTTTTTTTATATTTTTTGGGGAAAAAATCTTGTTTTTCCTGCTTAAATAACTATTATTTCATCCATAGCACAAAAAAATGCTCTTACTTTTTTACTTTATTACTATTAAGAAGTTGTACGTTTTTACTTTGACTTCAGTAAAGTAGCTGAATCAGTACTTCTACTTTTACCAGAGTATTTTCCACACAAATAGCTGTACTTTTACTTAAGTAGGAGTACATTGACCATGTCTGCTGATGCATTATTTGTCTTATTCTAAACTTAAGGAGCGATGCTTCTTCCTCATTATGATCTAATCTATTTAAAGTCTAAATTAAAAACTTCTACCTAGGAATATACAAATTAACTTTAGATCGACTGTCTCGTATTGATGATCTGCCTGGTTTGTCATTGAAAGTTGTTCTCAGAGTCTAAAAAATGTGTTTATTTTGCAACAAGTGCTTTCCACCTGTCTCTGTGCCACTTGTTCCTTCCTCCTCATAAACGCATACAGGAGGAGCCCTGGACAGGTGCACAAGACATGTGGAAAATCCAAACCCCGAAAAGCATCTATAGTTGCTGCATGGGGGACCGAAAACTTGAGGAACACTGAGCTGAGTTAAAAGCGTGGGCGCGTGGGCATCAGGTACACCGTGGCGCGCGCCTCTGCTGCTTTAGTGCGTCCTGCATTCCCATGGATTCATCTGGAGTGTGTTTAAAGGCACGTTTTCATTTTTTTTATTAACCCTTTAAACTTCCAAGAGCTAAAAAAAAAAATTTAAAAATGTTAATCAAACCACCCAAACCTATCTCAAATGTCACATGACCTGCTGGAGATTCTCACACATCAGAAGATATATAATAAACCACGTTCTGATAAAATATCCACAGCAGGTACAATCACTTATTTGTTCAAAATACAAATGGAAAACAGCAGATCTGAACCTTTAGGTCTCATAATTATCCAAAGAGGAACCATATTCCAACAAACGCAGTCATAGTCCAACAAAAATATCCAAAATAAACCCAAAAAAAAAGTCCATATGTAGTCCAAAACACATCAAAACATCAATAAATATCCACAAATGTTTTATCTATTGCATCATTTAACTGGACCTGCCTCCAATATCCCATTTCTTTCTTAATATTTTCATTTATAATAGAATCAAACAATAATTGTGTGTTATCAAAATGGTTCAAGAACAGGATTCAATTGACTTTATTAAGAAATTTAGGCGAAATTGAATGGAAGTTTAAAGGGTTAATAAATAAATACAAACTCTACAGCCCCCCTGGAACCCCAAGTACATCCGTTTTACAAGTAATATGGGTAGATTGAATGTGGATCGTTTTGTTCTGTATGTCTTAGAATGTAAACCCATTAACCTTACTGAAATAGCCACCGCGTGTAGTTCATTCTTTGCAGTCACAAGTAAGACATGAAAAGTCCTGTGGAGCAGCTGGAGAACCTACACTATAACATGAATAACACCAGACACCAGTTGAGTGTAGGCCACCAAACTAAAGAATAAACAACAGAATTTGAATAATCCACATAAATTAACCCATAAAGACCCAGTTCTACTTTTATGGCACTTCCCAAATTATTTCCCCCCTCTATTTTTTATCTTTCTTAACAGATTTATCACCATCTATGCTCTGTATTTTGCTCTTTTTTTTTAAGTATAAATCAGTTGTTTCCCTATATTTAATTTACTGATGATGTAGGTGTTCATGAAATATCCATTTAAAGTTAAGGGTTATTATATTAAAAACAAGAGCACACTGAAAAAAAAAATTACTTTTTTTGGGTAAAATATATAACTGAGTGTGTCTATCCACTGTCATTAATCAAACTCCAGTCAATATTGTAGAAGATGATGGTGTTTCCACATTCACTTCAGAACCTCTGAACGTCCAAATAGGTCATATCTGATGACCATATAAAGATGACAAACTGTATTTTAAACCAGTTATTTGCATGTATTGGTAGGATTACTGGATCAAAACGTGTTAAACATTTTAGTGGATGTTTTAATATTAACACATGACATATCTGACTTTGTTTTCTCTTCCAAAACTACAAAAAGAAACAACTTTGAGATAAATTGCAATGCAAATTGTAAATCTTCAGCCAATCAAAATCTGATTATCTACAATACTGAATGTGAATTATTCTAAAACAAGCTGCTTTCCCTCTCATTTCCCATTATCATTTGGTTTAAGGGCAGCAGATTAGACAATATATTATCCTATTAGTGCTGAGTTTCCGACTCCTTCAATAAACGGTATTGGTTGTGCTTTTATATTTCAGATGAAGTGTTCAAGGCTGACAGTTTAAAATGAATCCAATGCACGTTGGTGCGCATACTGTACAGTTGATCAAAATTTAATAACCTGTTTAAGAATGCATACATTGGAAACTAGCGATTTCCACTATGTTTGCAGAAAATGACTAAGATGCAGAATTATTTAATTTTATCGACTTTTAAGTTGTCTAAAATAAATATTAAAAAAAAAATAAAACAACAACAAAAAATAAGAACTTGTATATGAACTTTCCAGAATATATCAGTGTTTAAAATTGCAGTGCTATTGATATTTACTGAATTTCACATTATAGAAAGTGAAGAAAAAAAAAAAACAAGACCTGCGCAACCCCAACGTTTTTCTCCCATTATTGGTGCGTTGAAGAGTTTGCTGGTGGGAACTCAGCTGCATTCAATTAGCCTTCATCTCATTTGGCTGAGGCCTTAATTGCGCTCAGGGTGGTGCAGTTGTTTGTGCTAAGCTCTGTTTGGGACTTCTGTGGAGAGAAATACGAGCCGCTCCTTAAGAACAATCCCAATTCAAATGAGACTTATCTACGCCAGACCGATCAGACGGATTAAGAGTTATTAAAACCTATAAAGGCTCAAAACAGAATATTCAGTAGACCCAAAGTCCGCTGCATGGAGAGTTTTTCTGTAAACACATTCACATCACAGGAAAGAAAAAAGAAAAAAAAAAGAAAAAGAAAAATGGACATCATCTATAGTGTGACGTAAGATAAGGATGTATCTGTACTTTGACAAAAATAAATAAATAAATAAATAAAAAATAGCCTATATTATATGATATTAGTGACAGTTTAATGAGGAGCCACATGCATATTCTTAGGTACAACTTATAAATGTGTGCCAATGCATAATAATAATAATATGAAATAGTAATAATAATAATAATAATAATAATAATAATAATAATAATAATAATAATAATAATAATAATAGTTGGGTTCGTTTTTAATCCAAATGATCTTTTTTTTTAATCACATGTCTCCTTCATTAAAAACAGATGTTGTTTGTAGAAAATGTTTTAACCCATAAAGACCCAAACATTCACTGTTGACCAAAAAGCATATATTGATCTGAACTTTTGATCCACTAATCCTATTAATACATGCAAATAACTGGAAAAGCACTCTGACCTCCGCCAAGGCAGACCCCCCCCCCCCCCCCCCCCCACACACACACACACACACACACACTAAAATGTAATTATTTGTTGAGTTCCTCATTACCACCACCCTTAACATTTAATCAAAATCCATCCATAAGTTTTCCAGTTATGTTGTACACAGACAAACAAACACCCCTCCCCTCCCTGGTGGTGGTGGTGGTGGTGGTAGTGGGGGGCTCCGGATCACTATCAAAATCTAATTATTTGTTGATCTTTATCATTACCACCCTACCCTGAACATGTCATCAAATAAGTTTTCCAGTTATACTGTACACAAGCAGACAGATGAACGTCAGCAAAAACATAACCTCATTGGTTGAAGGAATTAGTGTAAATTATTAGTTATTCATCTTTTCCTGGTCATCAGATATGACCCATTTGGATGTTCAGAGGTTCCGTTATTGTGTTGTTGTTGTTGTTGTTGGAAATACATTTATAGACTAGAGAAATACATGGAGTTGGATCCATGACAGAAACACTAAGTTTATGTTCAGTTAATGAGAGATTGGACTAAAAAAGTCAGTATTTTTTTTCTTTTTTCTGTTTTGATGTAATCTTTGGCTTTATTATGAGTTTAAAATAAATAAATAAATCATATATATATATATATATATATATATATATATATATATATATATATATATATATATATATATATATATATATATATATATATATATATATATATATATATATATATATATATATATATATATATATATATATATTTACATGACAGTCAATTAAACATTGGGAAATATAGGATTCCCACTGGAAGAAAAAGCAAAATTCAGAGGATAATATAATAAATGGTGGTAAATCAGTTAAGAAAGTTTAAATAGAAAGAAGAATCCATTTGGTACCTGTCAAAAAAGTCTGTACATTATCGTTTAGATAGTTAGGTACTATGGGTAATAATAAACAGCAGTTTTCCTAATCTGTTTGCTGTTATTTACATTATTAGGACTCTAAACAGATGTTAGTTTATCATTAATGAAGCAAAAGTAATGTGTTATGGGGGTGAGATGTAATAGACTAACTTTTCTTTTTCCACTAGTCCTTGTTCAACACTATATATTAAACTTATTTTGTTATTATTAGTGTATATGTCAGTCAAAATACAGTAATGTCCCATCAGAGACAGAACTTTAATTGATTGCCATTCTGACATTTATTTCCATATCAACTATCTCATTGTTCTAGATAATCCCTTATGGTTCAACTAAAGCAAACATGACTTAAAAACTCAAAATGTGAGTGATTTAACAAGACTAATCTGTTGAATTGTCTCGGTTTCTTACATGACATTATTGGGTTTTGACCCTAATAATGTCTTGAATATCCTTATTTATTATTGTATTAATTTCTTGTACACAAAAAGTACTTATTGAAATGTTTGACAATAAAGGATAGAGTCACTCAAAACATGTTTTTTTAAGATTGTAAATGGAGATATTCCTAAATATTGAAGTATTTTTAGTAGAATGAGGGATGTTCATAATTACTCTACTAGAGGAAGTTCCACAGATTTTGATCCTACAAGAGTTCAAAGTAAAGTAAGGAAGAACTCGTTTTATATTTAGCAACTAGTGTGTGGAATAAGTTGCCAGGTCATGTAAAAACAATCACCAACTCAGATGGTTTAAACATGTTTTGAAAACATTTGGATTAGAGATGAGTCAGTGTATCTGGCACTTTTAGTGTGGATATGATGTGCAATTTTTGTGTATGCTGTCTGTGTAATCTTGTTTTTATATTATTATTATTATATGTTTTTTTAATATATAATTTTATGTCATATCACTGTGGTATTCTTGTCATGTTAACATCAGCTGCCATCCAACATCCAAGGACCACCTTCAGGCTTTAATGTGATATCCTGACTCAGTTTTTAAATTTTTTTTTTAGTTAAATATAAGCTATTTTGTTGTATATTTTAAACTGGATCACGTATTTGCTTTTATAAAAAAAAAAAAAAAAGATTGTCAAATAAAACCAATCACTTTTTCTTCTTCTCAAAACAAACAAAGAAATGAATCAATGAATGAATGAAAACTTTCATTTCATAAGGTTAATATATAGTTTTGTTTTGTTTTTAAATGACTTTTTGCAGCCTAGACTATATGCAATTAGGCTGCCTTCTCTTCTAATCTTTTCTAATTCGATCGCCATGCTCTTGCCTGACCCGGGCTGAATAAAAGGGGGCAGAGAGCTTCCAGGCCCACAAAAGAGCAACAAAAAAAATCATACAGGATCATCAAATAGGAGAGACGGGGCTTTCAGGTTTTGAAAGGCACAGGAAGCTCGAGGATTTGGTCCGACCCCTGCATGGAGACAGAGCTGATATCTTTTAGAGACCCCCATTCATCCTGGAGGGGAGGGATGGTGACCGGGAAGAGAAGGAAAAAGGAGGGGTGCGACTACTACTACTACTATTACTATTACTATTACTATTACTACTGCTGCTGCTGCTGCTGCTGCTGCTGAGCTGAGGGGGTGCTCAGGGTGCATCTGCAGAGGTCCCACCGCCCTCTGATCTGTGAGCTGGCACATATCACCGCGTCCATTCACAAATCCTCCTTCTGCGCGTCACCTTTTGTAGTACTCCATAGTACTGAGGGTTGGTGACGTGTAAGACAATCCTACCAAGGAAAATACAGAAGGGAAAAAAAATAGGTTATAGGAACTCAAGGACAGGACACATGCGCACAATGCATGCGAGTTATTATAGTAGGAGAAGGAGGGGGGGGGTGCATGTGTGTACCGTGTGTGTCGGTGTGTGAGGAGGAAGAGGAGGAAGAGGAGGAAGAGGAGGAAGAGGAGGAAGAGGAGGAAGAGGAGGAAGAGGAGGAGGGTGGGGTTGGGGGTATAGAGCTATAAGTGAAAATGAATTAGACCTAGTTGTTGGATGTTTAGGCTGCATGGATGTAAAATCATACATTCAAACAGTGCGCTACCAGTTTTTACCCCCCCCCCCTCCCCTTCCTCAAAAACAGGATAAATTAACCCTTTCCTTCACGACATAAACAGACGCTCCAATGCCTTTTCAACCAAAACAAGACCCAAAAAAAATGATTAAAGCTGAGGGATGTATTTATTTAGTAAAACCTGACAGATATGACACGCCAGATAATCAATATTTCCTGCTTCTACGAACAAGAGCGAATTATATTCACTAAAATAACAATTTTATCTTGTTTTTTTTCTATCTATTTTTGCAAACAGTAAACCTAACGTGCTTTATCACCCATGGGAAGCTCGTATATGTTGGTGTAATAACTTCATAACACGAGGTTTGGCATAGACATGTCGGTTGTTTCCTGCAAGTCATCTTTAGTAAATGATAGCAAACATGTTCATGTATATAAAGTGCATTTTTGATTAATGCTCAGGCCTCTGCGTTTGGAAATATCCCAGTCTCAATGGTTGGATTTGGGGAGAAGATCCATATAGGATTGTTTGAGCAGTAGAATAAACATGCACACGTTCAAAGTCAACTTAATTTAAAAAAAAATGCATGAAATACAGTCAAATGTAGCTTTGGCGATATGCGCATGCACGTAAAATATAGGAAAAAAATGGAAAAAATAATCCCTACAGCGACAGAGAAGCAAGGCCTACACTTATACATATAAAAATGGGCTACAATTATCCGATCATAACAGCTTGCTTTCTGAAATTATGAAAATATACATATATTTCAAGCAAAATAATAATAATTTAAAAAAAATCCCAAACACCCAAAGCCGAATAATGAGGAGCTTCCCAATGTAAAACAACATATCAGCCGATACAGAACAAGACAATAGTCTACAAAGCAAGCATGCAAAGCAACCCAAATAATGTTAGGACAGCCTCATTGACTTTCTAACAGCTTTATATGAATCTATAACACTTGGTAGAAAAATGGAAAATTAAAAAAAAAAACATACCATATCCAAAACCACTTGACTACTACAGAATAATGCAACTGTCCCAGCAGATATTTTAAATTACCACCATAAATGTAAACCATAAACCCACTTTTACGCATCGGAGGACATAAATCCACTAAAATAGTGACTATTAGGATGACGACCCAAAGTATTTTGGGGGTAAAACAGAACATCTTGTCCTTTCAACAGAGACCCAAAACAAACCAGACTGATCTGACAACATTGAACCAACAGTCCACAATAGTGAGGATTATGTGCTTGTAAAGAAGCACATATTTCAAGTCACAAAAGCTGGTTTTCTCCTGTAAATCAGAGGATGATTACTCTTTACATGTCTTTCAGATATTTTTACAGAGTGCGTGCAGTAAAGAAAAAAAACCCTCGTTGCCACTTTTAGAAATTATGGTTTAAAATCTTGCAAAATCTTACATTTTAATACCAAATCTAAGAAATCTTGTATGTTTTCTGATTAAAAGTATTGTATATGAGTGCTCTGCAGCAGACTGTGACTTATTGAAATGTATGGTTTTTTTTGCAGTGCACATGTGCTCTGATTATAATTCAGAGCTTGAGATGGTGTCATTTCCTCCAGACATCCCTGTTTTGCTGTGGGGTTAGAGGCCAAACCCAGGCGGTAGCGGCCTGTCTGTGCCTCCATTGTCTGCTGCTTATTTAGCGCTCAACATTAATCTGCGCTTCCCCTCACAAGTGAGAAACAATCGCAGCATGAGAGTGGCCTGTCTAATTACATCTTTCACTCTCAACTTTCACTTCAGAATCTGATGTGAGAGCTTGGATGGGCCCTTTATGATGGGCACATGTGAAGGAGGCATCATTGGGTTGTATTCAGGTACATGAGGTTGGAATATACCCGCATTAGAAAAAAAAAAAAAGAGAAAATCACTTTTAATTATATTCCAAGAGGCGCCATGAGCTTGTGATGTGACATTATGTGACTATGTATGGATGCAAGATGTCGAGATTTAAAGCACAAACTCCAGATTAATCTCAAACAAATATTTTAGACCTGACCATAATTGCGTTACAATCTGCAGAGGCCTGTGTTTTATAAGTAAAAAGTCAAGGATTTGGTTGTTTCCCCGCAGGACAATAGCTGATTTAAAACTCGAGTTTAAATTATAGGTTTTTACGTGACACAAATACAAATGAAAACAACAGATTTGAGGGAACAGGAGGCTGGGACAAACCTAGATTCCACAGTTTAATAACAATAAACTGAAATGGAAAACTTATATGAAAGTGACTGATCCATGTTTGTGATAATGGATAGTAGCACCATAATAACATTAGACAGAATTACGCGTTTTTGACTAAGTTTATAATGTACCTAAGTGACTCTATCTAACTATAAACCACAGTGGAACCCATGTTAATAATAGTATCAAAGAAAACAGCTGACCTTTTAAGTGAATTGTGTAAATGTTGCTCACACAGTGTCGGTTCTGCAGGTCCTGGTCCTCCTTGGTGCTCCGTCCTTTTACGCGCAGCCCGGTTCAAAAGCCGACGCAGAACCAACTCTGCTGGCCCATGATGTCCCGGGAGGAGAAAGACCAACTTAACACTGGTCACCAAAGTTACTCAAAGTTTTGTCTTTGGCGCGACTCAGTATCCCGAGCACCGTGCACAAAACAGTTTGTTTGCATCACTGATTCCTTTTAAAGGGATATGGACCCAGTTCTGGGTCGACCGCAGCGTCACGACAGGCGAACATGAGAAGATCAAAAAATACTTAACACGCATCCCTGGGCTTTGGAAATCAGAAGGGAGACACTTTGGGGCTGTCAAATTTCATGTTTTGCTGCATTTTGTTTGCCAAGTATGAGGCGACCGAGTGCAACATGGCACAGTGGACAAATGTGGACACGAACCAGAGGACTTTATTTTCATCATATAACCAACACTAACTAACCTGCTGCAGATTAGACACAAACACACAGATTTGGATTAAAATATGAGCAAATATACTTATTATTATTATTTTTTTTAATATGAGTATGTAGCCTAGTAATTCTGCTTTCCGCCTTTAACCTTGGCCAGGACAGTGTTTTTAAGTTACTCTGAGTCTAGTTGACCTTACAGGTGTTAGAAGCATTACTTTACATATTATTATGGAATATTTCCAACAAACTGCAATAAAATTCCTTGTTTTTTTCAACGGTGTGTTGGTTTAGTATTTTCAGCTGTATTTTTTTTTTGCTGCAATGAGGCCTGATTTCCATGTTTAAAAAACCCAAATAGATTCACTCAAGCAATTTTTAGTCATTTTGTGAATATTATTCACACGCTATTAACAGAAGATAGTTTTTTTTTTTAAGTAAAATTGAGTTGAAAACTGTAATAGCTTAAAAACAGTGTTAACTGGAATGCAATTTCTGAATAAATATCTTATCTCTTTTTCTTATAGTGCAATAAATTACAGTGATAGCCTATTTCTCTTTTTCTTGGGAATCCCTCCCTGCCCTGCAAACAAGGAACCCCGGGGGTCCCCGCAACCCACTTTTGACAAATAATGCTTCAATCAGCTATTGTTTTAATGAACACTTACACTCTTGAGGGATTCGTGTTTTCCTTTCCAAACTACAAAAAAAAACTCGCTCAAAAAATTAAGTTACAGGTTGATAAACACAGATGAATTATGTGGAGTATGTGGGAGCATGCACTGGATTTAAATTAGGCTTCTTCTCTGTGAGTCCAGGACTCTTTCCCTTTACTAAGGCGAAGATGGGCGTTTGTGGACTGCTTTGGAGTCGACGTCACGTGGCATGGTTCCTCCCATTCTATTGGTCCAAGGCACGTGTCTGGGAGGACGGTGGGAAAACGTCACTCGGGGGGCTCGTATTGAAAATAAGAACAAAACTCCAGAGTGAGAGTATTAGAGCATCAGTTTAGGAGCCTCTTTATTTACCCTTAGTTTAGTTTAGGTGTAGCCAATACCGAATACACTGAAATCGGATAACACTAAATTGGACGGTGCGCAAATGGCAAATGTTATAGGTCTATGATATCAGCTATAACCCGACAGTGAGGGGGATATATGTCCAAAAGTATGCTTTTCTCAGAGGACACTATCGCAAGGCTTTGCATGGTGTCCAAGGCACTCACTCTTATTTGAGTTGTATTTTTTTTTATTTATTTTTACGTGTGCATTTTTTTTTTTATTTTTTTGCAGTTTAATTTCCTCGAAGTTCCTTGCGATTTTTTTTTTTATTGCAGCCGCTAGAGCGATAAAGGGGTTAAAAAGAGCGTAAAGCGGGGGGAAAGTGAATCAGTATGGAAGAAAATGATCACGGCAACAGAGACGTGGTGGAGCGGCAGGAGTCGGCGGATGAATCAAATAGAGCCATCCTTCCGCTGTTACAGGTACCAGGGAACCTGCAGATCCCACACCGGGTCACCAATTTCTTCATCGATAACATCCTACGGCCGGATTTCGGACGGAAAAAGGACGGGGGCGCAAACCGAGAAGAGAACAGCTTGGCATCGCGGGAGAGTCACAGCAGCCCGGCGGCCCCTCAGACTGAGCCGGTGGGGAGCACGGTGCCGGCGGAAGGGACGTCCACTCCACATACCGTTAACGGGGCCAAGAAGCCGGCTATACCCGTCGAGGAGCCCCTAAAATCCCGCGGGGAGAACGGAGACCAGTGCCTAAGCTCAGACTCAGACAGTTCCCAAGCCAGCTCAAACCAAGCCGTGTCTAAACCCATGCTGTGGCCAGCCTGGGTCTACTGCACCCGCTACTCGGACAGGCCTTCTTCAGGTTGGTCACACCGTGCATGTATTTTTCTTTTTTACTATACGTATTCTTGTAACCTGAAATACCCCGTAACACTGACCCCGGATGCCTTGACCGACTTCTGCGGAGTAGAGCGAAGCTGCGCAAAGTGCGAACAGAGCAAAATACGACACCTGCACACTCACTAATGACAATTACAAAAGACCCTGAATGCAACACACGAACAGTGGCAAAAAACAAACAAACAAAAAACAGTAGCAGCCTTATATAAACCTTGTAGAATGTAGTAAAAAAACAAAACAAAAAAAAAACATATCACATGGGGAGGAAAAATAAATGAAATATGGCTTTATATAGAAATATATCACTTAAAAATGCAAATAAAAAATATCAGGGGGAAATTTTAACTTTAAAATAATTTGTTGATGCATACAATCTTAAAAAAAATCAATATGATATATATTTTTTTATAAATACTACTTTTCTAAAATACAGTCCTCGTATATTACCTCGGGTTATGAATATGATAATAGTGGGCTACATAATCGCGTATAGATCAGGTTTGCACGTTTTTATCCAAATCTGCAAATCGAAATAATTAAATGCACATTACAAACTTGCTTCTTAAAAGCGATCATTGGAGTTTAGTTTAAGATGATTTAAATACATTTGTTTTTCATAATGTTGTGGTAGTAGTGACCCATCTGAGGAGACTTTTTTTTTGTTATTATTACCTCCTTTATGTATCTGTGACAAAATCCAACTTTTCCCATGAGATCAGGTGCATATTTAGGTTGTGTATTTTACTTGGTCCATTTCTAAAGTGGAGTACAACTTGTTCTAGTGCATTATGTAACACAGTATGGAGTGGCGTAGGAGACTACTACGAGTTGTAGAGCTGCACAGTTTTTATATGGGCTGCTTGGGGGGAACACACACACACACACACACACACACACACACATTTATAAGCCAAAGCCTCGGCCTATATGATGTGGTTTGTTGATGTTTTTCCAGTGATGGGACAGTGTTTGGGTGGGGAAGCCCAACACTGGAGCTAAAACTCCAGCAAATACAGACACAGGCCTGTACCCAGATAGAAAATAAATGTGTAGCTTCTGCTCATATTCAGTTCACGTTTGCTCAGTGAGTATTTGAAGTGGGCCAAAAAACAAGAATGTAAAGTAGCTGCATTGAAATGTATCCTTAGTTCAACTCTTTAGCACTAAAATGGATAAAGAGTGATGCTATTTTTTCTCTCAGTCTTGTACTTGTTGGTTCATAATTCCTTATTACTTCATAGTGTGTCAGTGTGACGCGTGTGTATATATGTGTGTGTGTGTGTGTGTGTGTGTGTTTGTAAGTGTGTGTGAGAGAGAGAGAAATACAGGGAGGGAGGGGAGGTTTTTTCTGCTTCTCGGTTGTTTTCTTCAGTCAATGTGTCAACATTTTCAATGGTTTTTTCTTTACAGTTTGGCCTATAATAACTTAGATAAGAGCTTTTATTTTATTTTTTTAATTAATTCATTGCATCCAAACGTTTACTAGGAAGTGACAACATCTTTTTTTTCGGCAGTCAAGAAACATTTTATATTTGTATTGTTTTTATAGTGAGGGTTAAAGTAAGTTTTTTTTTATTTATTTATTTTTTATTTTTGAAAGCTACCTTTTCTCCTACAGTAGCTTTTACGCATCTATTTTGGAGAACTCTGTGGGCTCTATAGTTTATGCAAAGTAGGAAAAAGATGCACCTTAATAACCACAGATTGTTTTTTGTTTTTTTTTGCAGTATAAATCTCTCAGATAAATGATTTTTTTTTTTGTTTTTGTTTACGAAGCTGTGGTTAAAGTATATATTTGAATATTTTAGGTTCATGCTTATGATGATTTGATATTGACAGATCAATATATATGTGTCTGTAACCCCCTAACCCCCCCCCCCCCCCCCCCCCCCCCCCCCCCCAATCCCCTACACTCCAGGGCCCAGATCACGCAAACCAAAGAAGAAATCGACCAGCAAAGAGGACAAGCGACCACGGACGGCCTTCACAGCAGAACAACTGCAAAGACTAAAATCGGAGTTTCAGACAAATCGGTATCTGACCGAGCAAAGGCGACAGAACCTGGCACAGGAACTGGGCCTGAATGAGTCCCAGATCAAAATCTGGTTTCAGAACAAGAGGGCAAAAATCAAGAAAGCCAGCGGCACTAAAAACTCTCTGGCCTTGCACCTGATGGCACAGGGACTGTACAATCACGCCACCGTCACGTCGAAGGATGAAAAATCAGACAGCGATTGATTTCCAGAGATGTAAACAGCAGCCTCCAGACGAAAAAGCTCCTATAGTAATCCTATCACAGATTTTTTTTTTTTTATATATATATAGAGATATCACAGCAAATCTTTTACCTACAGGAATATTTAATGAAACCACTTCAGATAAAATACCACAAAGTATTAATACTATAAAGTCACTGCTGACCCACAGAAACCACAGGTCCTTCATAGAAAATCATACAAAAATAGGGACAATGAGGTTATTGCACCACAAGTCCCTGCAGGAATATTACTCTATAGGTTCCTATAGGAATATTATAGTGATTTTTCGTTATGTGGGAGGTTTAATCAAGCCTACAATGCAATAATTTCATCGAATAAAGGGCCAGTGTATAGAGTATACCAGCATAAATTGTTTAAAAAAAAAATAGAGATATTTCTGCAATATCACGTCTATAAAAGATGTTGTATAAAGGTATGTTTTCATTGTTTGTCGTTCTCGCCCCCCCCCCCCCTCCCCACCCCCCTCCAGGAGGTACAAATGCTTACATACTTCATTTTATAGGCCTACTGCTATACCCATGATTGTCATTTTACATACAACTGGCACTGGACATTTAGATCTGTCAGTGAAATGAGCAAACCTAAGTCCAAAGAGTATTTTTCTGCTGCATCCAGGCTACTGTGAATTTAAATAAATGCTAACACAATTTTTATTTCCATGCTTGTTGGTTTCCTTGGTTGTGTTTGGTGTAGAATGGGCAGAGAAAGGTGTTTTTGATTGTCAGTTGCAGACCTAATTGGCCACAACATGAATTTTGATACAGATTTTTTTTTAAAACAAGACAAAAAAAAAAAAAGGGGGAAAAGTTTATAATTCTGTACAGGCCTACGTGACAGAGAGGTAGTGATTTTTTTTTTTCTAACATGCCACTTAACTTAAATGCTAAGTTAGGCCTTGCTTCTATGTTTGTGGTCGTCTCATAGCCTTTAAACAAATATCATGTGCGTATTTTCTTTGTTATACCAATGCATCAGTGCAGCTATTATAGTTTTGAAGATAGCA
This sequence comes from Siphamia tubifer, assembly GCA_020466265.1. Classification (NCBI taxonomy): domain Eukaryota; kingdom Metazoa; phylum Chordata; class Actinopteri; order Kurtiformes; family Apogonidae; genus Siphamia; species Siphamia tubifer. The sequence goes on along the minus strand of CM035802.1, from coordinate 28,153,034 downwards.
ATATAAATCATTTTTTGTAGCTAAATGAACTGAAGGCTATAAAGCTGCCTTTAAAGTCACAGAAACAACTCTGTAGCATAAAGACAATGATGACAACCATTTTACGCACTATTGAGTATAGACTATAAATGCAGGTTATTGGATGTTCTTGTTAAATCTTTCTCTATATACATTTTTTTTTATTACATATCCATATATCATAAAAGAACGCAAATCTGTCAGTGACTGTATTACAAATGTTGGAAATCTCTTATCGTTGTTGAAAGGACTTCATATGTGTATTTATATAGATTATATTGAGAAAAAAAATCTATCCAATGACCAGTGTTGCTTTAGAGTAGATATCTGAGGTGTTTACACTGCTTGTTTATCTTGCAATAACTTCTTTTGTTTTTCTTTTTTTTGTTTGTTTGTTTTTTTCTTTTTTTTTTGTGAATGAAAATAGTTTATGGGGCCTTTGCATGAAAGCTGCAATTTGTTGTACTTGGGCAAATAACTGTGTTTATAAACTTTGGTCTTTATCGACGAAAGTGTGATCGAGCTAAGTTTTAGACTGTATCCATACCAAATTGTGGACTTTTTGCCTTTCAAAGTGTTTTGTTGTGTATCTGCAAAAAGTGTGTGTGAATTAAAATCCACCAAACAGAAACACACTTTGCCTTAAAGTTCAAGTGTGAACTTTTTATGAAACAGAACTGTGCCGAATCAGAGAAGCAGTATTACTTCAAATGCAGACTATTCAAGTTTAATGCCTTTATGAAAACTGCTGGTACGACATTATGAATTTACTCATCAGCGTATATCTATCTATATATGAACATGTTTAAATAAAATTACAACACAGAGTTGTAGAATACAATGCTATTTTTTATTTTATGTTGGGAGTATTCTTTGGTATAAATGTACATAATTTGTATCATGTATTAATTGTGTAATTAACTGCCTCCTGAAAACTGCAAAAGAAGAGTAAATAAACCTTGAAGATTATACACAAACATGTGTCTTCCATCTTTATATAAGTCAAACAGTACAAATATATTAACCTCTGTTGTAGCGTTAGCTGCTGCTGGTATAAGTCAGAAAAAACACCCTATAGTTATTAGTATTCAGGAAAAAAAAACAACATGAAATGATTTTAAATTCATTGAACAGTTTAAATAAATGCTGCCAGATGTCAAATATTCACAAATGTAATGACAAACATTGTTAATTTGCATAGCATGACAATCCTTTTCCATGCAAACACCCACTCATTTATTCGATGGGTTGAGGATCAGATTCACGGAGGATCAGATTCATGGGTTTTGAGATTAAAACATGTGCAAAAGCATCCAAACATTATGCAAGGGAAAGCCTTGAACAATTCCCAGGCATGTTTCCTCAACAATGCCTTATCTGCATTTCCATACTTGCACCACTAGTCTTTGAACGCCATGTCTAACGGCCAGTGACTAGCATTAGAGCAGATCGGGGCTGCTCCCAGCACTGTCTTCAAGACGGTCAGTCTTCCTCGCCGCTCCTGAAAAGAAGCCCTGTGCTTCTATCACAAGGCAGAAATGGGAGCCGAAAGGAGAGAGTGAGAGAAGGGAGGGAGGGAGGGAGGGGGGGGGTGAGAAAGAGAGAGAGACAGAAAGAGAGAGAGAGCAATGAAGGTCAAAGCCTGTCATGGCTGCAGGTGGCTGGTTTCCCCCCTCCCACCCCTCAGTAACCCATTCTCCACACAGAGCTTTCTCACTCGCTAACTCATACTCTCCCCTCTTCTCTTCTCCTTCACACACACACACACACACACACACACACACACACACACATCTTACTATCACTCGGGTTTTATTTTATTCTTGCTTGGCACGCACACATCCCTGCACACACCAACACACTTCATTCAATTTTGTCCCTCCTGCACATCCGAAGGAGCGCGCACACCCCTGTTGTTTTGGTCCTTCATTCAGGGCATCAATAGGAACCTTGATCAAAATATTCACTGGCAGTAAAGCTCCCAGAAGTTCAGATTGGGACACCAATGCATGAACAATAGGTGAAGCTGTAAGGCTGCATGTGCATATTCTCATGGAACAGGAGAGGTTTTACCCAAGAATAATTTGTCTCATCTCAAGAAGTGAGAGTCAGGTGAAGCCATCCTTGTTCACAACTCTTTAACTTCTTTACACAACAGACAGTCGTCCTTGATGTGAACGCCATCATTCTCTATTCTATGATGCTGTCAATCAGCTGTTACTGCAAAACAATGCCAAATAAGTACCTCTTGGTGCAAAAATGATAGAACTGCAGAATATGAGAGCCATTTTCAGGAGCTGTCATTTAGGCAGCGCTGATGATTTCAGAAAGTTCTCATGCTGTAAAATGGAAGTGTGTAGTGGATACATCAGGGAAGTATCAATGTCTACCTCGAAACACAAAAGGGCCCCCATCCTGCTATGACCTCTCTTACCATCCTCCCCCTCCCCTACTGTGTCATTTACCCACAGTTTCTAAATGCTTCCTACGGCCAGAGTGGAATCTGCTCAGAGGTGCCTGGGCTTTGTGGCGGAAACATAATTAAAGTGGTGAAAGATGTAAAAGGTGAAGAATGGGGATGACATCAGGCCAATTTCACACTTGGCACTCGAATGGCTAGGTCCAAGCCAGGACTCTTGCCTCGCAACACAGATCAAAGCCCACTGTCATCGCACCAGTGCAGGAAAAAAAGAGGCAAAAGGACACCTAACTATGCTAATCCCCAGGACGAATATATTTTAATCTTGTTAGAATACAAGTTAATGCCGTGGCTCAGTGACTGAACTTTCTGGCAAGAATGAGAGGTGGACAGAACTACTTTTACCTTTTCTACATGAGGTGGCCCTGTCTGGGACCGGATAAACAGCCAGTGTCTGAACAAACTTTCTTTTGGCCAAACACTGCACATTATCAAGCTCCATACTGTACAGGGAGCAACTAGCAGTCGCAAGCTGCTGAAAAGGCAAGCAACAGTTTTCATTAAGAACAAGGATGGAGAAAAGCCCAACCCCAGTGGCTGTGTCAGTGACCCTGTCTGAAACCCCACTAGGGTACCTAACATGCAAAGGAAATGAGTATTTTGTGAACTGGTTTGTCCTCTCTTGCATTGAGCCCTTCTTCTCAAAAGCACCTTGGTAACCCTTGATCTCTCATGTATGGAAGTCAGGGCACTGGGGCCTGCAGAAGTTGACTAGTCAGACAATAGCAAGCGGATGCTTTCTGGAAAAGTCACACCCAGGCAACTCTCATTTCACACACAGTGTTTGAGTGACCCTTGAAAAAAGATGCAAAACTTTTCAATAAGGATTCTCTTTGTTCCCTTAACGAAATTCAAGAAAAACATGCATGTACTTTTTCCCATGTAGCGCTAAGCTTGTGTTCAGCTGGACAGAAAGTGAGGTGTCAAGGCACAGGCTACATCACGGATAGAAAAATAAAAGAATAATGACAACACCACAGGAGACATTTCAGGGTTTACTGTGACAGAATAAAGATGACGGTCACATTCAGTTCAACTCATTAATATAATGTTGTACACATTTACTGATGCAAGACAAACCACAAGTTTTATTAAAACAAGAGTTAAAACAATCAAATCAAAAGTCAAAATCACATCACTCTACCTTGAAAACTAACAAAAAGTTTTTTGGAAACTGAACACAATTTTTTTTTTTATTAATTTTAACCAATTAAAATATGTTGCATTTAGTTAATTATAAGTATGACGGAAAATGATCATACTTCCAACATTTTTTTGGTTGATAAAATGTAAGAAAATATGGGAACGGCGTCTCAGAGCACTTAAGGGGAAGCCTTAAAAATTTCTTGTATGATATGAACATCAAAATATAGTTCATTCTCACTTTTGAAAGGCCAGAAATATTAAGTGCTTACAACAATAAAACTCCAATGTTTTTAACTCCTGCAGTCATACTATTATAAAGACTGTCAAATAGCATTGGATATTAGAAAATTATGAGCATAATATATAGTTTGTGTTCATGTGTGGGATCCTTACATGTTCTTTCCCATGTGTGAATTACACAGCAAATAAAAATATACTCGCTCATAAATAAGTTTTATGTTAAACTGAAATTTGGGTCAGAAAAACAAACCTAGCAACAGGCTCTCACTGAACTTTGGAAACCAACTCAAACTTCTTTTGTTCGAGGTTTCCTTCAATCAACCCAGATTTTAATTATTCTTGTTAATTTTATACTTTACACGTCCTTTTTTTTTCTTTGAACATCATTCATCAGTATATAAATATAATTTATATTAAACTGTACTTTAGTTTAGAAAGATTTTGAGCTTCATCATTTAGCAAAACATCTTAACATGTAATTCATATTACTTAATGCTTTTCAAATAATATTATTCATCCAGATGAGTACTTGTAGTTCTGCAGTTAATTCACTATATATTATCTGTAGAACTTGAACAGTTATTTTTTTTCCCTATATGCCGTCCATCATATAATGATTAGCATGACTAAAAGTTTACAAAAATGTAGGCTAATAAACTAAACTTAAATAAATACGTTTTAAAAACAGAAGTTGTGATTGCACATGAGTGTAAAAAAAATAAATAAATCTCACTCTCACCACCATCTTTTTTTTTTTTTTTAAGTTATAGGGTTGCATTGCACATTTTTTGCTGCATTTGTCATACACTGAGCTAAACACTGTTAATGATCTACCAAACTCTACTGAGTTAAAGGTAGACAAGATTGTAACAATAACAAGGAGCTTAGGGTAACAAATTCACGACTCAGGAGAAAATGCAAGAAAAAGCATCAAAGGTACGAGTTGGAATGTGATGGTACATTATAAGTTCATAATTCATAAGTTAAGGGAGTTTATGTGCTCTCTTGAACAAAAAGATTCCTTTTTTTTTTTTTAGTATTTCTGCCAAAAATGTTTCTTATATTCTCTACTTTCTCCCTCTACATACTAAATTAAGATGTACAATGTACACTCATGCCATTTCTAGTCTCTTTTTTTTGTTAAACTGTGTTTGTGTTGCTTGTTGACACACAGCTAGACAGGGTCAAGGATACATCTGACTCACCTCAGGCCCCCTGTTGTCCCTGGAGACTGGCCTGTCACTCACTCTGTGGTTACGCATCATGGCTGACAGAGGCACAAAGTGAGAGCTCGATGCTGCATCAACAGAAGCAACATCATCACCAAAACCCATCCTAAGCATGACATCTTCCTCCTAGTCCACCATCAGCTCTCTGCACTGTGAGGAAGGCGGGAAAAAAAAAAAAAAAAAAAAAACATATTCACACCAAGAACCAATAATAAAATGTCACCCAGGCTGAGTAGGAAGACCTAAAAATAGAAGATTTGGACATTTACCTTAAAATTCTCCACACTGCAGCATGGATGGGGAATGCCTTGCAATAGAGATGTTATAAAGTGGCAGCCAGCCCTGCAAAGGTTTAAAATGATGGCATGTGATACTTAATTTAAGATGGTTAAGTCAGGGTGGACATACATTTGCACACTACGAGTCATTTTGAGTGGGTTTCTGGTTCACTGGTGGAGTGCAGAGGCTTTAATTGATATTCGTTAGTAAATGACACTTTAAGCTCCAAGAGCAAAGGGTTTCAATGATCACTGATCACAGCACTTTGTTCTTCTTACATTAAAAATGAATATAGTTACAGAAATACCGTAGCCTACTGTACAACTTCAGCATACAAATGATGCCCTGGCTAATGCTGACAACCTAATGCACATTACTACTAGGATATTTATACATTTTATGAAAATACAGTTAGTTTTTAAATCGTAAAAGTAATGAAGCATAAAATTGTGTGATAATCAAAAAATGTGTGTTTCCTTCGTGCTAAACTGCAACTGGTAATGTGTTGAATTGAATGGCAGGCCGCCAGCAACCTCGGGAAACAATTCAAAACATGATACCAAAACGCAAACAGTATATATAGTTAGTTTAACTTTGTATATTTTTGTTTAATTATGTGTAATTCTATAGGTTGATGGTTTCCGCCCTGGCTCCATTTTGTGTAACTCCAACATTCTGAAAAATGTTATGAATTCTTATTTGTTTCTCTATCATAGTAAATTGCTGAATAAGTATCGAGCACCAATGTCAGCCACTGATTTCTGTAAAACAAGGACAATTCGTTGACAAAAGCTAACCCTTGACTGATTTCAGTACCATCTCGCTGTCTAGACTTCTCCAGATTTAACATTGCTCTCGGACGGCCAAACACAAAAAAAATAATCAGATCAGTTTGAGTTGGCGAACGAGGCAAGCTACGGCTCAGTCGACCGTGTCTTAGCTCACAGTAGTGGGCGTCTCTTTCTCCCTCTCACTCATTTTGCTGCATGCTGCCATTTTAACTGTTCCTGAGTGGCAGGCGAGAGGGCGTTGTTGGTAGTGGCGGCCATGATGGTGGATTCACTACACCCTCTCCTGAGGAACAGCCTCAACATCAAAGCCAATTCACATAGTAGGCTCTGTTGTGGTTCAGACCAAAGGTGGGGGTGATGAGGTGCTGGTAATGATGTGACTCGAGGAATATGAACAAAATAAATGTCTCACGTCGTACAATGCGAACTTAATATTCTACTGCAGATAAACATACTAATCACATGTTCTAATCGAAAAGCAAATATGGACATTATCATGATGTCTGCTGATGAAAAATCTATTCATTTCTCTAAAATAATGTTTGGCAGGAGAAAAAAAAAAGTCCCTAATTGCATGTTTATGGCCAGAATACTCGGTAATCCTCGACACTGGATGTCGTGTTGGTTTGCTGGTTTCGAATAGACTGGGATTAGCAGGATTATTTGTTGCAACGTACTTTAAGGTCTCCATTTCAAACATCCTGAATACGTTAATGTCATGACTTTACTGAATAGTCTCTCTTGTATGAGTAGGCTATAGGTGTAGACCAGCTTAAAATTAATAAACTGTACATCTTAATACATACTATATAATACAGCATACTCTAAGTAACAATTTTCCTACAGTTGTCATATATATATATATATATATATATATATATATATATATATATATATATATATATATATATATATATATATATATATATATATATATAGTTTTTTAATTTCTTAATTTTTTTATTGATTTTTACCAGATTAAACAAATATGAAACTGGAATATTACTTACTGCAAATGAGGGAAAGGTGCATCCAAAAAGATCAAAAAATACCCCAGCATTTAAGTAACAATACATCAGACATTAAAAGCCAAACCAGTCCTTCTATGAGTGTCATTATGATCGTAGATGAAATAAAGTTCACAAGGCAAAAAAAATAGTAACAAAGCCAGAAGAAAAAACATAAGTCACCAATGACATATTTGAAACAACTGCCTAGTCAACCTTTTCTTACCTTATGTCATAAAATTATTAAAGCTAAATAAATAAACACCAATAAAAAAAGTTTTCCAACAATGTCATGCTCTTGGTCCCTTCAAGCAGATTGTGTATGATGTGGGTTACAGCCATGTCCCGTCTTGTTTCCCCACCCCCAGCCCAGAAAATTAAGAGGAAAAAAAAAAAATCTTTCTTGGATGACCAGAGTGGCTTCTAACCAACTACATTTGAGGTCAAAGTTCATAATATCCCCTTGGCAACACCGGGGCAACAAGGAACAGTGTCTAGACAGGTCATGGTATCCCTCCCCTTGCCCACCCCACCCCACCATCCTCTGGATCCTTCCGGAAGGAGGTGTCAACAGCAGCCAAGTGCACAGTAAACAGGGCAGGGGGGTGGCCTTTGGCCCTTGTGAGGTCGGATCAGTACCTCCACCCTCCACTGATCAAAGATGAGGATGCTCCATGCCAGGGCCTTGGTCAAAGGGGGCAGGGTCGGAAGATGAACTCTGTATTTCTGTAATCGAGACGTGTCCAGACCCAATTGTCTTCTTTCACAGCCCAAAATGGACCCTTCCGGTGCCACTGATTACATTAAGGAGGACAGCCTCTTTTCACAGGGGCGCCTGGACAAAAGAGGTGCTTCCGTGCCCCTCGCCATCTGGTCCCAAAATAACAGAAAAGGTCCCAGGGAAAAAAAAAAAAACCCAGCCAGCACACAGTCTTAAATGAAAGGAACGCTGTTTGAATAGATGGGATGGCTGGACAGATAAGCAAACATACAGTAAAGCCTCACACATTTACGCAGAGATTGGAAGCCAATCTACATCAGCAAATAAAGCAGTGTGTATGGGCTCTGATGAGCACACAGGCAAAGCATTGGCGGATTTAAGCAAAAATAGAATTCTGCTGTTCACCAAATAGACAATGTCCCTTCAACCACGCCACACATACATCATCATTACTGCAAACTCAACACCCAGGGGCTCTTCCATTAGTGTACACAAATCCAGAATGTATACCAGTGGACCACGTGGAGAGACTTATGATGGGAATAAGAGGACAAGAACAAAAATATGGAACAATTTACAGATTCAGACCTAAACAAAATTAAGACATAACCACCACTAACAACGCAAAAATAATTTTTCGTATGAAGCAAGTTAGCATTGTGTTATACAGGTACATCATGTAACTACACACAGTATAGACCATGGTGATCGTATTAGATGAATCTTGGGATTGGTTAATTTATCAAAGCACATGGCCAGTGCTTTGGCAGGTTGTTTTGAACTGCGATTGCCAATTTCATATATTAATGAATTTGCCATGTTTGTACGTATGCAGCTGTAGTTTAGGTACAGATAGTTAAGCCTCACAGACACTCATATTCTTAAAAAAAAAAAAAAAAAAATTTAAATCCTACTGCTAATTATCTGACCTCCGTTCAAGATGAAACAAGCTGCTAAATGCTGCCTATTACCAGTCATTCTTACATTGTTCATTAACTATTTGTTTATTAATTTTCCATTGTTTGTTTCCTGTGTCACATTTATGTGCTGTGCAAGTCACATCCAAACATGTGGATAATCAAATCTGTTTTCCGAAGGCATTATGGTTAAATTTAACAGTCACTTTGCTGTCAAAAACACTGATTATCTGACATAATCGCCTGTGCTTGAAGAAAACACAAGATTAATTTTAAGAAGCATTTGTCTACACATTTTAAATAATAGCCTTAAAAGTGCACACGGGATGAGACCAATTATGAAGCCATTGTAGCTTTCCTCTGAGTATGATGTCCAATTAAAAATAAGAAATAGCTTTGTTTTTTGGACAAGCGTTTTGCTCACCTGAAATGTTCAACATTAGACTGTTTCAGATGGGTGTTCTAATGTCAAAAATGTACATTTTATATGGAGCTCTTGGAGCTCTGTTTTGCTAATGCTAATTATATACTCCGCTATGCATGGCCTGTTTTTCTCTCACAGTTTAAGTCCACAAGGAAATTTAGTAAATAAACAACCTCATTAGTGGCAAAGGTGATGTTGCCCTTGATTCTGAATGGGTTTGTCAGGAGGAAAGGTGAATGTGAAGCACTGAGAAACAAAGTTAGATTGAGTAGCCTGGCCATGTGAGACAAGCTTATGAAAACTTATTTCACAAAAAACTAATAAAAAAAATGTACATTCAGAGTTTCTAAAGTTATGTGGGTCATAGTTTCTGTACCTAAAATGAGCCATAACCCACCACAATTTCAGTAAGTATAGAACGACATGACAGTCTACATCGGGAAATTTGTGAAATTAAGTATTTTAGTATTAAAAAATAAAATGTTTCACTAAATTATATACGTATAATATCAGCAGTAAACTGTCATTTAAATCACCTTGTTAATAGCCGATAAATTATTAAAATCTAATTCAAGTACTCGACATCCTGTTGAATAAGTGTTTCAGTGCAATATTTCCCCACACAGTGTCAATGCATCTACGTTTGTTTTTGACTGCTCTGAATATTCAACCTTTTTTATCTGTCTGTTTTTTGACCTACATTTTTTTTAACCTCTTTTCCAACAACTGAATGAATTAGATCCGGACTTAAAACTTTGCATTTCAAGTTTCGGTATTAATCAGCAAAAACGTAGTGACATGAGGGAATGCAAGTAAAATACTGGTAGATGTCTAAGTAGCTAAAATTGTATGATTAACAAGCTACTGTTTTACTATAAGCAGAATAGGAATGACAGGTGTGAGCTTTCACAACTATACTCTGAGAAGTGTAAAATACTGTAGGCTTCATTCTAGTCTCACAGATCTACTATACACATGACAACATGCTCTTCTGATCCCTGCTGTGATGCAGTAACATCTTTAACAGCTCCATTTTCATCTGTGTCACTTGTAGCACAGACGCGTCTATTAAACTAATATGACGGGAGTCAACTCATGAGAACCACTGCTCTTCTTGTGTACATTGACTTGCATTCAAACCAGGACTTTTCTTGCATAAATGTGTCTTGAACAATCAGTTGCTAACCATATTAGCTATTCCAGTTAAATAATGCTGCACAATTGAAATGTTTTTTTCTTACCTTGAACACACACAAACATCAACCGATGTAGGTTGGTGTTGTTTCCTCTAAAAAAGTACTTTCTGGCCTTGCAATTATTGATTAAAAAAAAAAAAAAAAAAAACAGTAGACGGGGGAAAAAAAAAAAAGTTCACCTGAAGAGAATACAAAATATCAGGGTAACTTTTGTGGAGCTGATTTGAGAATGCTGAAAGATGACAGTTTGTTAAATACACTTGTGACTCATGCAAAGGTAAAACAGTGCTTTGAATGTGTGGGAGGCAGTAGCACACTGTAGCTATCAGCTTATTGTTATTCACACCTCTGACACTTTCAGAAAATCAGTTAATTTATCAGAACAACAAAGCTCAAACACTTTTACATAGAAGTCAGAAACCTTTATTATTACAGCGGTGATCTGTGTTGGCAGTTTTTCCAAAAAAGAAAGCGTGGAGGGGAGAAAAATACATGCTGGAAAGAGACATGCAGCCACAACCACAGCTGAAGAAAAACCCTAAAATAGTAGCCTATACGCTTATACATGATAAATGTCGGTCTATTCCCAAAACATGTGCAATAGATGCAACTGCAGGAAACCAAAAGTGCTAGCAGGTCAAGCTACAGTACAACAACTGACCAATAATGTCTGGCCCAAATCTATATTTCTCTCCAATGCTTTGCCCTTCCCAACTTGAAGAAAGCAACACTGAAATCTTCTTCCAAACTCTCGCTTAACAACAGTTACTAGACTAAAGGTTCAGTTCTAAACTATTAAATCAATCACGATTGCTTAAATTGGACAACTAGAGTAATTATCTTACACAGGTTGTTAACCTTAAATATTTTATGGTGTCTTTCGCCAACCACAGGTTACTGAAAATCCATGGACTGTAGTCCAAACAAGATATCTGAGGGATTATCTTTGGATTTAATGACCTTTTATAAAGTAAACAAATAATTCACTGATGGAGAAAATCAACAGATCATGCTGCAATGACAATAGTTGCGGTCCTACATGCAACATTTACTTCAAGACGTTTGTTTCTTGATGAAGTGGATCTAAACAACAACAGCATCATGAAGTCCATCACACCACTGTCTTATTGCATGTGTCTTCTGGGGGTTGTATATAACTGGCAGGCACCAGCTTGATTTCACAACTGTGGGATAAATGAAGTGAGTGTGACATATAGAGGGCAGGTGGTGCCAGTCAAGTGAAGTACATGAGCAGAATGCCAATCTGTAGTTTCTGAGCTTCATAATTAGTTCTTTTTCCATAGCAATCTCCAAATTATGTCATCAGGCCTTACAGAATACTCATTATTCAGTGCAACAAACAAGCTGGAAACAACACTCAATCCTATGGAGACCTGAGAACTGCGTTCCAGGGAGGGACTTGAGTCGCTATGTGAAACCAACAAGAACCAACACGACACCTGGCATTTTCCAGCTAAAGTGGGCTGTTGCACACTGCTGAGCACAATGAAGGAACTGGATCTTAATTGTGCAGGTTTGGGTGTAACAGGAAGAAAGAAAAAAAAAATCATGCGTATAGTTTTCCTTAAAGGCTTGAAAATCTGCACCTTTGTGATAAACATGTATACATGAGGAAATTGACTGACCTTTAGACTTTTTTTTCACTAAATTTACTACAAGTTAATGTGCTCAGGGGCAAAGCTAATATGTGAATATGTAAGTGATGCCCTTTTAGAGCAGGTACCTAGCCTTCATATCAGTATATTTCTCATTTTAAGGAAATGCCCAACACCATTTAATGAAAAAAAAACAGAGAAAATTGACTCTGAAGTAGCAAAAGGGGAATGTTAAAGTCAAACATAAATATAAGGCCCAAAGCCAGAAGATATGGAAAGGGTTACAATTGAATAATTCTTGACTCTTAGTATAATTTGCTCCATAAACACTAATCAAGTTAACTTGAATTTGCCTTTTGAGACGACATATATTTCTTCTGTAAGTAAAAAAATGTACAACTCTACACCTTGCTGTAATGGAGTGTGGAGTTAAAATATGACAATCCAGGTTTTAAAAGCACCACTGTAGTGTAAAAACACACACTTACAGGATCTGCTAAGGTATAAACATGGCAAATGGGACCTACCTGTCATGTCTTTAAAAAGCTACCGACTGACTGTTTACTTAGATGTTTTCCTCTTAAGATTTCATTGACTCAAAGGAGTCCTCATACACTACTCATACACAGTTATTACATTAACAACCAGTCGATTTGAAACATTTACAAAGTTAAAAAGAATCTGAAAATGGTTGGAAACAGAATTAAAACTACATACATTTAGAAGTTTAAAGGCTGTTAATTAAGGATTATTATGATAAAACAAGGGGGTGTTTTGAAATACTACTGTGATCAAACTAACGATGAAATTAACTACTGCATTACCTTGATATAGTTTTAGATAATTATTATTTTTGTCTAAAATGACAAATAATGTGTTACAAAGTAAACAATCAGTATCAACTTGTATTTTTCTTTAATATATTAACTCTGAGGAATGATTTAATTAATGGCACACTGGATTTGAACAGTGAACAAAATAAATATAAAAAAAATAACATACAAAATAATGTACAATTTTAAGTCCACATGAATGTGAACAACACCTGTACTGAAAACCTTGCAGTGGGCGTAAAGCAGCCCTGACTTAGGGTCAGTCCAAACATTTCAAAGAGGGTAATTAGTCAACAGTTAAAGGCAGTAATCACTTAGCGATGAAGATAAAAGGACTCTTGAGGAAAACAAACTGGAAATGGGCTGCTACCATTCACATCACAGTTGGATTCTAGAGGTCATGTGCTAAGTCCTGTTAAGAACCTCAAAGGCAAACATTGAACATTGAGCACTTTTGTGTGAGTGTTTAGAAACACAGCCAGATTTTAAGCACACAAACACGAAAAATATCAATTTCACATTTGGTTTAACGCTTTCACACTTTGTGTCACTGACACCCAGAGAGAAGGGCTGTGGAAGACAAAACACAGCTCCTGGATAAGGATCATGTTAATGCCTATCAATTAGGATCAAAAAGGGATTAACCGGCATGGTTGCAGCCATGGGATGGGGGCCCATGCAAAGTCACTGAATACTAGGGGTCACTCCCCCGACTTCATTAGGGCTGACCTTTCCACGCCATTGTGTGACAGGAAAAAGACCCCACGGTCTGTGTTTCCTTTTACCCATCTAAGATGGCTTCTAGAGAGCCAAGTATAAGACATGCAGAAAAGCTGTTAGTGATCAGTGAAATATGAAATATTCACCTTTAAAGTCCAGTGAGACTTATTAGGTTACTGCAACTTGGTAGACGTGGGTATTTACTAATCACCCCTCCTCCCTGCAAAGGAAATAATTTTTTTACCTTGGAGAAGAGTGAGATTTACTAATTAGTCATGGAGCCTCCTCTTTCTATGATGTTCCACAGGGTCGACCAGCTCCAACTTTGCCTTTCCATCTTAATTCACAAAAGGTCAAATGGCAAAGTGAAAGCAGGTACTCCAGGTGTGTTAAAATAAGCTCCAATTAGAGAAAAATGCAAGCACACCCTCAAGTCTCACATATCTAACTTGGAAGGAAACTTGGTAAATCCCCTGCATTGGGTCCATTTTAATGTTCTGACACATTTGAGTATGTTTTACATTCATTTACAAAAACACAGAGAAATCAGACAATAGAGGAGAAGATTTCATACAACCTGCTTGATTTTTATGCCTGATAGATCACATAAATACAAGTCAAGCTGTTTTTACAGGATTAAGTCTGCATCAGTATTCTGTGCAAGTAACTGCTAATCAACCTGAAATTTAGCAAAGTAAGAGTGAAACACCCACAGATTCACATTACTTGTTGCTTTATGTCTTTGTGAAAGAAACACTAAACTCCAGTTTAATGATCTAAGAAGTATAAAAAGGGAGAATTTCAAACATAAAAAAATATAAAATGGAATTAATTCAGTCGTACATTGAATGGCAGAACTGCGAGAACATCCTGCTACACTGTTGATTATTTTCTTGATCAACTGATAAATAATGTAGTCCAAATAATGTTAGATGTAAATTACAGAAAAACTTTTCCTAGATCCTACAGGGGTATCTACATATTTTTGTGATTCATGAGTCGGTCTGAAACAAATCTTCACACTTGAGGAGCTAAATTTTGCCAATGTTTAGCATTTTTACATAAAAAAAAAAATCAATGTTTTAAATTATTAAACTACAAGGCAATTATTTTTATTTGATTAGATTAATAGTAGCAGCTGTAAATGGTAGCTCTATAGTTCTTTACAGCAGACTGCTCAATTGATTTTTATTAATTCTACTCATACAAATCATTGTATTCATTAACCATCTTATAATCAATATAGGGATTGTCAACAGAAGTAATATTACACACGTTGCCCCTTTCACCTGTATAAAACTGTGGCTAAAATAGAAGCAAACCAAGATCAGTAAATCGCAAAAATAAAAATACACATTGAGCTCATGTTGATTAATTCCAACAGCTGCCTCCAGCTGTGCAAGGAAGGTAAGAAAAAGTTAAATATAATCTCAGAATTCATAATTGTATTCCAAAATGTACATATAGTGCAACGATAATTTCAGTTTATCTATGATTTGATTTAGGAAAGTGGATCTGTTCATCGAATAATATGCATGACGTCGAATATGTGAGTATATTAATTGTTAGAGAATAAAAATAGCAGAGATGACATGGATACTAAAACAAACGTGGTCTTAACCCAGCGATATGTGCTTACTTTCCCCTGTGCCGAGAACTCAGCGAAAGTTAAGAGTTAAATAAAATAGCAGGAGTTCATCTCAGGCCAAAAGTTTCCTTAAGTGTTTGCTCAGGCTCCTGGTTCAGTTAAAGCAGGCGTGCACTCTTGTAGCGCAGTCAAACAGTGCTCATCCAGGCCTATAGCCTTCTTTGTACCGTTTATGAGAGTGTTATAGATGAGCACACTCCATTTAAAAAGCACTGGTGGATTTGCAGTCAAATGAAAACAGGAAGTACTGCTGAAGCTGTCAGTGCTACGCAGCAGAGTGGGAACGGACATGCTACATGTGTGCATCTGAAGACATGTGTGCATCTGAAGACATGTTGGATCACAAACATTTGGGGAAACCACAAGTTATTTGCACTGAAAACTGCAGTCAGTGAAAACAGGTTATTTACTTACCTTTCATGAAGTTCAAAAATAATGACGTTTCAAAAATACTGTAATTGGGTACTATAAAATGTTTTCAGCAAAGCAGCTTTCTTCTAATGAGCAGCTAATAATTATGTAAGGGTGATACTGCTGTACTTCAGTTTCCAAATATCTTCTCGCAACAGAAATGCGATTTTTTTTTTTTTTTATGATTTTAGGCAAATAATTTACCTTTGACCTAAGATCCCTTAAATACTTCAGGCAGACCTATATATACACTCAGAGGATAAAACTGTAAATAAATATATTATCTATAAAAGTATCAATAGGAAACATATTTTAGCATCGCCAATTAACAAAAATATGAAATGTGAACAAATGTATTAAGTTCATGATCAAATGTGATGATAGTTAGTGCATTGAACTTTACCTCCATTGTTCCATGAAGTAAAGTCAACAGGTTTAAGTGTTTGAACATTTTTGGAAAATAATTAGTCCAATACGCTTCTGTTCATCATTAAACCACAACACAAGCATAAACCCAAAGTGCTTTTCTCTCTCTCTCTCTCCGTTTATGTGACCACAGGGCTGCGGTTCAGCTTAATATGTTCCCACTGATGTGTTTCCAGCTTCAGAGCACAAGTTAGCTTTCACATGAGACCCTAACAGTAAATGAAAACCAAGCATTCAAGAGGTTAAAGGTCACACAAAGCTTTCACTGTGTCCTGTTAGTAGATTGACCATCACCAAAGACTGTTTTAAATAAACACTACTAGTGGACTTCAGTTTAAAGTATTTAAATCCTGTAAAACATCAGAAAAAAATGTGCCTATAACATTGCAATGCAAAAATAATTGTGACCGATACTGCTTAAATTCTAACGTTTTTTTTTGCCAAAATGCAATATTGATAATTCAATTAATTTAATGTATTATAAAAATTAATTACACATTGACATTTAAGTACATAATTTACTTTGCAGTAATCAGAACAGTATTCTTAAAAATTAAACTATACGTCTGACCCGAAATAATATTAAAACATGCATATAAATTGGGCACAAAATAAATACTCATTTTATTTTGTCTATTACCGATTAAGCACCAAATTGTTTTCATTAACAGTTTACAATGCGATATTCTAAATTAAACGGCATTTTATTTTGTGCAAAAAAATACTGTAAGGTATTTTTTGATCAAATAAATTATTTATGTCACGAAAACATAATTGTTTGTAATTAAATAAAAAATGTCATATCCCAAAAATGGAAATTAAGACAAGACCAACTACACTTCTTTAAAAAAATTATATGCTCTTTGTTTTGAAAAAATATTTCTAATTCAAGAACGATGAATAATTTAAACTCCATCTTCTGTTTCTGATGGATTTGAAGTTGTTAAATACAGTCACATAAACTACGTACTATAAGCAACGTCGTGTAAATACTATTACTTTATATTTCAAATATTGTCTTAATGCAGGACACTGTTGTACATGTGAAATATAATTTAAATGATCTTACAGCGAGATGTGCATTTGTGTAAAATCATAATAAATATTTTCTCAAAACCATTTGTGTCTTAGTGTAAAAATGTTCAAAAATATTTTATGATTAAATTGAAACATTCATCCTAAAAACAATGATCGCATATCATTTTTTGAAAATAAAATATATGAATTGCATATTTCTAGAATTCAAAATTCAACAGATAAAATTCGGCATGTATCCGTTGATTTTAAAGCTGTGAAGATATTTCTTGGACGCCGGTTCATCTACAACAGCTGTGGCGTTTTCTACTACGATGTGCGATATGATTTTAGATTCTATTTTCTACAAGCTGCATAACATTTCATCTCTTGTGCTACTGCCTAAACCCAAAATGGACGCTGCTTTTAGTTATCGAAGGCTAGGACCAGCTGACGGTCACAGCTGTGCAGTTGTGATTGTATGAGAGAAGAGGCAAATGGTCCCATGCCTTGGCAGGCTGCCAGAAGACTCCTTAAAATACAGCGAAGGCCTTGATTTAAAATATGCCACACCAATGTCAAAGGAAACTGCGTCATTACGCAGTAGAGGCTGGTGGGATAAACAGCCCACCACTTACAACAGACAATAGCAGGTGCTGCTGTTATACACAGAAATGCTTTGAAATGTGTTCAAATTTGACTCTACGTGCACAGAAATAACCCAGGAAATCTTTTCATTATAGCTCGAGCAGCATTAGAGCCTAGATGAAAGCAGTTTTTTTCTAGACATCATCATGATGTTAGACCTCGTGACTGCAATGTGGGTGGAGACAAAGAGCCAATAGCGAAACAGGATGAAGATCCTGAGCCGTCGTTGCATCAGCATTTTCCAGCTAAGCCTCAAGTGAAAGTTACGAGATCCATATCTATGATTATCTTATGAAGAGATCAAAAATCTGTGTTAATAAAAAATGATTGCTGTTGACGAGTGAATGACAGCACTGGATTTGATTACCCAGTTCTCAGCATCACATCAACTAGATTTGGCAAGAAAGCCAGAGCTCACACTCTGTAAACACTGGTTTGTACACTGGACTGATATTTCCCCCAGGCAATCACATTCACCTACTGCAACACCTTCAAGCATTCCTTGAATTGCTCCCCTAAACTTTAAATGTGCCTAAATGTGCAGCAGGTCAACACAGATCCTACCATGCAGGCAGACACACTCCAGTAGTGAAGACACGAAGGCACAACAAGGCTGCAAGAAGACAGGGATCTCCTGCGAAGGCAAAAGAGAGAGAGAGAAAAAAATAATTATCAAACAACTGTGGCTGAGGAATACTCAAGATACACACTGCCTTGTCCCAGACAAGAGAGTGTATGAAGAAGATGAAACAAAATGACTATATTTGTTTTGTTTAAAGAAAATTAAGGACATTAACAATTAAATAGTTCCCAAATATAAATATATAAAATGCATGTAACGCTGAAAAAAGTTGAGCGTAAAATTTTTTTTTAAGCATCTTACATTCTAAACAAGAAAAACATTATCGTTAATTAATATAAAATTCACTGCGAGATCATTTTGAATAGTAAAAATTACTTTGGTCGATAGATTGCTTTAGTTTTGATATACATTTAAGTTGCTGTAAAATGCAATTCTTAGATCGATACTTTCAATATTACAAAAAATTACCATTAATATAATGTGTTATGTATGCAAAACACATTATACCTCCATTTGTTTTCCCACAGACATTTCAAAAAGACAGTAATTAGGAATACACTTAAAAACTCTACCGAGTATAATTGGATTTTTTTTTTTTTTTTTTTTTTAAATACACTGATTGAGAGCAATAACTGAAACTTACACAACTTACCACAGAGGTAATGTGTAACCTTAATTCTCTGCTTTTGTGTCCTCCTCACCTTTCCAATTGCAATTCCAGTCATTTTTGTCAGACACTGGTTCAGATGTGGAACAGGCCTGCAAAAATACTGCATGTTTAAGAGTGGTTGTGTGCGCTTCAGTGAAAACATAAACACAAACACTCAAAAACCATTAGGGATTATGACAAGGCAAGACTAAAGGAGCTGTCTGACAGTGGAGGAGTATGCACTAAGAAGGTGATAATGAAGAGATCTGTCCAGGCTGGTCACTGATATGGCAAACAGATAAACATCACAGACTCACACACTGAAAGTAACTTGTTATGTCAAAATGAGCTTGGAGCGCTTTGAAGAGCCAAAGTTAATATTACCTCTGCTCTGACAGAAAACATGGCAGGAGCAGTGCAGCTGCTTCAACGTACTTTAAACACATCTAATTACTGAATGAGTAAACTGAAAAAAAAAAAAAAAAAAAAAAAGATTAAAGAACACGTTTTTTCTTCTGAGTGTGATAAATTTTCAAGATGTGCAATGTAGTTAATTTTAATTACACCTACATATGCACCAATAATGTGTTTATTTATAGGTATCATGCCATTCTTATATACTATAAACATATACAATGTAAGGTTCTTGACAACTATTTTCTATTTCGACATGTTACGTTTTTCCAAGTTGGATAACATGATCCTTTTTTCGACACAATTATCTGTACAAAGTATTTAGAAACACTAAGGAGTTTTTACTTGCACCCTTTCACTTTTAATTTTGAGTAAATTCATGAATTATTATTATATTAAAGTACATGTGTTTGGTACAGTAAATACTACAATCACAAGATGCAGTAAAGCACAACAGTACTTTTTGAGATACTCTGGAAAGCCTATGTCAGAGCTGAATCAAACAAAATGGCTACCAAATATGCCAATAACTGAAAGATGAATACTGGTTAAAAATAAATAAGGGAAATAAATGACAAAAATATTAGATGAAGTCGTATCCAACTATATAGCTATGACAGTGTGACCAAAGTCAAGTCGTAATTAACAACAAACCATTAAAACAGAACACAGCTGAGTTAAAGGAGTTTCTTACACAGATAACGGTCATTGTTCCCACGTGTGTAATATCAGCCTTGGTACATTTCATGTAACACCAACCTGTTTGCTCTCATCAATAAATTCCCCATATGTCATAGTAACAATAATTCTATAGCAGCCATCTTGCCCCAAAAGAGCAGACATGAGGGGAGGGAGGAAGCTTCTCCAAGTCATATGACTGTACTGTCTGCAAACAACTGCAGTGACAGAGCAAAAGCGTCGACACAAATCTGAGGCAGCAGCACATCAGGTAACAGATGCACGGATGCCTTGAACTTTCTTCAATTTACACATTACTTTAGTTCAGAATATCATTTTTCTATGTCTGCAACATGAAATGCAAAAATATGACTTTAAACAGCATGTAGTGGTGATTTTACTCTCCACATGGACAGGAGAGATTTAGTTCAAGACTGAAAGACTTCTGTGCACGTATGTACAGACTATTAGTATTCCATTTATAATAATTAGAATTATTATAATAATATTAATAATAGTAGTAATATGTGGATATGTTGTATACATAAGCCTGTTAAGGCAGACGGCACAAAAAATAAACAATTTGCTATTTGGTGTAATGATATTGATAGAAGACGAATTATTTTGAAATATGTGTTGCTTATTCATTTATATTTAAATGACCTATAACTCTAGTATACTATAGCATATGTTTTCTGTGCTATTCATCTGACAGGCAGCATGTGTATATTTTTTTCCACTTTTAATTAGGATATTTAAAAGCAATATAAACTAATTATATTTACAAGGGACAAATAATATGCTCTATCATGCATCCTATATATACCCTGTGTGTACATGTGCCAAGGTAAAGACACATAGCTACTAATGTACAATGTAAAGCCTCGCCCTTCAGTCTAAAACTGAACCTATTTCCACACATAATGTGCACAATAACCAACCTTTTTCTGCTTGGTCCACGCTGTTTTGTGAACAGTGCACTCTTCTTGAACTCTAGAGCAAAAGCCTGCTCCTCTCTAAAACATAAACAGGGACAGAAAATGGAAGAAAAAAATATTTCAGCCCAAATTCACACTGCTTCACTACACCAGCACACAGGTAACATGAGGTAATACACGGCAAATGGACTGTTCTGTGTTTTGTAATGATAAACTGTAGAAGTCGGATAGATAAAAGAGGGAAAATTAGAGCTGACGAGACGAGACATGCAGTCTCCCTTCAGGTGTCTGCTGAGTAACAGGTAGCTTAAGCGCGCGTGGGGTTAATCAACAACGTCAGCAAAGGTGCGTCACCTGCGCATCCTCCAGAAGTGGAGTGAATGAGGTCAAGACTCCAAAACAAATTAGCTACAGTGCGATTTCACAAGGAATTAAACATGTCATACGCATTAGGGCATATTAACAGAAAAATATTTAGCAGCTACAGGAGTTTGTTACGGAACAACTGCGTTATTAAAATTCGGAGACGAGATGTCATTTGTCTCCAAACACACACCGCTAATGTTCACAATTAAAGGCTATCTTACTTTGCAGTCGGGTAATAGCCTACTGCGGTATCCACTGTACGTTAGACAACTTGCACTCTGGCGCTCTCCTCACCTACCTGTGCATAAAGAGCTGTCTGCTGATAGACTGCAGAAGAAAAAACTTTCACAGCATTTATCTAAAAACATTTTGGTTGAGCTTGGCGGCTCACCGGCGATGACGTTTCAGGAGGAGAACAAAATTCCCATTTCCCACCGGCGGCTTTCTTATAAATGAGCAAAGACATGTAAAACTCCATCTCCAATTTTATCAATTTCAGACAGACTCCAGACAGTCTCAAAACGGTTACGTGCCTGGTTGTCTTGCGCGTGCACGCCGAATGGCGCGGAAAGCGGCGATAGCATTTCGAGACTGACAGAAGAAACAGCCAATAGAGATGCGAAACACAATCTGGCATCCAATCAGAATGAGCAATACGTTATTTCAACCACCCATCCTCCTCTGCAGCCGTCTGTTGACAGTGCACTGAATAAAACAACAGTCTGAGTTAAGCAGTTCATTGCTCTGAGATGTGGGTCACTGACTGCATCCTATTCACTCTGGGAAATTGGAGCAGATGCTTGTATTGTATTTTAAAGAAATACGTTCAAATATTGATCCCGATGTGCATAAATTAAGACAATAATGAATAAATACGAATTTTTATATACTATTTCAATTAACCCCAACAATACTGTTCTGCCTTGTTTAAGCCAATATATTTCCATAATAGAACACTATTATGACTTTTATTTAAAGAATAACAGCAGATCATATTGATGCTGTTTTTTTCAGTGAGTAGAGTAGCAGATTACTGAGGGGCCATTTGCCACATGCACTAATTTGCAAATTATTTCCAGATTTTGAGAAATTTGGGGGTGTGGAGTCTAGAAAAGTGGGATTACACTCAGCATAATTTCTAATCTTTTAGCTAGTAAAAAAAAGACCAGGTAGACAATTTTAATGTTAGGGTTTAAAGGGTTAAAATATTCAATAGGTAACAACATTGTTTCATGTGGCTACACTTGACTGCCAATTTCTACCATGATTCCCAATGTTTACATTACGTTTTGTCCCGTACAAGCCCTGGATAGCTACATGGTTACACACTACTTCTGACTCACTTATTTCCACTTGGGACATCAGATCAGGTTGAAATCACATCTCTTTATTGACAGGAAAGCAATATTCTGAAGGTCTTATAAAACACTAGCATTCACCCTTCAAACAATGCATAAAGAATGTATAAATTATTAGATATTTTGGAATGTAAAACACAATATGTTGTAGTCCCACATCTACAGTGACTCCAAAGCTTCAATATCACTTTCTCAAGTTGCTGATGCTTATGAATTGACATAAAAAAAAAAGCTTTGTCTCAAAACAACCTCCAAGTTACCATTTCAATTCTATCAAAGTCTATACAAGGCGTACAGACAAAGTTTGTTGTAAAGAACCTCTGTTCTTTGGCTGGAAAATAAGTCTTGTCTCCTTCAGCTTTGCCCCTTTTAATTTGCATTGTTATGGAAAACCGCTGGATTTGGATAGGGCACAGAATCATTGAGGTCACCATAATAGAGTGTGACAGCTCCCCTTTTCACATCTATTTGGAAGTAAAATCTAAATTCCTGGGAAAGTGAATCCAAGGAGCATAGAAATATCTTTTACAGCTTTGGAAACAGCTGTTTAGACTGAATATCAATAAGCTGTACAATACATATTGATATGAGTTTCCCCTACATTCATTATAAAATGCATGCAAGATGACAAAGGTCTGAGTTTGAGAAGCTGGGAAAAACCTATGAGAGTATTTTTTATATGCTATTGTATACAATATTCATTACAAATTATGGGTTAAATAGTTCATTGGTGCTGCATGTAAGTTCTTGTGAACTCACTACATATTTGTTCAGCTATACAGTAGTTACTTGTATGGCATGCTGCAACATAGAAGTCAGGAAACTTTCATTACTGAGAATAAATTACATTTCATATTACTTTAAAAGAGAGGAAGAAAAACATATGCCAACTCAACATCTTGTCTGTACAATCCCCAAAGTCCATTAGAATTCACAGACAGTCTTTCACAAGGAAAGTCCCTTTACGCTTTCTCAAATTAAAAATCTCACGGCTGATCCCCTCCATCGCCCTGGCTTTCAGATATTGACCTTGTGGTGCTACAAAATAGCTTCTTCCTCACTGCGGGACCCCATAATGAGCCAATACAATGAGGCTTCAGTTCACTGCTCACCTCTCTTTGGTGTCTCTCGGGGTCTTTGTTGACGTTTGTCAGCCCAGGAGGAATTTGGGGGTTTGAATTCTGCTGCAGTCTATCTGTAGACCCAGACAACAACTCTGACTCCCAGACTCAAGCGCAAAAGAGGAAAAAATTTGTTCAGAGATAAAAAAGGATTTGACCTTACGGGGAAGAAAAATCAAAGGAGTGACTTGAATAAAGATTAAGCACAATTTTGAAATCCAGCCAAAGTGGCCATTAATCCAAAAGGGCAAGCATTTATGTAAACTTGGATGGAGCATTAACATTTTGAAATCAAGGGCACATTTTTACTTTTAAATGCAACCAATTTTTGGAATGTGAAAGTTTTGAGGACAAAGGTGAGAATAATGTTAGTAGGTTACTGTTTCAATGCAAAGTCAGAAATGCCCAGTCCAGTTATTTACTCTGTAGAGCCATTAAATGCACATAATTAAAACAAGGGTTATGGAAGGCGAATGCTTTAATCGAATACACGTGTTTTCTAATGTCACAGAAGGGGTGTTACAGGCTATATAACCATATTCATAACATTTGTCCACCAGCATTTCTAGATTTATAAACTGTTTTGTGAGCAACTGTGTAGCCTATTATTAATATCTTAACTGGTTACTCGTTTATTGTCCTGTAGTTTAAAGCCTTATCTTTGAGGGAAAGAGGTTATTATATGCAACAAATACCTGTTATGTGTAGACAACCTACATTACATACTGTAGATGCTCAACTAGCGTTTTGTGCAGCAAACCAACCGAGGGAGCTAGTGTTTCCCACCCACAATGCATCATCGAGGCGTACACAGACCTGCCATGTTTGGACTCTGGTCGTAGATAGATGTCGTTGCCGCATTGAAGCTGTAACTTAGCTAGCCGCACGTTTTGTCTAGTCATGACGGCGATATACTAAAGATTAAATGCAGTTTCCAGATTTGTAGACGAACTCCAGCGTTAAGTGGGAGGCGTTTTGCATCATGACAGGCAAAGCTCAGGGTAAGTAGTGTCAACAGCCTTTGTCGAGAATACTAAGTTAGCTGTGTAGCTAGCTAGCTAGCAGGCAAACTAAGACACGGGTAAGTGTAGGCCCAAAGTAGACACAGTCCTTAGTTAGCTCAAGTTAGCTGTGGCTACCGTAAACATACATTAATTTATAACGCTGCTAGTGCAAGATAAGCTAAATTTGCTATTAATAATAACTTAAAATGGACGCGGAGCTTGCTAAGTGGAGGGTGTTAGCTTGGCGCAATTAGCTCGTATGCTTAACTTTATCCTTGAGATGGTAGAATTATCCGCAAATTAAACGATGTCCGGATGGCATGGAGAATATTGATAACCTAAACAATTTAATCCACATGTATTTACAGTTCATGTTCCTTCTTTCTGTGTGAAGTTGTCGGCGGCTGCGTTGCAAAAAATAAGTAGCCACCGAGCTAACGTTTAGCTAACGGTAACTGATAGCTAACTAGCTAGGGAAACATTACAGTCGTTTACAAATTTGATTGATTAATCGCGATTTATGTTGGCACAGTGGTGATTTATGCGTGATTATATTGGTTTAATACTGTTTTAAATTGGTATTCTCCGAAGTGCTCGGTGGCATCTGATTGTGACATCAGTCGAGTTGATAGTCCTTTATTTACGCAAGAACACTTATTTGGCAGGAATGTGTTGTCTACTCTCTCATCTTCTCAAACTAATATGGTTCCTGATATTTTTCTATTCATGGATCTTTGGATGGATCACAGTACAGGGGATTAAAGGGACTGAAGATAATTGTCATGCCAGTTTTCATCAGCATCTGTTTAGATGATTTGAAAATGTGAAATACATGCCAAGAACCTATAAACATACTTCGAGAAAACCAGACATCTAGAGTAAAGCTGATTCTTTTCTCAGAAGTTGCATCAACAATTTATCTATGGTTTGAACAAAATAAGCTGTATCTATTTGACATTGTTATTATCATTAAGTAGAGGAGAATATAATGATAAATAAATGCATCATTATCTTGAAGTTGTACATAGTTGTTTATTCTAGCACCCCATACTTTCAGCAAGTGTTTATTTACATAGATAACCACTATGCAGAGACTTAAATTTTATTCATATTGACATTTATCAGGGTTTCCCCCCAGTGTGGTACAAGCTGCTAGGCCTTACTTGTTCCCTCACTAGGCTAAAAGAGTCATTGTTTTATTTGTTTTTTCAGAAATTAAATGCACCTTAGAACTACTGACATTAAAAATGCCACAGGTTTATCTGCTGATGTTTCAGGGTATGAGCACAGGTAAAGGAAGTGTGTGTGGGTAGCAGACACGGAAGTGACAAAACAACAGCAAATTCATGAATGAAACCGTGGTTCTGTGGTTGATCAACAGCTGTTTTTTTTTTTTTCATTTTGAAGGAGCTTTATATCCGGACACAGATGTCACTGGCCAGCATTGACAGTGTGTGTTTTAGCAAGAAATAAAGGTATTAAAAGTTCCTAGCTTGATAATTTATTTAATCATGAGTCAGGTTACGGGTCTAATGTACGCGGGTACGGGTTTGTAAAGTGGACTGTACAGGACACATGCACTGATTGGCTTACTGATCCATGTGACTACAGTACATGTAAAGGCCTCATCTCACTCAAATATCTAGCCTGTTTTCAAAGTTGCTCTCTCCTTATGTGTACGCTGGGGTGTGTGTGTGTGTGTGAGAGAGAGAGAGACGTTACATTTATGGGAGTTTGCGTTGCTTTACCGCAACCAACAGATATGTCTTATATGGCTTGCTCTATGAGCGCACTTATTTTATTTAAACCTTAAGTAATGTAGGATTCCGACAGTTTATTATTTTATTAATATTTCGGGGGGCCCTGATTGATTGCGGCCCACTCTTGCATTAAAGCGCCACTGGTTATCTCAAACTACTGTAATAAGTCTACCTTTCCTCCCAACATTGCCCGAATCGCAAAGATGCACTCCCACTCTTAAGTGTCTGATCACCTGATCTGTCATCTTCAAGATGCGCACTCACTAATTCACCTCCCCCACCTCCTAAAGAGTATATGATTCAAGATACTCATCTGTAGTACTTTAGTTCTCACATACACTGGTTTAAAAGAAAACCTTCTGTTATCTCTTTAGCTTTCACATTGTGTGGTGGAAGTTTACCTTGTCTTTGGAATGACTGCTGAAGTGATTCCTGCTAGCTACTGTGTGCTTTCAGGGTTAACCCACACAGACCCAGATTTAAAATCCACTTTTAACTGCATTTTTCTGTGAGCTTTTTCCATTTCTCACCTTTGTGAACACCAATTTTTGGTACGCTTTTCCTTCTCTTGTTTAGACCAATTGGAGCAGCCATAAACTGCACAAAACATAGGAATTTTTACAACAGAAAACTCACTCAGTTTCACTTTCTGCCCTCCATCTGAAAATTGCGTGCTGACTATATAGCAGTGCGACGTCATGTGAAATCAACCTATGGAGGTGTGCCAGATCATTACTGTCTCATTGACATGGGCCCCCGTTTAGGAAAACCATTCCACATTTTGCAAGCAGATAGTAGAGCAGCTGACAGGGAACCCTGCTTGCAGACTCATTTTGGCCGACAAAATTAATGTGTGGATCAGGAATTTCCGATATATGAATTACATTGATATCAGAACCTGATATGATACTGGATCGGATCGGCCCCATCCCTACATTTAACATCAGTGACAGCCTAGACTAGGTGTCTGCAACCCTGGACCTAGAGATCCGCTATCCTGCATGTTTTGTTTGATTCAGATGATTAGCCTGTCATCAAGCTCTGCAAAAGACTGATAATGACCGTCAGGTGTGCTGGAAGAGGGAAACATTTAAAACTTTTAGTATAGCAGCTGTCTAGGACCAAGGTTGTGGATCCCTGGTATAGAGAGACCCGGGGTTTTCAAGTGCAAGTACATTAATCAGTTAGTTGAAAAGAAAAAACTTTTCATCACCAAGGCACTCCAAAAGATTGTAAAAATGTCTTTATTTAAATGCAAATCAATACAGGAAAGCAGCGGAAACCTTAAGTGTTCTCTTCTGTTCTTTGTCAACTTTTCTGTCTTCTTCCATGAGCACAAAGATATTGCATGATCTCACATTATTGAACCACTTATAAAAAACAAAACACAATTACGCATTCATTTTTCCTGACGCGAAAATAGTTATGATGTACACATGCACTAGAATCAGATATGAAAAGAGACTAAATGAATACTGTGAATCGCTAATTACTATAAGTGAATTATTGAAACAGCATTTGTCTAAGAACGTTTTTGTCCCAGTGATTTCGTTCCATATAAGTCGTAGATCACAGTAAATGACTTAAACTATATTAAATTACTTCATTAATTGTAATAAGATGCTGTAAGTCAGTTGTTGTTTTTTTCTTATGTGCCACAGCTGTTCCCAACCATCTCCAGTTTCTCTGTCATCATGACAATGTATGATGGTATCAGTTCCACCAGACAGTAAATTCCAGCACTGGCTCTGCAGTGAGTGTGAATTGTCCCTGTAAGTCTGTCAAGACGGGGCCTATTTTTCATCAGCATACCACTCATGATCCAGAGGCATTTTTCTCAGTCATGGTAAACACAAATGCACATCATTCTCAGGTTTACAACAAAATCAGATCAAGAAAAATGGTTACAACAAAAACAAAAGTATAAGAATATGCAGTTGTGTTAAAAAGAAAAACCATATGATGCAACTTGAGCCAAATACAGAAAAGACTATTTTATTTTCATTTGCACATATGGTCATTTGCACACATTATTTAAAAATGTGTCGATCTCTGCTGTTGGAATTTACCAGCAACAGCAGTATTTCGGAAAAGCAGTATTAGAAATGGAAGAAGTTTGATTGTTATGCTGTGATTTTTATTGCTTCTCAGGAAACATATATGGATTACTCTGTTTCTAATATATTAGGGCACTGTCCCATATTCCAAAAAATGCATTCACTTGTCATTTAGTCATTAGCTAAGTAACATTAGCCTAGTTCCATCTACATCTGCTAAATCAGATCAGTGTGGATTGTGGATACTACAATTTAATGAGGCATTTCACATCTTCACACCTGGTGTTTCTGTTGTGAACTCTTTATCTGTGTTGGCCTATTCAGCTTAAGATGAATTAGTGATATACATAATATGGTACAATTTAGGGGACAAACACAGCAGTGCATGAAATGATGCACTTCTGCAAACAGATCACAAGTTGAAATGGCATTATGCCTACAAATGACTAACTAAAAACACTGCCAGTTTAAGTGAACCCAATTTTATATTTAGTAGTGATTTTCCTATCTGTCTCCTGAATGTGGCTCTCAGAGCCATGATCTAATAGCAGCTAAAACACACTGTGGAAAATTAAACTAGCTGTTGTACCTGTCTTAATAAATTAACTCCTTCTGAACCTGAACTGGTACCTCACTAAAAGAGGACTTTATAATGAATAGTCAAACAGGCTGTGCTGCTGTTGACTATTCGGGCCACAATTATGACTGACCTGTAGGAAATTAACTGGCTTGTGGCTATCCATTAGCTGCTTTTCAATTATTTGAAGAAAATTGTCCTTGAATTTTTTATTCTCGTGTCTTTAGGTTGTTTTTGTATCAAAAAATTCCTGCAAACTTGCCTGGGTTCTCTTCACTTTCCCAACACTATTGTTTCCTCCATTTTTCTTCTATTTTGCATACCTTTCAACTCCTGTACATTGCAGTACTATGTAATCCACTCTGTGACACTGTACTTAATAACACAGTTTTAAGCTGTGTTTTTAAAATGTAGTTAGATTAAAGCCATATTTCTACTATGCGGTGCGGTACGGGTGAGGTCTTGTCAAGTACGGTACAGGTCTCTTCTGAACAGCTTGCATTTCCATTGTCTTGGGAGACCTTCAGAAGGAGGCGTGCTGTTTTGTGGAAGTGTCATCACATTGTTTGAGGTGCGCCATGAGCTGGAAATATAAAAAACAGACAGAAGTATAGGAATAACACAGAGTCTTTCCCAGTGCTTTCTTTCTGAGCCACTCTGACAGTTATGGTCCTTCACCCATCGATAATCGCTGCGCAGTTTTTTCAGCTTAATCCGTCACTGGTCCGACGATCGAATGAAGCCCCTCTCTGCCGTTTTAGCTGAAACCAGCTGGAACCCTTTTTCATTGCGAACAGCCCCGTCCAACTCCCGCTGCACCACCTCCTCACCAATAACGCACAATAAAACTTGTACCTCATCACTACTCTAAACCCCACTGCCGGACATGTTCTGTTCTTTTCTGACGCAGATGGACTTTAAAAATGGCACGGTTCACGCTTTTCCTCAACCCAAACGGGAGCAGTATGGTAGACTTGGGACCCCAAGCAGAATGGCGACCAAAATAGTAACTGGTACCATAGGACCGGTACACTTTTGTTGTGATAAAAACGCTAAAATAAGCGTACCGTACTGAACTGTATGGTGCAGACATGTCCAAACCATTCCCAAAGGGCCGGTGTGGCTGCAGGTCTTTGTTCCAACCAAGCAGCAGCACACCAGACTGGACTCAAATAATCAACTGATCTCAGTCTTCGGAGAGTTGATTGGTCAAACTGTTTACTCTTGGTTGGTTGGAACAAAAACCTGCAGCCACACTGGCCCTTTGTGGAATAGTTTGGACATGCCTGGTATAGTGGAAACTGGGCTTAAAATCATTTGCAGGTTCTCCCTTTGTTGTTGACCGGCCCTGTTCAGACCAACACAGTGACCTGTGTTAAATGTGTAGGGCAATCCAAACAATGTGGACCTTTGAGAGCATTGGATTGAATGCTTTTGTGGGCAGAGATGTATGCAGAAATGCTGTAAGTACATACAGAGCAGTCTGTCACTGAGACAAATGTGTAGAAATACATTGCCGTTTTTAGCCTGAGAGCAGATAAAATGACATGTTTGCTTTATTATATTATTTAAATCAAACATTAGCTCTTGAGTAATTGGCATGAAAACATTTCCAGTAGCAGCAAACTTAATGAGGTTTACATTAATTCCAAACGTATCTTTGTTGGAATCGAGCTGCATCCTTATAGCTTAAGAGGCTCATGGTTCAAGGTTTGGCTCTGTTGTACATTTTGTTGGGTCACTCTGATTGTCAAAACAGATGTATTAAAAGGGTCAGTCATGCTTTTGTGTACATATAAATGTATGTTACAAAAAGGATTTTAAAGTGTGTTTTATTGTTTGTTTGTTTATTGTTTTATTGTCCATTTTAATGTGAGCAGGAGATTCTAGAATTGTCTTCAAATTATTTACATTGTTACATGGATAAGTAAGATTATAGGGTTTGGCAGTTTGACCAAAACAACATGACTAGATAGAACCATGATCTATAATCTGAATCACTATTTTATGATTTCTTGTGAATTGTAGGTGTGTTCCAACCAAACTACAACCCATTCCCCTGTAGTTTCTGCATTTTTGAGTTCTGATCATTTTTACAGCTGTTAATTGAGTATATATTTTAATCAGCTTCATCAAAGGGTTGATGTTGATTAATCACAATTAAATATCATTCATTTTTCATCTACAAGGTGTCCCATAAGTCTCCACGTGTAAGAAAAATAAACATTTCTTTACATAAACCATTTTTATTTATATAAGCTGACGGCCATTTCAATTCATTGCTCTTTATTCAAATGCATTCTTTGGGTAATCTGACATATAAAGTAATACGTTTTAGAACCACATAGGTATGAAATGTATTATGTCTCCTAAGTATGGAGACTTATGGGACACCCTGTATATTTATCGCATTTTATTTTGTTTGAGCAAACGGACTCAAGGAGGATGGGAATATATGCACTGAATGTGTTTGTCCAAGCTGGGCAACACAGAATCCCCAACTAACGTATACTTCGCATTAATGTGGTATTTTAAGATGGAACTACTTCAGTGAAAAGAAAAAGTCCTTCCTGCAGGGTGTTTAATACTTCGTATTGATTGACTGATCTGTCTTGTTTTGTTTTTTTTACCTCATATTTCCACCTAGACACCAATGTGCTGTTTAGTGTTGTCTCTCTTTACGGGTTGGTTCTGCTGCCTGTCATTACCGAATCAACTGAATATTAGAGCAAGTGTGACACTAACTCTACTTGGACTAACTCCTCCAAATGTGTTGCGATGTTCAGAGTCATTCTGCTACAGATGAGTGAATTGTTCACATTTTTAATCAGTTAAATGCTGATGATGGATTAATCCATGTTAACTCGTTAATTTTGACAGCCCTAATATTGATTATCTCACTAGAAACTGCAGTGTTGTGGATTGTTTTTTACCATTATAGTACTTTGACAATATCTAGATTAAATTAACACGAGATTTTTGTGTACACATCGCTGCTGAGTTTGCATTAATAATGCATGTTGAGGTGGCCCCATTTGTCCCACCAGACTTTTATAATGAATAAAAAATGTTCTTTGACTCTTAATGTAACTCTAAAGTGTCACCAAGTAATTATGTATGTATGTATCTATAGGGGCATTGTCATTGTAGGAGAGAAGCAGAGAGGTTTACATTTGATGTGTCCCCGATTTTTTTCCTGTCTCCCCACTTTGGGTACTTTCAATAAATGCAACTATATCCACCTCTTTGTTATACTACAATGTCTCAGGCTGGCAAAGACAGACTCAAATTCTCTTATTTGAGCACCTACTCATGGAATTAAGGAAAATAAGCCTTTTCTCTCTTAAAGGTGTTCTGAGAATATCTAAAGTCTTCTGTCATTCAAATAGCTATCTTAATTTCCCCACTTCCTTTCTCATTTGCCTTTGTAATACTTTTTCCAACCCTGTCAAGTGGCAAATGTTTTAACCTTTCTGAATGGCCACAGTGGAGGGCAGGTTAACGGTGGTGATAGGAAAAGGAGAGATGTTATTGTTGGAATATAAGGATAATGGTTTAGACTTTGGTTCTGTCTTTCACTCAGTCTTTGAAGGTGAAAAAGGTATGAAAGGACATGTGTAGAAGGCTAGCGACATGAATCCGCATGTGCTGGATCTGTCTGATGTCGGCAGCTTTATCAATTATACCACACTTAAATTTTGTTCTGGTGCATGATTTTATCCAATGGAGGATCTGAACTGTACATAGACTAGCTACTATTGTGTCTTAAAGTGTCAGTGAGTTTGGTCTTCATAACTGACATGAAAGGACAGTGTTGTGGTGTGATTTATTATAATCGACCTTTGTGTAGTTAAAAACAGTTGTAGTAAATGAATGATCTGTTCTCTTGTAGATTACGACTTTGATGAATATGATAAACCCGGTGCTGAGCGCTCACGCAGGAGGAGGGGTGAAGATAATGATCTCGACAGGTAAGTCATTTTGTTGTGTTCGCCTGGCTCTTTAACAACAGAATAAAGTATGCCAACTCAAAAATTGGGAAAAGGAAAAAAACACCCACTAATTTTAGTCATCAATCTAATCGTTTAAAAAGACCGGAACCTTTGGGGAATTGAATGACCTATAACTTTTTGATGTGTACAAGTACCGTGTTTTTACAGTGTTTACTTAAAGATATTTGGTTTTTCTACTGTGCCTTGTCTGTTAGTATTATTTAGCAAACAGCAAAAGGAAGAATGGGTCATAAGCCAAGGATGAACCTACCACATGTTGGAGCAAAATCAATAGTAGGGGCAGATTTTGTACACACCCCTCCCCCCTTCCAACACACAGGACGTCTGTGGCTCAGTTGGTAGAGTGGGTCATCCAGTGACTGAAGGGTCGGCGGTTCACGTCCAGGCTCTGGCTGTCCACATGTCGAAATTTCCTTGGGCAGGACACTGAACCCTAAGTTAGGCTCCCAGTAGGTCTGGCAGAACTTTAGAAACCTACTGAAGTATTTGTGAATGTGAGACTAATGTAAAGCGCTTTGAGCACCATGAAGGTTAAAAGCACTATATAAGTGCACATACACACTTTTTAAAGTTTAAAAAAAAAAAAATATATATATATATATATATATATATATATATATATATATAAAATGTTACATTTATAGTGAAGTTGTTTACTTAGATAACAGTTATCATGTCAAAGGTATGTATTGCTGGAGTAGTCTTCTAGGTTTATTTATTGAAAAGTTACAGAAGTGTGCATCTTGAACTTCCAAATATGTCAGCACTCTACCAAGTCAATACTTGAAACACAACATAGGGAATTGTATAAAAAAGTACTGAAAGTGTATACATGGATATTCATTTATTTTGGTATATGATGTTTTTGACTCTTCTTAATACTGTTAGGAGTCAGGGCTTTGCAGTTTACCAGTTTTTCTGATGATGGAATGGAGAGCTTGATATTTTCACAGCAGAAAGGCACTCAGTAGAGCATATATATGTCTGCCGAGGCCCCACAGTATTGTAAATCTATCACATACTTGATCTCACCCTGCTAGAAAAAGTGGAGAAAAAAAATCCAACCTCTGCCCCTTTTCATGGATCTGCTCCAAATTTTAATGGGTTCCCCCTTGGCCCATGCCCTACTACTCCACCACTGCTACCACTGGATTTCAAAATCTGAGCAGTTCCTCTTTTTTTTTTTTTTGGTAATCCTGCTGATAGTCAGATAAACCAAAAACCAGACATGGACAATCACATTACATATTTGACACAAGTAACATCACAGCATATAATAATTTATGAGAAAATATAATAGGGTCAACTTTTATCTGCCTTTGCTTTCCTTCCCTTTTATTTTCAAGTGATTTGGAAGAGGATTTACTGGAGGAGGACTGGCTGTCATGTAAAAAGGTAAGATTGAAGAATACCCTTTAAATCTTTTATATCAACCACCAAAAATACACATTGCTTACATCTAAGAAAGATGAATACATTATACATCAAACATTTAGAAAACAGAAATGGACAGTGGAAATGTAGCAGGTGGCACCTCCACAGGAGGAACTGTTGATGTGAACCAGGAGGAAGTACAGTGGACAAAAAAGAACTATGTTGACCTGCCCAGATTGCCTTCTCCACATGGGAATTAAGCATCCTTTGGGGTTGGAGGTGGTCCCCTGCCCCCACACCTTCCACACGGACACAAACACCACTGAAACAGAGTGGAATGAGGTTTTCTAAAAGGAAAAACTGAACATTTGTTCTTACTGGGACCACATGTTTTTCTTTCAGAATCCTTCAGAATTATCAGATGAAGAGCTAAACGATGACCTTCTCCAAAGTGATGATGAAGATCATAATATCAGGTAATCTCGTTGCATCACTACATTTTTGTAGCAAATTCAGCATCCGTATTTAACAACTTAATGTAATATCTTGTATAAAATATTTTTAGTGGGGTTTGTGTGTGTTCTTTTGCTAAAAAGGTTAATGTTTTGTTTGCTCTTCAGTGGCCAGAATTTGAGCTTAAATGCCACATACACCTTGGGCACATCCTATGACCAGCAGGATAACTTGCAGGAAGCGGACTACCCAGATGACGTGGTGAACCTGGGTGCAGAGGGCTGCGAGGAAGGGGATGTAGGGGAGGGGTATGAGCAGGAGGGGGGAGAGTACACCGGGGAATACGGCCAGGATGATAATGCCGAGATGCCTGAAGACCAAATAGATTACACTGAAGAGCCAGCTGAGGGTGATGATGGCTACCAGGATGAAGTGCTAGACATCCAAATCAATGAGCCCGAATTTCAAGTGAGTTCTCACATTTTCTCCCTCACATGTAAAAGCCTGCGCAAGCACACACACAATCACACATCCTCCCACTCCCTTTTTTGTCGAACTCTATTGTGTCCAAGAGATAATGTCAGTTTTCTTGTCTCGGTGAGGGGACAGCGAGGATTGAAAATCTATTCAGAAGAAGGAGATGTAGGTTGGCGTTTTGGGCCAGGGGAGGATTAGATTCATTATCACTCCCTGCCAGTTAATTTCTCCATCTTGCTGACAAAGTTTGTGTTGACAGCTTGTTTGGCATGAGGTAATGCTCTGCTGTCGCCTCCAAATCCCCGTGCCATTGTGACCTTGGGGCCTGTATCATTGGGGGAGTAAGAAGCTGCTTTGTGTTGGAGATGTGCTGCCAATCGACGGAGGTTAATGTGGGGGGCTTTTATCTCAGGCTTTAGACTGGATCTGATAAAGTCTCATGCAGGTGAAAAGATTATTGACCTTCCTGAGGACACCCCATACAGTTTTCTAATGATTGATGCGAGTTTCCCTTTTATTCGTTTCCGTTCCCTCTCAGCACACATCCAAGAGGATCAAAGATAAGAGCAGATCCATGTGCAAATGTCCCTTATAGACCATTTACTACGGTGTGATGGTGTTTGGCACCTGACAGAGATATATTAGCCTCCCTCCTATTACCAAAAAAAAAGATACGTTTTTGACCTTCTTACTTGTGGTGTAGAGCACAAATGAATGTCTCTTTTGAATTTTTGGAAATATCTGCAGGTGTTAATGTGCTTTTGTATTGTGTTCTAAACTGCCCAGCCTTGACATTTTGCTCACCATAGTTTTCATTTACTACTACGTGGAACAGTTTAGCGGATTAAGCTGTCGTGTTCCCTTGGGGCATCCTGTCCATCCGTCTGGTTTGCTGAGAGGGTTTTTCTTTTCTGCATTAATATGTGCTGCTGTTTGGCAAGTTAATGGAGCGCAACATCAAACACTGCTGTGTGACCTACAGTCTGACCTTATTTTACAATGATTTATTTTTTCTTGGAAGCTGTTATACAGTTAGCATTTTATCACTTTGTATCAAATCCTGTTGTAGCTATAGGTGCTTGACTTTGCAATGACTATTAGGACTTAAATTTAATTCTTACATCAGAAGTTAAACGTAAATTCTGTTGTGGTGTAGTAAAAAATGATTTGTCAACTCTCACAACCTTTGCATCTGGTTGATGTTTTCGCCATGGAGTCTTGAGCTTACAGTGCAGCCAATAAAGGCCCGATTTGCGAGGAGTCAGTCAATGATATTTTCACCATCACTGAACCGGGGAGGAGTGTTTTTATCTGTGGCTGCATTTCTGTATATCATGTCAAACATTTACATCTCATTGAATTTCAAATGCTGTCAGGAATAGTAATGAAGCCTTACCCCCACTGTTATGGTAATTTGTGTTTTGGGGAGGGGGCAGAACCATGGTGCCTCCCCAAAATCCTCTCCATAACATTTAGCCACTTTGCCTGTATGGTTTTATTTCATTTTTCAAAAAAGGTTAATTTTCTTTCTACCCATTTTGGACAATAAATTGCTTTGAAATCCATTGATTGAGAAATGCATGATTCTAATCTGTGCGGTTTCACCACTTTCACAAATCAATACACATTTTCTTGCATGGTCTTCCAAGGATGATGACTACTCGACCACCTATAACGATGAACCCCTAGATGAACATGGAGTCCAACACCAGGAGGCCCCTGAGGAGGCAGGGTTGATGGGGGTAGAGCAGCAGGAAGATGAGGAGGAAGACAACGCTGAAGGCTCTCAGGTATGCTGAGATGTTTATATGACACCTCCTGTTTTTAGTTGTTGAATTAATTCAGAATTTGCTGTTGAGATGCAGCAGAGGGGGTTACAGAAATATCACTAATGAACATCATGATATGTCCTCAGGTTGAAAATGAAACTGTGCATGAAGAAGAAACAAAGGAAGAATCGGATGAGGAGGATGAGGAAGATGAAGAGTCTGGTCGCATGAGGTTCAAGTCTGAAAGAAAGGATGGGGTCGTTGTTCGTCTGGCCGATGCGGCTGCTAAAAGGAGGAACATTCCTGAAACACTCGGTACATTTTATTCCTGCAGAGCATAATTGAACTTGAATTCAGAAACGGCACCGCCTTTAAATGTTTGAAAGGTTTATGTAAAATACAAGGTTTCCTGTTTCATTCCCAATTAGAACTGTCAGAAAAGGCTAAAGCAGATCTCAGGGAGTATGAGGAACAAGAACGTCAGAAAAGACAGAACCGCTATGGGGGCCGAGGGAGAGGAGGAGGAGGACGAGGAGGCAGAGGAAGAGGTGGCTTTCCAAGTTTCGGATTCCAAGACTTCAGAGGAAACAGAGGAAGAATGAACGACCATAGACCTCCTCTGATGGGAAGCATGGGCATGGTAAACATTTGTACAGTCATCCTCTTGAAAACATTTAATGAGATCGTGTCTCTAAATAGAAGAACTTATCATTTGATCCTCAACATCTCCTAAAAATCTGCTAAAGGGGATTGCTTTATTAGATTAGGTGATTTATACCTTCTCGTGTTTGTCACAGATGCAGCAAGAATGTACTTGATGTTCATATGGTGCTGCGTTGCACCACCTCTATGGTTCTGTGCTCATAAAAAGTCAATCAAAATCAGTCCTTCACTCCCCCTTATCAATGTTGATACATGGATTAGAATAAGTCGCTTGGCAGTTGCCCATTTAGACAGTATTATACAAAATTAAATTTGTTCTTTACCCAGGATTTAGTTTCTTGTGGGCTTTTATTATTACATATCACTTCAAGCATTTAATCCTTAAATTTACATAGCACATCAATTGATACAAGGAATCTGAAGGTCTTTAGGAGAACAGTCAGTTTAAACGTGTAAACCAAATAAAACCAGCTAGATTTGTGATCCTTAGCAATGCAGTGGAAGGTTAATGGCACTCAGTCATTTCATATGATCACATCGTGTTAAAGTAGAATTTTGTGTTTCAAATTCAGGGCCATTTTGAAATGCGGTGCTAAGTGCATACATGGTGTTAATAGTCAATAGTATTTCAGGTTTTCAATATACTTTTTTTTTTTTTAGCCAAGAAGGGTATCACTACATTTCTTTAGGATGCTATGTTCAGTCTTACTTGTAAATTGACTTATTGGTGCTTCAGTGCATGACTGTGAGCAAAGTCTTCAGATTCTTCTCAGAAAGAAATGCGTTTTGACAAGTTGTTTTGGTTTTCCCTCCTCTCCATTTCCCCATATCTTCCCAATTAGCACCAGTCTTCCCGAATGCCTCCTCCTCATCAGCAGCAACTGCAGTCCCAGCAGCACCACCCCTCTCGTCCAAGAGGGCCTCCTCCCTTCCAAGACCATGGGCGTCCACTGACCCAGCAGCCCCTGCAGCCTCTTATCCCTCCACACATGACTCACCGCTCTCCACCATTGCGGCCCCAGATGGAGCCACCGCCACGACTGTTGAGCTCCCCGCCACCCAACTTCCCCCCGCATCACCAGCAGCCCCAGCAGCAGCCGCAGCAGCAGCCGCAACAGCAGGCACCACAGCCCAAAAACATCCACATTAATCCACATTTCAGAGGTCCAGTGTCGTCATCTGTACAAGGTATGTAGGGCAGCCTATGGTCAGTTAAGGTGAAAACAGTGTGAAGATTTCAGGTTGTTTTCTCATAGACATGCACAATTTATTATAATACAATTTTGAAAATAGATGTGAAGCAAAATCAATGTCGTTCATCATTTACAAGAATTCTACCACTTACACATTGCCAAGGAGATCAGTTACTCCAAACCAAGTTCTTTGTTATGTCCCACAGCTGCATCAACAAATGACAAAACTGTGCTACAACAGATGTGTAGTGAAAGAGAATGGTTTAAGAATGTTTTTTGAGTAACTACAAAAGCATAAAATATGAATCTAAATTGATATTGAATCAAGATTTTTTAAGGGAAATAAATGTGTCTAACACCACTTCTGTTAAAATGGACTGAAAGTAGAGGTAACCCATGATTTGTTGGTTTGTGAAGACGGTAACTGACTTAACTATCGTAACTACTATCGTAATTAATTAATTAATCAAGATTTTTGAAATTTGAACACTACTTTCTTGTTCCAGTCACCCCTGTGAGCCTCAGTCTGTTTGTATATACTACATCAACCTGCACCCGTAAAATCCTTATAGATTTATGATATCTATTATGACTAAGAAACAGTCATTCACATTTTATCCAGAATCGGACCGCTTTAGTTCAGTAACATTAAGGAGCGCAGTTGAGAGGTGCATAGTGTTTTTTTTCTCTTCTACTGGCATTTTTCCTCCTATCCTGAAAGGTGTCTGGAATGGAATATCATTTTGTTGTTCTGTTGAATGACAAGTGAAAAGCGCTCTCAGCCTGTAATGGGTTTATCCTCAATTTTTTTTTCTGGCAGCATCACCATTTCATTCCCAAAGATGGGTTTATCTGGCCTGTCTGTCCAGGCCAAGATTGAAATTTTATTAGTAAAGCATGTTAGTGCACAGGTTGTGTGTGTTACGGCGTCAAAGTGTATATGTGTGGGTTTAGGTATTGCTTCTGAGGAGAAGTTCAAGAAGATCAGGGATTGCCTCTGGTTATGATTAAGTGTGCATGAATGCTTTTATATATGTCGGTGCGTATTTATTTATTTCAAGTAATACACTCAAATGTAATGTTTTCCAGGTTTACACACAGTAACCTTTATTTACAGACAGTTCATTGTGCTAAATGATTGTCAAATAGCCAATATTATTCCAGTTAAACTTATTAAAATACTATAATCTCTTGGGGCAATATTCAGTTTAATCAAAATTACACTATTTGCATTATTGTCATCTGTAGAATGTGCAGATTTTTTTTTTTATTTTATTTTGGAACATTATCCTCATAACTAATATTTCCTCAAGCTTCTTTTTGTGAAGATGTGAGGAGGATAACAGCCTATCCATAGAGGAAGCTAATGGTCTTTTCTCTTCATCACCCTCTCTGCCTACTGCCCCTTATTTTCATGTACCCCTCCCCCTGCCTATACCCCCCCTCTCTTCTTTTCCTATGTCTCTCTCTCACTCTCTCATTGCAGTGCCCTTGATGCCTCCTGCTCAGAGCCAGCCCAGACCTGCTGTGGGTCCTCCGAGGTTCCCTGTGAGTAGCAGCTGCTCCTCTTCTCCCTCCCCTTTCGCCTCACGTTCTCTCTGTCTCTGCACGGTTAGCGTCCCTTTTTGTGAGGGCACTATCATTGTGGCAATTAGACTGCCCACCCAGGCCAAATACTGTTTAAGTGAATCTGTAAACATTGATATGATTCTGGCTGCACAAGTGCAAATGCGTGATAGGGGCTTTAGGCAGTAGACTTGTGGAGGTCAGGGTTGCAGTGGCGGGACTTGGTTAACAACTTTTCATGGATGGGCTGGGGCTCAGACAAGCCGGCTTGGCACATAATGGAATTGTGAAACCAGGATATACTGCCAGTTAAAATTCACTCTCTGCAAGTTTGTGTCCCAAAGGCACATAGACCTTTTTTGAACGGTATTTGAATTTATGAAACATGGTGTGGGTTGGACAGAACGGCATGGGCCTCTTTCCTTTTTTTTTTACCATGTATTTCGAAGGCCAAATTTCACGTCAGAGAAAGGGGATTGTAAGTCAGTATTTCCTGTTAGAAAAGGTTCTTTATTTCACTCACAAAGAACCCAGACAAGACATGACAGAAATACCTTTTAAAGTAATTACTTAACTGAGGGAAATGGTTCACCAGCAAGTCAGCGAAAGTGCCTTAAGTTATTCAGTCCTTCTAGTTAATGATGCCCAGGCATCAGGTGGTGCTGATACTAACTGACATCATCCTGAAGAGTGCATTTTATATGGATTTATGCAAATGAATCAATGGAAAATAGCTGCATCCAATTGAATTCATGTGGATTTACAAGGCTGATGCCAAATGAGCCAGGCTTTCAAACAGGAGTCAATTTTGGTCATGATGTTGGTTTTTATTTACTTGTTCAACCTTCAGTGCCAGTGTCAGGCAATTCTTGTTCCCTGAGGTCTGTGATTGTTCTAGATATTGATAGAGTAATAGAAGTGAAGCTGTTTTGTCTCTTATCAGACGATGGAAAGTGGGATCAGAAAGGTAGGCAGACAACTGGGCTGATGAACAGCATAATGTTGGATTCCCCAGCTGT
Organism: Siphamia tubifer; assembly: GCA_020466265.1. NCBI lineage: Eukaryota > Metazoa > Chordata > Actinopteri > Kurtiformes > Apogonidae > Siphamia > Siphamia tubifer. Next base: position 28,111,239 of record CM035802.1, on the reverse strand, counting down.
CAATCGCATTTAGGCTGCTGTTGCCAAGGACACCATTTGAAATGCAGGTGACATTCCAGCCGGCAACATTCCATTTACCAATGGGCACCTGATTACTCATGATTATCATACATTATCATCCCATCAAATTTAATTGTTAAAAAGCTGGGCTAGTGGGGGTCATAGCCTCTAGTACCATGGCATAAAATTTTTCCTGGTGAAGACTGGCTTTGAAATATTAATCTCAGGACCAATTAAAGTTATTAGAATATTTGATCTGCAGGGATGGTAATATTCAGTCTCAGCCAAATTAAGATCCTACCAAGGAGAGCTTGATTATTTTTATGTATGCATCTATAGAGTGCTTTCTGGCGCCGACTGATTGTTCTATAATACATGATAATATAAAAATAATTTAAAGTCCCATAATGTGACAATATATTCATATTAACAACAATTTTACATCCATTAGTATTTAGTTTACTTTGACACTACATATATTGGCTTCTTTGTATTGCTGCTAACATACTATATAACAGTATTGTTTGCTAAAATCTTTCAGCATTTTTCCACACGGTTCAGATACAGAAAGAACATTTGCATGATAGCAACACCCAACACAATATGAGATGGTGTTACTACGTCTGTAGTATGGACATGGTTTGGATGTAAAAAAAAAAAAATCAAAGACGGCAGATGCCAGACACAGCAGACTCAGGCACCAGCAAGTATAGTCCAATCAGTTTTACTCTAATACATGTGATAATACGGTTAGTATATTTTGATGTACTTTTTTTTTTGTCATTGTGGCTGAATAGTGTTTTATATTTATTGCATTTATATTTTCTTACCTTCTTAATTTAAAAAAGAAGGTTTTTTTTCCTCTTCCCTGTTTGTGTGTATACAAATATGAAAGTACATAAAGTACATAATTCCAAATGGAATACAAAATGGACCTTTCAGTGAGCTTATTCTACGTGAACTATTTATATTAATTTGACTGGATTTATATTCCTTACTGTGATGGACTAATGAATAATCGCTTATGAGAAACAGAATTGACAGTTTCTTCTTGTAATCATCAGTGTATTGTGGTTGATGTAAGAAATCAATGTGAAATCTTAAACCAAAACATCTCCTTGAAGTCCAAATTTTCTTCTTCATTAATACTTTGACAATTGGCTCTTCTCCGCCGTATTAACCTGGTTATCCCCTTGTCTCCGAAGAGTTGTCCTTGCATCAGTTACAGCCTGCAGCCTGTTTATCACGGATTAGATGGAAGAGGATGAGCTGTGCTGTTTGATAGGTATTATATGGACACCAGAGTCCTCATTGTGCAAACCTGGCTGTTTGACCTTTTAAAACAGAATGAGAGTGCCCTCATTGTGATCCTGTCTTTGTAAGCCCCTTTGATTAACTTTCTATTAAGCAAGTTTTTGGAACTCTGGCCTTCTAGCTTTGCAACGCCTCTCCTCTCTAAATACCGCCATGCAGCAGTGGAATAAAGATGGATTAAGCCTTGATAGCATCTTAAGTAATTTACAATAGGCTTGGAGGAGGCAAGAAGCCCATTTGTGGAAGTGCCACGTGTTGAATAGCAGGTTAATTTTTCAACAGAGATGGATGTTTAAAAGAATAAAGGAGACAGTTATGAGGGGGATTCGAATTCCAAGGAGGGATTAAAGGGTTGTTATCTAGTTTTCCTTGAAAGATATATGCAGGGAGTAGCATGCATGCAAAGACTAAAACGCTGTTGAAGATGCAAAATGGTTGAAACAAAGATGAGGGCACTTATCCCCATCTGAAATGCCCTTTCCTTGTTAGAGCCTGGCTGTTGGGGGCTTTATCAACAAAGCCTCCAGTTGAATTAATACAGGTTTGCTAGCAAATTCATGCTGAAGGCTTTCTTTATATCAGCATACATATTGATGCATGCAAGTCAAGATTCTGCATCATTTATAATGACCTTTGCTCTTCAGTTACAAGCACTCTACCCAATTCAATGTTTGACAACAAGTTCTCATTTTCATTAGTTTAATTTGTTTGATTATTGAGTTCCCAGTAACCTTTATAATTCATGAGTCTTGTTTTCACAGGGACCAGGAGATTTCCAGCAGCACATGTCTGGTAATTTTGGTCAACCCCAGCGGCCCCCTCATCACATGGAGCCCTTTAGGAACCAGCCACCTCAAGGCCCTCAGGACAGAGAACCTCTCTTTATGGGTGGTGAGTCTCAGACCCAGCCTTGACAAGGGTTGCAAAGGTTTCTTAGCATATTTAACCCTATTCAACATCACCTCTGGCAGTATACCTACAGGGTATGCTGCTAGGTTTGTGGTGCTGCTCTATTAGCAATTCTCATGTTATATGCATGTGTATGTATAAACATCAGAATGAGCCCCAGAAAATTACATTAAACATATACATTTGCGATTTCTTATTCCAGGTTTTAATGCAGAATTTAATACAACCCACATAGTTGTTTACCCGGTTACCTTGATAGAGCTGTCTGTTTTTGTTTCTCCTGCCACTGTACATTTGGAGATGGAGTAATTGATGTACGGAAATGGGCTCACACTGCAAAAAAGTGACATCTCTGTTTGCTCTTCCTCAGAACGTTCAGAGTCAATACGGTTTCCCGGCCAACATATGTTTGATCATCAGAGCCCTAGTTCTCTGATGAACAACAACAACCTCCACCAGCAGCTGCCCGGCCAGGGGCACATGGGCTTTGGCCCACCAGGACCTGCTTTCAACCAGCAGGGCCAGGACCCACTAGGATTGTTCCAGAGAGAACCCCCTCGACCACACCTCCCTCCACACCAAGGTCACCAGGGTATGGTTAGCTTGAATCAACAAGGAGGCCCTCCCAACCAGCCCAGGCACTTTATGGGCCCTCGCCAGCCGTTTGGCCAAACGCGGAACCTGTTCCCTCCTCCACAGGTTCCGTTTGGGATGCAGGTACGACTAAGAGTAAGTGATTTTTTTTAATAATACCCAATAAAGCGTAAGTCTGTATATTTATGTTTGGAGCTATGCATTTAAATGTAGTTTTATGTTTTTCCTTTTTCTTCAGTCATCTTGAATCTGGTCATAATTGCACGTTGCACTTGTGCACATTTCCAAACTATTCACACACTTCCTCTTCCCTGTGTGTGTGTGTGTGTGTGTGTATACAAATATGATAAATATAAGTGTGTATTTCTGAATTTGCCTGGCTTTGTTCTGCACTGTTGAAATGTTGCTGCAGGAATACTGTACACACAACTAAACAAGACCAGTGACAATATTCGTTGCCAATGCCTTTGGAAAAAGACTCATGTTTATTTGGCATCTCTATGTTTTGTCAAGAGATATAGACAACAGCTCCCTCTAGTGAGTGTTTAATGCTTGTATTATTATGTGTCTACATGAGGACACTATATGGGGTTAATTGCATGGAGAACATATTCTCATCCACTGCTCAGAACTATTACCTCATACAGGTGCTGACTAAATTCCAAATGTGCTGACTTTAAGGCATATGGTATGTCTTTCCCCATGATTAATGTTTTTAATGAGTTTGATGCATTGTCCTTTTTTCAGCTTCCCCATCATGACCCACTGCCACCCCATCAGCCCATGCATCAACAGCAGCAGCACCATCATCAGCAAACCGTAAATCTGAATGAACCTTGTCCCATGATGGACCACACCAAGATCCCTTTCCATTCACAGTTGACGCTTAGCCCTAGGCAGATGAGTCCCCGCCCTCAGAACCCCCAACTGCGCAACATGGCAAACAGGCAAAGAATGGTGAGAGATTAATTTATTTGCTAATCTGTATAAACTAATGAAAGACATGCTCATGGGACACGTTCTATATAACTGTGTGTGTGTGTGTGTGTGTGTGTGTACACACACACACACATATATATATATATATATATATATATATATATATATATATATATATATATATATAATTTTTATTATTATTTTCCCCTTTTTTTTACCACACCCTGTTCAATATATAAGTCTCATGGAAAAGGAAATACATAAATGTAATGTAAAACATTAATTGTCAATGAAATTCAAAATGAATTGGGTTTTTTTTGTTTTTTTAAAGAACACGCCAATCTCCAAGCAAATGCAAAATCTACCCCAGCGCAACAGCAACCTACGGGAGGTCCCTGTAGCACCTGGCAACACAAACATGAACAGTGCCCGCCCCGCCACCTCTGCCGGCAACGTCAGGCCTGTTGCCAGGGCAACACAGGGGGTGCGTCCCGGGCAGAACACTCAGCCGGTGCCTGATGGTGGCAGAGGACGAGGCCACGTTCCTCCCAAAACAGTATTACAGCCTGGGGCAGCAGGCAGGACAGTGGTTCGCAAGGAACTCTCATGCACACCAATGGCCACAGCATCACAGGTTAGCCTAGTAGTTCTTTTCTGACAAATATTTTATTAAACTACTCGTGTTTTTATTATCTACTTCTCTGAAACGCTACTGTGAACTGTGTTATTTTCATAGTTTTATCTCTGCTCAATTCAGTGACCTAGAAAATGTAAGCTCAGCTGAGCTTATTAATGTGCTGAAAAGAACTCTCATTTATTAAAAGCCCAATCATACGGTTATTAATGACAGCAGCCTTGATTCATTGGAAAGGACAGATCAATACGATTGTTTTTTTCTCTTGGGCCTTGTGTTTGATTACATCTGAGTCGCGCAGTGTAATATGGTCCAGTTAGGAAGCAGTGTAGTAGTTAGATTTGTATTCGAGTCTTTGAACGAGCAATGATATTGTCAGTTTGTGTTTTTTGAAATAGGTTCCTGATGAAGACGAGGAGACGCGTCAGTACCGTATGAAGATTGAGGAGCAAAAGCGTCTGAGAGCGGAGATACTGAAGAGAAAGGAGATGAGACGACAGATGCAGGCCGGGGTCAGAAAGAAGGAGCTACTGGAAAGGCTTTGTGCATCAAACACTCCTAGCCAAGGCCCAGTTCCTCCTCAAATTCAGCCCGCACAAACAAATCAGCCAACGCCACACCCTGAGCAACAGCAACTGCAAGTACAGCAACAGCCGGAGCAACAGCAACAGCCGCAGCTACAACAGCAAAGACTGATTCCTCAGAGAACACCTCAGTCCTTAAATCAGCCAATAAAGAATCTTAATCAAGGCACGTTTATTTCTCCCAGTGGTGCCGCTCAGACCCCCACACCACGTCCTAATGTCAAGACACGGCTGCAGATGGTAAAGGGCAACGGTCAGCAGCAACAACAGCAGCAGCAGCAGCATCCCGCCAGTGGCCCAGACCAGTGGAAGCAGCCCCAACAAAACCAGCAGGAACAGCTGCAGCAGCGCAGGAACAGTGCTCTCCAGAACACAAACAGGCTCCTTCCCCAGTCCCCTCCAATCCCTCAAAAGAACATACCCATAACTCCCGCAACAGGGCCTGGCCTGGCTCAGCCTCAAGGACCTAGACCTGGAGCAAAAAGAACTGTGATGCAGCGAGCCAAGACCCCAGGCGGCGATGGACCGCAGGTGCCACAAAAACTCAGAGTGGTCAAACTTCCTGGACCTGTAAGCATTGAATTCTTATTCCACACCTTCTTCTGTTTTAGCGTGGCATTTATTTGATCTGTGACAGCTGGTTTCACCTCCAAAAGAAATTGCATAGTTTTGAAGTGAAATAGTTTTAAATGCCAGTGATTGCCCTTGCACTGTCTATTTTGTTATCTAAAAGATATCTAACCTATGGGAATGACAAGGTGATGTCTGTGTCATTTTGGCAAAATTGATCTGTTAAGAGTTTCCTCCCTTAAGCTTTGGGAACTGATATTTAAGCCACAAAGCATTTTACCTTTCGAAGACAGAAAGGCTGCAGGCATTAAAGAACGCGATATGACATTTATCTGTTGAGTTGGGGACACCTCATCACTGCTCTTAAAGGTTGATATCGTCTTTTAAGGGCAGAAGATATTCTTTTAGAGATAGAGGCCTTGGAGAGGGTAAAACAAGACTGACAGTAACGCCAACAAAAGTCCAGAATTACTACTGTCGGCAATTTTAAACTCGCTTGATAAGTTAGTGCTGTGGCCTTAATTAGACATTAATCTTTATTGAAAAAACACAAAAGCATGCATGTTAAGCATTCATACTTGTCGCTGAAGAGACATGTTGTTGAGCTGTGATAGTATTTGGAATAAGCCGCTTTCTGACTCCATCCCAGAGGATCAAGCCGCAGAGCCAAAATCACAGACTGGCTGCAGATGAAGATAACTGGGTGTCAGTGCGTTAATGGAAACCTGCGCAGAACTATCTGATGTAGCGCATCTTGGAGAGGAAAAAAGGAGGGAGTGGGATGTGAGGTGAAGAAAGAGAGATAGAAACAGAAAGAAGTAGCCAAGGATCCATAGTCCTGTTGAAAAGAAGATTCTCTAGATGCTCTCTCTTCCGCATTGTTCTGCTGTCATCAACAAGAGCTTGACAATGTTATCTCTTCTCCTCTCTTTTTTTTTTCTTTCTCACTCTGTTTTTCCCATCTTCCCTTGGATGCTTTTTTCCATCAGCCGATCTCTCAGGTGCGAGGCAACAAAAGAATGCCAATCCAAATTCCTTGTAATTAATCTTTTTTTGGTTAAGGAGGGGGCATAATACCTGTGTAAGAAAGTTGCCACTTTTGAGGATTTGGATTTGTATGGCTTAGACACACAGATAAGAGGCAAATTATATTTTCATCAGGGATAATACAAAGCAGCACAAGACACAAAAGCTGTAGGGGGTGTGAGGGGGATGGGGTACACATCGAGCTTCTGTCGTTCTAGTGTAATGCAGCTTAGCATTTGATGGGTGCAATCAGGAGCTGTGATTTCTATAGGAGGGATTAATCCATTTACTCTCAACTGGGGACAGGTCAGAGATATCGCCTCTTTTCTTCCGACGTATTGATCTGTCACATCTCCGCTGAGTCGGGGAAGGGACGACCTTCAATTTCTCCCCACATGTCAACAGAGTTGAGCTGTGACTTCATTTGATAATGAGACCACCACCTTTTTGGGTTGATCTTTATTCTCTACAACCTGTCCAATAGGTATCCTACCCCAGTGCTGTGAAATGTTCAGCTTGTCTTATAGATGTGACTTTGCCATACTGCTGTCTTTAAATTTAATTTTGCCTCCTAATACTTGAATAGTATGAATATAGGCAGGTAAGTAACTGTAATGCCCACATAGTAATAGTATAAATCATGATAAAATCAAACTTTTTCAATTTCCCAATCAACTGTACTATTAAGACATATTTCACAAAGTACAATTGTGTCTTTTAAGAACTAAAAGACTGACTGGTTAGAACATTTTCTCAATTATTGGTATTAGCTGAAATTGGCTGCGTTATTCTTGCTGCTTGTTAAATTTACTCATCTTGTCTTAGATTATTAATTAAATGATGCCATAGAAAATATGAGGTGCTCCACTGCTGATATTTTGATTGACTGCTTGATTGTGTGCCAAATAGATACCTGAACTATAGATACATGCCTAGTGGCCAGGGCTATTTGCTTTATTATATTACTATATATTATAAATTATATTACTCTCCAATCTTGTTTTTTCTACAACTTTACTTCTTGTAATTAAGGTAGGCATAAATAATCAGTTGCTTCAGCTTACACCTTTTTGCCCATGTTTGGTATGGAAAAGTGATCTATATGTATGCATATATCATGTCCTGTTAAATAGATTATTAAATTATTACTGCTACTACTACTCTAAAATTAAACCCAAAGCTGCTGCTGATTATTTGATGCTGGCTTCCATAGACTTGCATTGAGCTTCTCTAAAACCCTTAAATAAGCATCCTGGTGGTCCATATTTAACTTAAATACTTTACTTAGATAAATAAGAATTTAGAGCAAAAACAAACTTGATGGCTGTACACTCACGTTAAATGGGTCATATATGACTTTCCACTTCAACCTACAGGAGTTTGTGCAATTATTGGTAATTACTTAAAAACACAGGCCTCGGTGATTCACTGGTGGCTGTGAATGTCTGAGTACCTGTACTGATGCTTTACTTAAACCAGGACACAAAACATAACATTAGTAATCTCTGTGAAATTAATTAGGTAATTGATTTTTTTAAAAATAGGTCGTGCAGTTTATAGGGGTTGCTTCTTAATAGACATTACCCAGCTCTCCATGGTGTGTTACAGTGAGTAATGTCACATAATTTGCTTATTATTGAACTACTACAGCTGCTGTTTCAGCCACACAATTGGATATTGGTACATGAAAAACTCTTCTTTGTGGGGAATTTAACACAGACTGTCAATAGCATTTTGTGTTGCTTGCAAACAGAGATACAAGCTGAAATTCCGTTTGAGTAATGAACATTATTTTTCATCTCCATCCAGGGTGGAAAGGGGCCTGAGGCCACAGCTGTCCCAGTGCAGCAACAAGGCACCTGGTCGGCATCACCACTCAACCAGGGCATGCAAAGGAAGGTTACCATGACAGGCCAGCAGCCACAGGGACCAAGTGCAACACCGCAGGCTAGCCGAGGGGGCATGGGCAACCCTCAGCAAAACAGGGTATGTCAGTGTTGCTTTATTGTGTGCTGTGTACATTTCATTTACAAGTATGTCTGTATATTAACGGTATGCATGTAAAATAATGGCAGGTCAGAAATAAATGGGGTTGAAATGTTGCCTGTAAAGTTCTCCAGTGTTGTTGGCGTTACCCTGGCATTCAGTAGACATACCAATCGAGCAGTAGAGGTAATAAGACAGGACAGTATGCCAGGTGCAGGAGTATTGACAAGCTGAAAGCAGTGTAACACAGGGGGCTACACAAGGTCCCTTGGCCTCTCTGCACGCCTGTCACCAACAGGCTGCTGTCACACTTACCATACTCGCTGACGCTGACAGGGTAAGGCAGCCACCATAACGCTTGTATGGCTCCTCTCCCTTTATGCTCCCCCGCCTCCCAACACACCCACACACACAAACACACATCTTCCAACTGCCTCCTCTCATCTTTTTTTTTTTCTGGGTCTCTCCCGCCTCCTCTTCCTCTGCTGCTGAAGAAACATACCTCTCACTCACAAGCTCATATAAAGATATGCCATGCCACATGTGTTTGACATTGATGTTCTATGTAGAAATATGATGAGTCAATCAGGTCAAAGCTTGGCACTTCTGAGATGAATGCGAGCAGTAGTTACAGTAAAGCATTGTAGAATTTCCTTTTTGTGCAGAGAAACTGCTTAGCTCATCTAAAGACCAGTGAATACAGGATGAAAACGTGTCTGTTTTAGAAGGCAAACGGACCGCTGCTGTTTGTCATTTTGCTCATTTTTGTCCCCGCTCACGCCTCGTGTTTGTTTAGGTGGTGGTCTCAGGACGGGGCCGCGGTAGAGGGGCTGGGCAGATGGGTCGAGGCCGTCCAATGGCCACCAGACAGAACCAAAGAGGAGCGGAGGGCGAACCGTGCACCGTGTCCATAGAGGGTCTCTCAACCTCTACAACTGATGTTCAACTGAAGAATCTCCTCAGGTCCATTGGGCCCATAGAGGTGTGTGTTCACCACTGCAGATAGATCATTTGGACTGTAAAGTGTTGTTGTGATGTTTTCAGTTGGAGTCGTTTCCCGGTGGTATCCAAATGTTAAAGCCGTGTCCTCTTAAACATATCACACATTTAGCACGCAAATCCTCCACTGAAAACGTAAAAAAATAATAATAAATAAATAAATTATACTTGCACTTGAGCAGCAGTAATGGGTTTTCTTTATCAATACGTGATCCCATAGCACCCTCTGCTGTTGCAGTCAGGTAGGTAGAGGTAGAGGACTGAATAAATACATCTGTTTCTGTTCCACCACCCTCACTCCCTCTTGTGGATGTAAGACGAATATCTCAATTTATCTTAATTTTTCTTCTGTGTATTACAGATGTTCAAAATGATGCCTCAGCAGAGGAAAGCGGTTGCCACATTTTCCTCTCCACAGCATGCAGCAAGTTTCCAGATGAGCTTCCATAGGTAATCAATATTCCTTCTCGTTTCATTCTCTTTGACAATTGAAAAGCTCATACATTTAACAAAGCTCCAGATCAGTGTCCATTACTATTTCAGACACTGACACAGATAATTATTACAATCACAACAGGCACATGATTGATTTATCCCACATTGACGTGTCGCTGATTAATGGATGAGGAGTGCACTAGGAGCAGAGAGGGTCCTGCTGACGACAAGTTGTTCCCGTCTGACGTTTTGACCTCACGTGCACAGCTTCAACGTCACATAGGAATACTTCTTCAGCCTTAACGCGGCCACTTAACAGACAACGTCTCTGTACAGAAGCAGCGCTCGTCACCAATCACCCTGGGACAGAGAACACAAAGACATGAACTGCAAGAATGACTGTGTTAGACTGTGTCTGCCATTGTCCGCTGTTGTAAAAGGCACTGGAGAGACACTGGACGATTAATCTTAGCTGTAGTAGTTTGTAAAGAATATTTGTGCATCTTTCATGGACACTAAGTAAACCCAATGGGATAATGGTTGCTCCCCTCCTTGGTGACATTCATTACAACTAATCAAATAGGCACATACTAGGTTGGGTTTTTTTTGTTTTATTTTGTTTTGTTTTTTTTATATTTCAGGCTTACTGTTGGACAGGGAATGGATGGGTCAGACTGTGACTAGCACCTCCCCCTCTGTAGATGGCAGTATTTCATCATTTTTGGCAACTCATTAGTTCTAAGCTGAGACGTGCTTGGGTATGGATCAGTGGCTTTTGGGTGGATAGCACGGCCTAGTGGAGAACTCGCATACAGACGTGAAGGTGGTCTGGAGTTTTGAATACTAACACATTCCACCACTTGTTTTTGGAATAGTGGATGTTGTGACTGTCCATTTCACAGTGCTTTTCAGTGTCGGATAATGTCTGTAGTTTAGGTCAGTTAATTTGTTGGGCTAACGTTCCTCTCTGTTATAATTGCTATATTTTAACTGTTATAATAGCTTTACTTGGGTGAACCCTCGCTCCTTCTTGAAGACACGTTTTAGGTGCATACCCGATTATGGAATATGGACATATTTTGGATGGCTAATCTGATAAATGGACTTTGAAGGAGTGTGTTTGTATAAGTTTTGAGACTTTTTAATGATTGAACATAAATATTAATCATGGTAATTTAATATTGTTTTTGTTTGGTTAATTCGCATGAATGTTGGTTAAGTTTGGATCCAGGATTGATGCAATTACTCCATTGTGGTGTAATTGACCCGGATCTGTGTGACAGTTGATAATTGGGTGATAATTGGCGTATTTAGACTTGACACTGCACTGGTACCTTGGATGTTGTTCTCCTGGTTCCATAGATGAACTTAAACATAATCCTCCAGTTTATTGAACGTCACTTGTTTTAATAAGATCACGTCTGTCAATGATGCGCTGCTGACCACAGTGTCACACTTATTAATGTGTGAGAACTTTTACATGGCACTTGTTTAAAGTTAAATACATACATTTGTTTTGTTGTCCTTTCAGCGTGTACGTAGATTTGGTTCTTTAAGTGTTACCGCAATAGTACATAACTGGAATTCTTGGAAAGGTTCATTATAACTCATCAAAGTAAATACTGCAGTGCAAGATAAATGTTTCTTGATCACATTACATTTTTATTTACCCCAGGTATAAAGTTGTAACAAAAAAACCCCACATTTCTTTAATTTTCAGTGGCGTTCATACATATTTATCCATAACAGAAGTGCAGAATGGAGTCTTGTGTGAATTTATTTATAAGAATATGACAATAGAAGGTGAGGGGGCAACCATTATCTGTTTAGTGATCATGTACATAAGTAGATGAGAAGCTCAATATTTATCCTGTTGAAACAGTTTTTTGAGTTATTCTTTACTCATGGTTGTATCAAGTTAGCATTTTTATATGTAAAGATATGCCAGTGTGTCCAGACGTAATAATTTTATAAGTGTTTTGAGTTTAGAGTCAAAATGACTGGGCCACATTTCTGTTTATAAAATATTTGAGAAGAGGTTGAAGGGGGAGAAAAAAAGAAAATAAAAACAAGGCCAATATACCGTCAACATGCAGGTATGTGAAGCCGGTTCAACTTTAGCCCAAAGATGTGTGGTTGTGTGTCCATGTGTCCAGTACTTTTACAATAAGGTGTTTTTTATTATTTGTACCAGGTTTATTATCATTATTATTATTATTATTATTATTATTATTAATAATAGTAGTACTTTTACACTTTGTAAAATCTTGGATATTCACTTTGCTACATACCTCATACCTCACAACTGTCACACAGTTAAATTAATACACAGCTTGGTGCTCTGTTTTTTTTGTTTTTTTTTAATATTAACAAGTCTATAAATAATACGTCTCACAGATGAAGGGGAATGCTGCTAAATTTGGCATTTAAATTATTTGCTTTAATGATAGAAGTGAGCTGTTTTTCCTGCTCATTTATTTAACCTTGATGTCATACTAATGCACTGTTCCACTTCAGTACACAACATGCCTTAAATAAATATAAGATCACCTGAAGTGGCTTTACTTGAATGTGGGTTAGAGCTCATTTTAAAACAGAGGTAATTTGGCTGGTAAATGTTGTTCAGTGAATTAACACCTGGCTGTGCATCTGGGTGGCATCACGGATTAAAAGATCTCAGGTTTTGAGGCATCCATGTGAAAATTTGATTTGGAAATTTAGTGGTATTTCCCTGAAATTAGTCATTTTTCTAAACCAGATATATACAGTTAAAATAACTACACTACATCCTAGACTGTCCACATGCACCAGGGGTTATTAATTTGGACAAATAAGATGTGAGACAATGTCAGAAAACTCCTAAGTCCTTGTGAAACTTCGTTGTGTGGTTCAAAGTCTTTTTGTATGTTGTACGGTTGTTCTGAAATCACTTAATTTGTGTTTTATTCCTTTTGTTTGAGTTTCACTGATGTTGAGGTTTCTGTGCCCTGAGAATGTGAACTCACTGTTTTTAAATGTTGTGCATTTTTACACTTAACTCTCAGTAATGTGGTAAATCCTGTGGATTTGACAAAGGTATCGGCAATGCCAGTGTTTCACACGTGTTTAAGACAAGTAGTCTTATAATCTAAACACAGATTCATATTGAATCTTATTTGTATCTCAATTTTAGAAACTGTATGATTTGATGTTCCATTTTCTATCTAGTAACGTTGCTTTGCTAGTTTACAATCAAACAAAATGACCAAACTGTTTTCTGAGCCATTAGAGGTTACTGACATATTTGATTGAACTCAGGTTTCTCTCAATGGGGCTGATTTAGTGATTGCATACGAAATCATCATGGTTGAATATTATTTTCATACTAGTTCGACTACATTTGCTTTGGTCCAACACTAATGCTCTAGTTTTTCCCCCACAGGTCCATTTGGTGAAGGAGTGCTGAAATAACCTTTTATGCTTTCATTTTTCTTAGGTCGAGCCCTATGCAGCAGAACAGTCGTTGCTGAATATTGTCGCTTTAAAAGCAAAGATCATACCATGGGTTTAGTTTGGTTTGGTCATATGACCAGATTTGGGAAAGGCACGGGACGGATTTAGTAGTGATTAGATAATGATATGATTTTAGCTCCAGCCTGAGGGTGATGGCAGTAGTTCCTTCAGTGTAGTTTCAGGTAGCTGATGCTGTTATAGTTGACCACGGTGCTGTTCGCTGCCTGTAGGGTGTTTCACAGTGTAGGAGGTAGAATCACCCACATTTTGTGCCTTTTTAATAAAATCCTTAGGATCTAACAATAATTTTAATACATTCTTAAACTTCTGAAAACTTTGTATTTGCTGCTTTTCTCCAGTTAAAGGACAACACCAGTTTTTTTTTTTTTGCAATTGGGGCCTTAATTACGATGTCATTTGAATTATTCTACTCACCCATGTTACTTTTTATTGATTTTCATTCATCTGGAAGAAATTAGATTTGCACCGATATTCACAAATGGCATACAATTAGAGATGGCGGGGCAACGACTTGCAGATGCTAAATCTGTTATTTTGTTCAACTCAGTTAATATGACCATTGTGATACAGTAGTGCTAATTCTGTTGCAGTCCCATTTCGTCTTTGAAACGCCCGGGCTGAGCTAAAATGAATAAAGAATGTAACCTGAGACACAAGTGACGTCACCTGTGCGCGCCTCTGTTTACTACTGGGCACACTGATGCAATACACATGGATGTTCTCACAGCCTCTGCATGGTATTATGGCAAAGTGTCGCAGTTAATTCGTCGCAGATATTTTTAGTCTGTGCCAGTGCAAGGAGTATATGGACTGTATTATTCACGACTACAACACAAGGGGCATTCTCACAAACTCACTAGGGTTTCCCACCTGGATCCCCACTCCCCACATCAGACCCTTTTATTGTCGAAACTTCCTCATACACTCGATTGAATCCATATTCACACGAGTTGTCTTCAACAATGGCGTTCATGTACACAAAACATGTAGGAGTAGGAACGCCGAAGTGCATGTAGTGCAGATGTACAATGGACCAATCAGAGGCCTCTTCTCTGGTCTTCTCTGCAACACTGTCTGCGGTGGGTCACATTGTCTTTTCCATGACATGACAGAGGAATTTGAATGGGACTTTGAACTTGAAGACGACTTTGAATACGATGGCTGTCTGTATCAGTTTGAGCCAGAATATACAGATGAGGAGGTACTGGAAAGAAGGAGGCGGGTGGTGGAGCAGAAGCTACTGCTCGTCCACCAAAAGAGAGTAAACGGTGGTGTTCATTGCTGGGTCTTAACAACAGAAGAGGAATGTCTTTGCTGTTCAGAGTGGGATTTGAGGCCAGAAGACGAACAACTGAGTGAGTTCAATGTATCAACTCCTGAGGATATTCATGCTATGACAAATTGAGGTGTGATTGAAACTTTTTTCTGTGTCCCAAAGTTGAATTGGAGGTCACAAGCAAAGCCTGGTGGACCCCACAGAAAACTTTCAGTCGAGTGAGTCACCTATGAATTGGTATAATTAGTGTATTTGGTGTTATTTTCCCAGACAGCTACTTTGTTATGGGTCAATGACGTTATAGTAGTAACACGTCAGGGTGGTTCAACTACAGCTAATGTCACTATTGTATTGATTATTTTTTGTTTTCAGTGGCTTCTCTAAGAGGCATCTTCATTGCAGTACATGAATTACCAACTACTAATTAATATATGGTCATTCTGTGGTTGACGTCTGAGCCCCAAAAACATCATTGACCCATAGACTAAAGTGTCCTTCCCTCATATGTCCCGTAGGCGATGCAGGCTCATATTTTGTTGGATTGTGCTGGACATTTTGTTTTCACATCCAGGGTATGTACACATTCAAACTATTGTAGTGATAATGAAAAATGAGAACTCCGACTTGACTTTTCGCTATCAACTGCCAGTGTACACAAGCAACTGCTGAGTCGAATGAAAGAATGGGCGCACACAGATGACATCACTTGTGTGACTTGAGTTACATTATTTAATTTGGGCTCAGTCTGGGAGTTTCAAAGTTAAAATGGGACAGCAACAGAATTACCACTACTGTATCACACTAGACATATTAATTGATTTAGCGTCTGCGAGTCGTTACCCTGCCGACTATCGTTGTATGCAGTTTTGTGGGCATCGGTGCATATGTAATTTCTTCCAGAGGAATAAAAATCGGAAAAAAAGGAAAATGGGTGAGTAGAACAATTCAAAATACATCATACACAATTGCAAAAAATTTACATTGTCCTTTAATTGACTTTAATTTGACAGTTAAAGTTCTTTGGTAGGAATAGATCCTACCTTTTGAAAATCATTGAAATTCACAGTTACTAAAAAATGGAACGGTTTGTAACGGCAAAAAGCAGTGCGAAGTTTTCTCTTGTGATGTAAGTTTGTTAGACTCAGGTGGGTTTGGCTGTGACGTAAAATATTAGAACAAGGAGTCGATTTGTTTACATAAAAGGTACAAATTGTGGCTTTGAGTCAGATGAAATGTTCCAAAACCACTGGTATGATCTATGTTTGTTTTTTTTTTTTGTTCTTGTTTGTAAAATGTGTTATTTTTGTTTATTTATTTTTTAAATAATTGCACTAGCCATTTCCA
Organism: Siphamia tubifer; assembly: GCA_020466265.1. NCBI lineage: Eukaryota > Metazoa > Chordata > Actinopteri > Kurtiformes > Apogonidae > Siphamia > Siphamia tubifer. The sequence continues at coordinate 28,095,116 of CM035802.1, read as the reverse complement.
TTCTCATCCTATTGTCTGATAAGAGTGTAGTATAAAACATAGTTTGACTATGATCACTGTCGCCACGGTTACCACACCTGTCTCACTACCTTTTTTAATGCTTTTTAACTCAACCTTTCTTTAGTGTGAGGAGCCCCGGTGCCGAGTCATCTTCCTTCTTCCTTAACTCTAATACTTTTAAGTACTTTCACAGTGACGCAGCTTCGGAACTCAGACAGAAGATCTCACCCCGGCTAAATAGATGCACTCAGTTTTCCAATTTCCTCCACATTTCCTTCCATTGTCACTTTTTTTCCCCCTACCATTGCTGCTGTTGCATAACTTGATGTTCACTTGATGCTGCACTTTTTAGACTTTTGTATCGAGCAGGGTGGCCCACCTGGATTACCATTGTTTGTTAACCCAGTGGATGGAGGTTTCCATCTCTGTGACGACCGTCGGGTTCACAGAGCAGACGTAAACTCTAAAAGCGCTTTATGGCTTTCACTGCACCAAAGGGTCATCCCAGCTTCTGACACTTAATGTTTGGTTGGATGTACAGAAAACAAAAAGACACTGCAGCGTTTCCTCATCTTGAAAATTGTGGCGCAGCAAAAAAAAAAAAGACTATTCACTGCCAATCCAACCTCTGTGGGTTTTAAGTGAAACTGTTGACCAACCTTTTTACCATGTGTTTTCATACTGGGATGTACGGCAATGACGTAACACTGTTTTAACTCTAACTGTATCACCATGCCATTTGTACTGATACTGCAAGCATTTCTAATTGTTCCAAAGAAACACAATGATTGTCAAAGAAAGAAGTGGAATGTGTTACATTTCAATCAAGAACCTCGAAAATAAAGAACAAAATTATACATGAAATGGCTTTGACTTGTCTTTATTGTAGAGTTTTGAACATGTGGTGCTTTTTTTTTTAATCACTTTAATCTGGACTCTTAACATTTAAAATCCTTTAACCTAACATTAGTTTGAGTGATTTTCTCCTACACCAGTGTTTCCCAACCAGAGTGCCATGAGAAGTCATCAGGTGTGTTGTGGAAAAATGACACAATTTCACCTTATTCGTACTGTAAGTGAGTAGCGTGATTATAGATACAACAGCACACACCACTGATCCACTCAGAGCTGTTGAGCTGCCGTTGTGTTTCTTAAATTCCTGCAAAGAGTGTCAGCTTTGTGTTCAATTAAACAGGCTCAGGTTTTGTACTGAATAAGTAAATCAAGACTAGATTTGTATTATATTTCAATAAATATAAAAAGCCTACGTTTTCTTTGGTAGTGTTCCTTGTGATGTTTCTAATGGTTGGGAAACACTGACCTACACTCTTCTTGTCATGTGATTTTCATTGCATTGCTGCTTTTTTAAAGGGTCCCCCATGGTATCTTTTTATTTTATGTAATATTGTATATTGTGGAAATTAAAGAAGAGTACTACAATGTTGTACTTTTGCATAAATTGATAAAAAAAAAAAAACTATTTTATTTGGGATATATCGAGTAAAATATACCCAGTGTTAGTGATGGTGTTAGTAATTTTAACATTTGTGTTTTGGTGTTAATGTTTGACACCTAAGTAGAAAACTTAAAACTGCACCATTCATCTACGTATTTAAACAGATGAATATTTTTTGTCATCTTCTTAGATTGTAATTGTCAAATGTTGCATCTCAATTAACATAGTAAGAAAATTTTGAACCTTTTCCACATTTCTTTCTTTCTTCTTATTTGTCCCGTGGCTCCTAAATGTTTGTTCATGTCATGAAATTAAACATAGTCGTATCAATAAAAACTATCCCGTTCAAGACTAACTTATCTTAGTTTTTTCCTTCTTCCAACTTACCACTCGTATATGTGTGTGTGTGTGTGTGTGTGTGGTGCTCCTCTGGTCTGCACCACAGAAGTAAATGCTGCCTCTAAAAAAAGAAGGTGCATTGGCGTTTGCAGAGCTCGCTTAGAGACCAGGAGTTTTGTTTTCCAGAATGCCAGACTGTTCATGTTTGCAAATGTCAACATTTGTAAAAGCCGTTGTTGAGCTCCAGCAGACTGAGGGCCCCAGAGGGATTAGAGGAGGCTCTGTTTACCTGCTCTGAGGAATGCTGCCCTGCACGGACGCTTTTGTATCTGTCAGGGACCCAAGGTCACAGCACCGGCAGAGATGGGCCGCTTTGTCCCTCCCCAAGTTTCCACCTCACAATATCAACAACAAAACACAATGTGGTCGACCTGGGAGAACGAAAATGGAATTCCTGCTCATGTCGCAACAGTGTTCAGAAACCAGTGTTCAATGGCCTCTTTTACCTTTGTAGGTGAAGGACGGCTTTCATCATTTTAGTATTCTTATGGAATATTAACATATACTTTGTCTTTTTATGTATTTCATATCATCTGTGCATCTGAAATAGTCCAATTGTTCTTACATTACAGCTCAAATATTAGCCTATTTTACTCATTCAGCTTCAGAACCAATTACACTGCATTACAATTGTGGGTTTTTTTGGGGGTTTTTTTAGAAATATTGATCCTAAATGTGTTAAATTTTGCATACATTGATATGATTAATTCCAAAAACACATGACAAGTGCTGTTAGCTGATGTTTTCAGTGTCTATTTTCCACATATTTTAGTTTGTATACATTCACACAATAGATTTGTAAATGTTACACTAGAATGAATCTGTAAAGTGAATGTATTAAAATGCACAGGTTTTTTTTACTAGATCTTGTAGCTCTGAGACAAACATTCCTTTGGAGTAAAACCCATTCTATCATTAAGTCTTGGAATTTCACATTTGTGACTGAGCCAACCAGCATTTGTGACTGATTTTTTTTTTTCTTTACTAATGACTCAAACTTGGTGAAATTCTCGATTTTTATTCTGGAGACGTTTTACTCACAGACCAGTGTTTAGTAAAAACCACCTGTGACTTTCTATAAAAAGTCTAATCTGTCAGTGAATAAACAGCTTTTTTCTGTTTTCCTTAATTGTTTTCCCCATCCAATTAAATTTGTGTTCTGCTATACTTAAAAAAAATCTTATTTAATTAGTTGAGGAAACATTTTATTACAATAAAAGTAATTTTTTTGTTGAAAATTATTTTTTTGTTTAAATCTTCTCTTGATAATGCTGGTCACCTCTGGTAAAACTGCTCACATCTTTTCCTAAAATGACCAATCTCTTTATGCCCAATAGGACAATGGTATATGTATAGAGGGTGACTTAGGGTTAGAAGAATTTTTTGTGTGCGTTTTCCCAAGAAACTTGAAAAAAATTACTTTGGTCATTATTTTAATAGGTTTACAATATGTGTTTTACTTAATTTTATCCAAAATAAACCCCTCATGCCTTTATCAAGTCACATTCATGTTGATCTTTTTAAAAGTATGGTGCTTTGTTTCATTCTCTGACTTTCATTTGGACTCCAATTCCCAAGATCCTTTAGTATCTGAAACTAAGAAACTACACCATCCTTCCACTGCACACATGTTTACCTCCGCCAAGGAGGTTATGTTTTCGCTGGTGTTTGTTTGTCTGTCAGTAACATTATTCAAAAAGTTATGGATGAATTTTGATAACATTTTCATGATGTGTTGGGAATGCCACACGGAACAAATTATTACATTTTGGTGGTGATCCGGAAGTAGATATTGGATTCTGGATCACTTTGAAATGTATTCTCCATTGACTGCAATGTAAGAATTCAAATTGATCCAGAATCCAGGATCTCTTTCGGATCACCTCCAAAATTGAATTGTTTGTTCCTCGTGACACCCCTAACACATCCTGAAAATGTTATCAAAATCCATCCAGAACTTTTTGAGTAATGTTGCTGACAGACAAACTCCAGTTAAAACATAATCTTTTATTCAGACGGAGTGTGTTTGCCTTGGCGGAGGTTTGTGTTCTCAGAGTACGTTTCTATTTTTTTTAAAAATACATATAATACATATAAAACGTCTTCATAAATTAAAGGCCCTTTGGGAGAATCTTTCTCCTGTCACTTCCCTCCTGTCACCACTTGGTGTCGCACTTGTGCAACTTTAAAACCTGATCCAGCACAGGGATCCGATCCTGTTCTGGTCTAATCATTTTTTTTTTTTTTTCAAACACATCGACACCACAGCACCTCAAGCGGACATCAGTACATATCTATAACCTCCCACCGCCTGCACATCCCGAATCCCTGTGAAAATATTGGGAGATTATAGTGATTTGTAAAGAATAACATGTTTTTGTAAATGTGATTGAAACTAAAACTGTGTCAGATCGGAACTGTCACTCATGTAAACGGAGGCTGATGGAGTCATCTGACCTCAGCAGCAGACACCGAGAAGCAGATTTAGGGCCAACAAACACACTTCTGTTTAATTTGTCTGCAAGTTAGGAGTTATTTGCGGTGGGCAAACCTCGTTAAATTCGACATGGGCTCTCAACATTTCGCAAGCATGCAAAAGGTAGTTCAAAGAGCAGGAGTCTCCATTTTGAAAAGGTTAAAAAAAAAAAAAAAAAAGAAAGAAAGAAAAAAGTTTCCAAACAGTGCAAAAAAATAAAAATAAATCATTCATATAAATTCATTATAATCAGTTAAATAAATACTTGTTCGTTTCCAGACATAATATAGTCCCTTTAGCTGTATCCAGGCCCAGCTTATTTATTTATTTTATTTATTTATTTAATGATTGATTGATTATCTGTTCTAGCTTTATTTAATTTGATGTGAAAATCCTAAAAAATACCGTTCAGATGTTCCTCTGTTTCCTGTGGAGCTCAACAGTCAGACAAACACATGTAACAACTGCAGGTTTGAAGATTTTCTTTATCTCATTTTGTAATAAACATATAAATAATAAACTCTAGACATTTTTTTGACACATCGCCCTGTTATGAAAGTTAACTGGTATGGTCTGGCTATAGAGACTATCCAAACTGTGCATCTGCCGCAGGTCATTTCTATAAAACTATTTCCCTATTACAAAATATGAAAAGAAAAATACATTTTAGTACATTTACAGGAGTTACTTATTAATTTATTTAACGAAACTTTCAGTACTACTTTTACTGTTACTGAATTGTCAGAATCTGCATTTAATATTTTTCTCAAAAGAAAACAAAAGTAGAAACACAACCAAAAATAAAAATAAAAATAAAAATAAAATAAGCAGAGAATGCAGACATGAGGCAGAATATCTGTCCCTCTCCGACAACTTAAACGAACAGTTTCCAAAATAATAAAATTCTTAATAAACCAAGCAGTACAAGATTTTTTTTTTCCAATACTTTCCCAACTACTGTATTTAAATTAAAATATATTCTCATATCTTACACTATTTCAAATAACGAAATGTGATTCGGTAGCGATCTGTCAAAATCTAATTTACAATTCTGTGTATAAAAATATAATTTATGGAACCCCGCGAAGTTTGTTCTCCCCAAAATATAACAGTCAGTTGCACATATATGCACATATGAACATTACAACCTGTCAAAGTTAGCTCCTTTCTACATGGTCTTCTTTCTCTTTGCGCTGTTTTTTCTTTTCCTTGTTTTTTTTTTTTCTTGTCTTTTTTTTTTTCTTTGTTCTTTTTTTTTTTGTATGTTTGTGTTGTTTTGTGTTTTTTTGCATTTGAGATATACAAAAATAGATTATGCACAATTTGCTGGTCACACCATTTGAGAATCCATTTGTGTGACAGCAGTGAGTTCACATGAGAATAAATTATTCAAAGAGAAACTTTTTAAGGCTCCATTCATTCTTTGAAAGGGGACACATCATGGAAAAGTCACTGAAATAAATATCCCAACTCCGCTGGGGCCTTTGTCTGTTTGTTTGTTCGTTTTTTGTTTGTTTGTTTGTTTGTTTGTTGTTGTTTTTCAATATTATTATTTTTTTTATTTTTTTATTTTTAATCTACTCAACAGTTCGTGTTTCCTACATTTAGTCTCATTCTGTTCCTGTGGTTGAGGTTTCAACTCGGGGATACTGACATCCCCAGTGGATGGATCGAGTGGCTGTCCAAGAGCCATGTTCCTAATTGATAAAGGATCTTGGAATACCAGTGCACCCCGTCCTTCTGTGCACTGACTGGAGGCTCAGAACTGGAAAACAACGTGGACACCCAGTAGGCGAGCCTGACAGGTGCCAGGGCCCAGTGCGCCAGGTCGTGGTCTTGGATCACTGCGTAACAGGACGCAAGGACCTCATCCACTACCACGGTTCCCTGCACGGTCACCGGCGCATATGAGCCCTCGTGCTCTTGCGTGTAAATCCGTTTTACGGTCACGGGCTCGAGTCCACGTCGCCTGTCGTCAAAGACCAACACCTTTTGTCCAGGTCGGACTTGGCTCGCGAACACCGCAGACATCAGCCCCTCCTCTCTATCCCCCTCTGTGGAGTTGTGGCCCACGTACAGGAGGTGCGCAGCGGTCAGGGTGATTTTTTGACCCGAATCTGTTTCGATCACATAAAAGATCCGTCTGGTCGTCGAGTCTTGATCGATGAACATGATGAAGTCGGTGAAAATTGGGTTTCCGTTGTCATCCGCTGCCAGGATCCGGTCGCCGGTTCGGAGATCTTTAACCGCCTTCTTGGTTCCGTCCTGGAAGGTGACCGTGGAGGAGCCCGGGAAGCATCCGCCTGACTTTGCTGCCACTGAGTTTTCTGTTGAAATAAATGAAAAAAACACATTAGAAAACATCTTTTGACATCATCAGAGTATAAACAGTGGAGAATCAAATACTTTGGAGGCTTATAAATATCTGACATCTGACAACATTTGAACTTTTCTATAATAAACTTTACGCGCTTTGCGTCTTTACGCATTAAAACCAGCGTCTCATTGAAAAAACAACATTCAACGTCTCTCTCTTTTTTTTTTTGCGTGTATTTGTATTTTTCCTTCTTCTGCATCGTGGTGGGCCATATGCATTTTGCATAATGATGCCTGTCGTCTCCTCCGTGCCAAATGCATATTGGCTTGGCCCACGTTGTCTGAGGCGAGAGAACTGAAAGCCTTGGCTCATCTATTCTTAATTAAAAAAAAAACCAATAAAGAGCAGCCATTGTTATTCTAAATCAGCTTGTGGATCGAGCTACTCTTGGTAAAGAACACTTACGCCTTTCCCAGCTACTCTTCCCATATTTACTCAGGTGCAGAAACCTCTATGTGACAATTCACACAAATAGGCGACTCACAACTACTATTTACCCAGTGGAGCCACTTTTCCAAGCCTCTCGAGTTGTAGATTTGAATATAAATGAGGGCCCGGACTCTTAAATGCTTTCTGTTGTGCAACATCAATGTCCCTCTTTCTACCATCTCTCCCTGCTTTGTTGTCCGTCTTGATGACAATAATTTTGGCCTTGGTGGAGCTCTTCACATACCAGTCTCTGGGATCACACTGTCCTGCACACAGAGAGGAGGAGGAGGAGGGTGGTGTGTGTGTGTGTGTGTGTGTGTGTGTGTGTGTGTGTGTGTGGTGGTGGTGGTAGTGGTGGTGGGGGTCCTCCTCAGAATTTGGGGCTTTTAATCTTCTTTTAAGATTCCCGAGCATGAAATAAGGTGACAACTGAAAACCAGATTTACCCCAACCAATTCAACATTGTTCAGCCAAATCCTTTTGGTAAAGTCGCATGACCCCTAATGACACGATCGGCCCTGCCTACGCTGTGATCTCAAAAAGTGTGTGTTGAATGATAAATGAGGGATTTATCAATAAACATTCGGTCCAGAAACAAGAGCCATGGTTCATCAATCATTTGTGGACAAATCTTTTTTTTTTTTTTTAAGATGTCCTCCTGTTTTGGAGGCCTGTGAGGAGAAGAATTTTAACTAAAATAAAATAAAATAAACAGCAATAAAAACCAAAAAAAAAAAACATAGAGACGAAAATTAAAATGAATGAAATATTGATAAAATAAACGATAAGACACTGGTGTGTTTCTATTAACCTCAGAAATACACTATGAAACCCCATAAAAGTTCTCATTTAATGTATTTGTTTTCATTATGTGCGTAAAAAAACCACTGAAAATCCCATTTTTTTCTTTCCCTAGATGATCACATCAATGATATTTGTTGGATTATGGTCGTGTTTCCCACCAGGAGACGGTATGGGGCGATGTAAGATCAAGAAATACACTGCAAGGGAAATGCTCACACCGCCACAGGCTGAGATGAGCCCCTGCGTCAGACGCACAAATGTATATTATCCATTTTATCTGATCAAAAGATGAATCAGCAGGTGGTCTGTGCAGTTAATAAATTGGAATTTAGAGCTTTTTCTTACGATTAATCACTAATTGGAGGAGGAAGATGCTTCAGGTTTCATCATTGAATCAGTCAAAATGAACAGTTTGAGTGAAATCAACGAATGTCTTTTCAACTTGTGATGCTTTATTCTATGCTGCAGCATTTTAAAACCACTGAAATGAGGTTTTGCTCACGTGACATGTAGTTTTCCTATACAACCCACTAGTAACATCCTATTATTTTTCTCTTTTTACCTCCCTAATTTCATACTTTTCATACCCAAACAGGCCTTCGCTGACCTGCCCCTGTTCATTTCTGCAACTCCACTAATGCAGACTTTCCTCTCTTTCTTTGCATCCATACCTGCTTTCACGGAGCAGTGGATGTGAGCTTTGGATTCGTAATAGACCCAGTCGAATCCGGCTTCCACCGCCAGCCTGGACAATGTGCCGTATTTGCTTTTGTCCCTGTCAGACGTGGTGATGTCCACAGCTCTGCCTTCGTAATGAAGTGACTCCTCAAAGTGATGCCCGTCTTCATCCCAGCCCTCGGTGACCCGCAGCTTCACCCCGGGCCACTGGTTCATCACGGAGATGGCCAATGAGTTTAACTTGTCTTTACACCTCTGTGGAAGGACAGACAGATTCGGTTAGTCACGTGGATTCTCATATTGTTTGTTATATGGATCAATAATAGTAACATTTACGCATGACGCGCTCATATCTCATCCAATTATAACATCACATGAGAGTTTCTCATCAACTCTCTAATGGATCCCTCTTTCATTTACCAAATATTTTCAGTCCATTATAGTGATACAAATGTCCAGATCAGATTTGACTCCACTGATGCTTTGTCCACACCTTTCAACCTCCTGATTCCACTCAGCTGATGTGAAACACTGCAGCTCCTGATCCTGTATGTGAGCTTGCATTTCTGTGTTGAGCAGCAGCGTCAGAGGGCACATCTCGGATAAGAAAGCTGCTGCTGAAATATTGATAAGGCACCGCATTCGCTTCACTGGCCTATAACATACAGTATGGGGTCTTTTCGTCTATGAAAGGTGCGAGCAGTGTTCCTTTCTATCAAATAGAGCCCAACATGCTTGCATCATAAATTCATGAGCTTGTATTAGGCCATGAAATGAGCGAGTTCCTTTCTTTTTTGTTGTTGGTTGCAAGTTGTCTGTTTTCTTTAAATAAATAATTGATATGCAGATGATATGAAGATGATCTTCAAGAGATGCTGCTGCCTTAAAATATCTGGAGTTTGTCCTATAAATAAATCGTCACACCCCAACCTCTCTGCGCTTTCAATGAAGATGCTTGGCCTTCTCCAAGACAACTATTCTCAACACTCAACCAATATGTCAAATAAAACATCACAAAGAGTCTTTTCAGTCCAACCGTGGAGGGAAACTTTCATTATTCTTCTGCTGCAAAGTCTTGGAAACGTGACATGCCTCCTTAAGTCGAAGTGTTTTAGTTGCTGACGGACAGACTTGTGAAATATCCACGGATGGCCCGGGGTACAGAGGGGTGTCTGTGTGTGTGTGTGTGTGACCCACTGTCCTCTCCTGTCATGTGTCCTAAAGCTGGAATGTTCACATACACCTAAAAACTCCTATAACCCAAAAGAAAAAAAAGGGAGGATTCACATATATTAGTGGCTGTTTTATGAGGATATCACACTTGTAGAATGTAGTGAATAAAACCTCCCCAAAACCTCCCACATTCTGAGTGGGATTGTCGGAGTCAAGAGCCGTAAAGCTTAACCTATTTATTAATTCATTAGGTCGTGTGCCGCAAATCAAGCCAAATTCTGCTCAGCCACCGTGAAGCCCAGCAGGGTGCCCTGGACCGGCGCTTTGTGCTCTGGGTAAAGTTGTTCAACAGCCTCCCTCTTAATCTTTTCACAAATGATTTGGTTAGAGGAAACACTTATCAGCTACCTGTCAGTACAAACAAGCTGCCAGCTCATCGCTTTTCCAACTCGTTTGCACTGCGGGCTGAGACTGCAATCCCCTAACAGTGAAGAAAAAAAAAAAACACTTTAAAGCCTTTAATAAGCCTTAACATTTTTTTTCTTAAAAGTACATCATGCATCTTCTATCTTGGTTACTGTAAGTTGTATAGTTGGGGAAAAAATACAAATAGCTAAATGTTAGTCTGTTCTGTTGTGGAAGTTTTTGACTTTATTATAGCAATAAATAAAAGTAAAACATTTATTTTCCGACACTTGTGATATCATTCATTTATGATATGACAAACATTACTTTGTGAGTAAATGGGGCTGATATTTGTTCAGCACTTAGATGCTACTGTTCTCATCAGGTCCAGTGACTTCAGAAAACCCTGTTCATGATAATCTATATAAACGCAGTTTTTGGAAACTTTCCAGCTCTGTCTCAGGAGTAGGTGCTGGCTGGAGCGCACCAGTAAATCAAAAATATTGAATACGTTTCCTCTGTACCGGGCTTCACTGTCATAATTAAATGATTAATTCATTTATTGCACACGCCCACGGAAGCTACAGCACAGACATGTGCTGCTTTGATTTGTGTGTGAATGCAATGTCTCTGTTTTAAAAGGTAAGATAATGAGTAAAATCCACTGTGTCCGTGCGTAAAACCTGTGCGTAAAAGCTTACTGGATTTATGCGTAAAGCTGTGGTACTGCCTGAGGAGCGTCGACACAGCGTATATGGCCATGTGATAACGCTTATGCAACAGACAGAAAAGGCTAACAGTCATAGTCCTGCTGTCTTGGATGTCCATGCCTTAATCTGCAGAGTCATATTCGATGAAAACCACCTCACCTGTTTTAACTTACTGTGGTCCCCCGCTGACCAGGGGTCATAAGTTCACATTGCGTTAGGAGCCCGGTGAGGGGTGTCTAAAAGCCCCTTCGTGTACAATTCACACTTAGATTCTACAGTTTTATGTGAAAGCTTTGGTGCAGACTGACAAACGAAGCCCAAACCATAGAATAAAACTAATGGTAGCCAATATTCTAATGCATACAAGGTTGAATTAGACAAACCTAGACCATATATGTAGTAATGAATTGTATTCTGTGTGATGACCTCCCACCCTCCTCTGCAGACCTGTAAACACAGTTTACAGCAGGTGGGGCTTTTTTTTTTTTTTTACTTCAGATAAATCTATGAACAAACTAGAATTAAAGTATTCCTGTGTTTGTTTGGGCTGAAACATCTGTGCATTCTGCAGAAACGAGGACCAGTTTGATGCTACCACAGTAATGATGTGATGTTAGTGTCTGAGACCCTATAGTTGTATGACAGAGGGGATGGGGAGGGCTGAGAGGGACACTGAGACCGCACGCACAGTGAATATTTCATCGGAGCTCGTGCTCACCCTTGGTACGAGGCATGGGTTCAGGGACTCCTGCGCGCGCCTGGTTTCATCACTACCACCACCACCACCATCACCACCGGCATTTTATTATTACTGAGCCAATATCACCCAAGCGCTTTTAATAATTCACCAACATCTGAGTGCTAAAAGTCATGCTGAAGAGACGTGGCATCCTGCAGCCTGCAGAGATACCAAGGCATCTCCGACGTATTGTGAGGCTCGTCTTATCTGTACAGAACGATCTGTGATGCTTGATAACTGCCTACATGAGCATGGGCTATTTAAAAAAGGATGTCATCTTCCATGCAAGCAGCGTTTGCATTACACCGAATATGTAAATGACCGAGTTCCACCCAAGTATCAAGTCCTTGGTAATGTTCAGAAGACTCTCAAAGAAATGTCACTGTTCATGCACTGATGCACACCATGCAAACGGCTAATTTACAACAGCCTGTGCGAGAAAATGTCTGAATGAGCCACATCATGCCTGAATAAGCCCGGCTGTTTGAAACGGTGCGCATCCCCAGCTCTGAATTCAGAGCTAGAATAATAATAATAATAAATAAATAAATAAATAAATAATAATAAAAAGCCGCTTCAATCAATCTAAATCTCGAACAGACAAGAAATACTGCAAGCCTTCATGAAAATAAAGGTACCATGAAAGTGCGCATGTAAAATAACAAATAGAGCATCACAAAGATACAAATATAGATATGAGGACGGGGGCACATTAATATTTTAAATATACTGTCACAATCATGAAGGCCGAGTGTCCTGACTGTCCGCTTGCACATCACTTCTCCAGATGGATTTCTACATTCGCTTCAGGACTACAGCCTTTAAAAAGTCTTATGCTGGTGCATATAAGCGCATCTGCTTTTACAGTGAAGTTAAAAGGCTCAGTGTGAAGAGTTCAACAGCGGGTAAAACAGACTTGGCTTAAGGTGCGCAATCACAGTCTGACAAGGAGGTTGTTGCAGTGCGCAGTGATGGTGCGTTAAGGAGACGGGCATGAGGGGAAAAGGGCTTTTCTGTCTCCTTACCTGAGTCATTAGCCTGTCGGCACCGGTGTTCTCCTCATCCTTGAATATGATGTCTGTGTTATAGTTGGGAGTCAGTTCTTTAAATCGCTCGGAGTTTCTTGTGATCTTGCCTTCGTATCTGCCGCTTGCCCCAAGGGTCTTCTCCGCCACGTTGGGGATGAACTGCTTATACGCAAGAGGTGTCAGCTTTTTCGGGTGTCTTCTCCTGCCGTAGCCCCTGCCGGGTCCGCATCCCATCCCAGAGGACACCAAGGACAAGCAGATGAGACCGACCAATACGATTCTGGTCCAGAGCAGCATTTTGTCCTTTAAGGTCTCAACGAGTCGCTATCTCTGCCGTCTGCTTCTCCCGGCTCTCGCAATGTCCTTGTCTCCTCCTCTACTTCGCCTTCGCCTGGTCTCTACCGTGGCAGGTGCGGAAATGAACGCCTCGGACAAATTATAATAACGGGGCACATCGAATGAGGGTTAAAAAAAAAAAGTAGTGAGGGAATTAAAAGCCACGGGATCTCTAGTCGAGCTGCAGCCGCTTGTGTGAGGCGACCGCTTTTACTGCTTTGTATTATAGCACCGATCTATAGCAGGGGAGGGACTTGATTGGTTCGCTTAGACAAACCCTCCTGTTATCCCACAAAAAAAAAAAAAATCTTAAAAGATTTCTTCCACCTGAGGGTTAGCTTGTGTTGCAGGGAGGAGGGGCTGTTCCATGGGAAAACATCAATTATACACCGTCGTTTTTCCTCCCTCCCATTTTCCAGATTTCACAGGAAACTCAGGACAGACAGGAGCACTTGCACAGTGCGGGGCTCAAATCTGAAGCAGTGTAGTTAGGTGAAGTGATTTCGTTATTGGAGTGCGTCTGGGATAACTTTGGCACAAAAGGCATTTCTCCAGAGAATAATGGCGCTCATGTGCCCGCATTGCGCACGCACATCTTGGATGATTTCTATGAAAAAACCACATGCATCTAACAAATAAACATGATCCACATTCTACTCAGTTTACTTCTTGTTATAAATGAAAATGTAGTATCCCGTTGTGGACATTGTGGACTATACACGCGCAAGATTGGATTTGGAATAAATCAAATTCCCTCCGTAGATCAAACTCTTGGGCTTTTTTTTTTTTTTTTTAGAAAACATAATACAAAGCCCACATAAAGTCTCTAAAACTTTACTGAACTTTAATAACACGTACTGTGCGCCTTTGCAGTTCACCGTATTCCCTGGTTGCGCTCACTGTCTTTTTGCGCGTCACAGCGCACAATTTAACCTTTCCACGTCAAGGCTCATATTCAACTTATAAGTAGCACGTCTTGTATTGATTCATCTGTCACGGTCATGAAACGAGTATGAGGTTGTGAACGGGACAGGCCGTAAAGTAGCAGATGAGGTTTAAGAAGGTGTTTCCCAGGCCTGTCCGACTCATCCCAGGCATTTTTTTTTCTAATTGGAACCAGCTTATTCGGTGCGTAAAATGGACTGTGTGTGTGTGTGCTTAGAGCCAAGGATCACTCGTGGAGTCCCCTGAACCTTTTACCCTCTCACAGTCTCCTTAATGGACATCTTCACCAGTCAAACCCTTCATTCACTGGCGGAGGAAGGGATTTATATAAAGTATTCTGTCATTAATTATCCACCAAAACTAACGATTTTTCGAATCCCAGAATTCTTTGGCAAAAAAAAAAAAAACACGTTTCAATCATCAAACTTCCTGTTTTGTTTTCAGTCCCACACACAGATTATTTGTATTCCTGTGATTAGAGTCAATTATGATGTGTTAGTAATGCGGTGTGTTGATTACCAACTCCATGGCACTGTGACACATTAAACAGCTCTGAAATCCACATTCAAGACACATCAGCTTAGGCAAAAACATATTTTAAATGATTCAGGAAGGCAAATTATTTGTGGGATAACAAACCAACTGTTAAAGTAATTACAGGAAGAGGCAACTCTAATCACGCTGACAGTGTGGCACAGGTGCTCTGAAGTGAGGACAGATATGCCAGCCTTTGGTGTGGCTTCAGTCTCATTAACCCTGGCTCTGGCTGACCTCCAGTCTGGCATTCACAGTCTATGCCAGACCTGTGGTACAGCAACCAGGGCAGGTGAGACTACCTGCCGCTCACTATCTAGTTTTCACCAAAACATGGCTTCTGCACATGGCAGGCTGACCAAAACCCTCCACAGCCACTGACAGCTTTCAATCTCCGTCACTGAATTTCATCAGTTTTTTGCTAAATGTCATGGAGCCTCTGACAAATGTATTTTTTTTCATTGGGAAACCACTGTCCAAAGACAGAACTGACAGCAGTGGTGATGTTTTGAAGGACACCAGAGGAAGTGTTTGGCCTCCAGGTCAGAGCTTTGGTTCAGGTGTCACAATTCTGAGATAAAACTTGGCATCCCGCACAAACACCCCAAAACCACAGAGGACGTGGAGATATAGAGTTATCCGAGTTCACCCCCATGCTTAACAGAATACAAAGTGGAAGAAAAATAAATAATAATTATGATAAAAAAGTGGTTATGAAGGGGTTCTTGTAAAAAAAAAAAAAAAAAAAAAGCAAGTGACAAAATGCAATGGCAAGAGAAATGAATAATGCAGAGAGTGTGATGAATAATGCAGACTAAAGAGCAAGGTGTGCTGATGTGACAGACTGGATTTGAACTTGAGTTTCTCCCACAGAGGTAACCAACCATCTATCAGCCAGACCTGGGGCAAATAGCATTGGCAAACATTACAATTCATTGTTTGGTTTTGGCCTCCTTCAGTGCCAGATGGGTGGAGTTTGACACTTAAGGCAATGGAAATCACAGCAGACAGTTTAGACAATTAATCAAAGCATTGTCTAAAGGTCAATTGAGTCTATATACCCGTGATTAAAAAGTTATTTGACATGTCTGAAAAATGCAAAACATCAGAGAGCAAACACTGAAAAATTATACACACGGTGTTTGTCGACTATGTTTCGGGACCTACCTGGGGATGTTCCTGCCGACTGAGATGTAAACACCCTAGACTGTTTCCAATTCGGTGAAGGGCTGATATACAGGCTCGAATCAGATAGTCATACACTTATATTCCATTTCACATTAATTACTCTGCTTTAAAAAACAGTTTTCAGTTTGCCAAATGGATTTTTATAGACCCATTAATGTCATTTCAGAGTCAAACTGGATGTTTTCCCCAGACAATATTATTATAAAGCCTTATTAGACGCTTTGGCCTGACAGCTTACTCAAATACATGACTCTGTAAAGACTTTCTCATAATTAAAAGCTCCTGAAATCTCAAATGTGCACCATTATGTGACGCTCAGCTGTTTCTTTATTGTCACTGACTGTGTTTTTGCATATGACGGTGACGCAGCAAAAACAGGAGCAGATTTTATGAAATAATTCTGGAGGGATTGAGGGCATTGTGCAATTCATATTAGGGAGCCTGTTGCATGTGATGGCTAATCCAATGGGAAGCACACAAATGGCCAATGAGTCATCAGCTTTTTTTGATGTCTGTTCTCCAAACTACTCATGCTTTACACCTTTCTACCTTCTCCCCACACACTTGGACCACTGTCTTCTGCAGGAAATGCTCCCCTTGACAAAGAAATTCAAAAGATGTGGCTCTGAATCAGACTAAACCCACACCCATGTTTGATTTCTTGTGCCACAGTCTCAATCAAGCACGAGCGAGATGCAACTAGAAGTGGTTGAGCAGAGTTTTACCAGTGTTAAGTCCCCCCAATTACTGCTTTAAAGCCTCCTCCTGTCTGAATGTTTTGTAACATTGTTAGACGGATTAGGACTACAGAATAATCACGCACAAACATATAAGTAGTGTCAGGCTTTCCTTGTTGTTTTCCTTTGCAGCAAATAGGGTTTCCTTTCTTCCAGGCAACAGTAAGCCAGCCCTACCACAACTCATTGTGCAGTTTGTGGTTTTGTCTTGCAGGTGGGGTCTACATTCAAACCTTTATCCTGTTCTGAACTTTTGACAAACACTTTATAGCATGGACATGTTGCCGTCTAACCCGTGAACATATGTCCTCTTTTGTTGGTGTAATAAAGTTTGAACAATCGTCCTCTAAATGGTTTATCTAAGCCGCACGCATCAAGCATTATGAACAAGTAAAGAGTCAGAATTCAGCTGAACACATTCAGGTGCCCTGAGGCTACACTGTCAAGCACAATGGAAATTTCACAATACAGTATCTGGAATCACAGCCCTCAGCGTGCCCCGGAGTCTGTAAAGGCATTTTATTTGCACTCTCCAGCCGCTCCCAATACTTAAACATTAAACGCCAAGGCTAGACAGGCAAAACCACTTTGTACTGCAGTGCAGGCTGAACTCAGTGGGAGGGGAAGGAGGTGAGTGAGTGAAGAGCAGGGGGCTGGTGTGTATATATGTGTGTGTGTGTGTGTGATATAGGTGAGTCAGCGCAGTGTAACCCTATCAACAGTCTGAAGTAATGGTGACGGAGAAGGGAGGGGTCTCGTTGGCATGTGAAATCAACATCTTAACGAGTGTTTTTTTTTTTTTTCTGTTATGGAGAATATGGATAGTTATTGATTTATAAATGAAGGTTGAAAGTAAACATTAGTGCCACGGAGGATACCTGAGTGAATGAATCTATACCTTAAATGACTGTTCATTTTATTATTTTAGCTGTAAAATCCTTACTTTCCCAAATGGTTTTGCTTTGGAGATGTCATAGGAGAGACACTATATTGTCAAAAGTATTCACTTATCTGCCTTGAAATATATTTAAGTGACAACCCATTCTTAATCCATACAGTTTAATATGACAAAATCTCTTGCTTCAAAACCAACAGATTTAGGACAAAGATTGGAAAAGATTGGATATTTCAATGCTCCCAAGTTTGTGGGAACAGTTTGGGGATGACCCCTTCTTGTTGCAATATAATTGTGAACCAGTGCACAAAGTAAGATCCATAAAGACATGGATGAAAGAGTATCATGTAGATGAACTGGACTGGCCTGAACACAGTCCTGACCTTTAACTCCATAGAACACTTTTGGGATGAATTATAGCACAGACTAAGAGTCTGGCTTTATGTTCAATATTCAGTGTGTGATATCACAAATGTTTCTATGAGGAATTGTTAAAAATTCCCATAAACACACTCCTAAACCTTATAGAAAACCTTCCCAGAAGAGTTGAAGCTGTTATAACTACAAAGTGTGAACCCACATCAGATTAAACCCTATGGATTAAGAATGGGATGTCAAGTTTATATGCGAGTCAAGGCAAGTGAGCAAATACTTTTGGGAATATAGTGTAAATTTTATGACAACAATTCTCCACAAACTCCATATACTCCATTTCCCATAATGCTGCTTGATATTATCTTCCAATAGACTGTTGCTGTCTTCCAGGCAACCCATAACCCATGTTTTTCAACCTTCTACCAGTGAAAATGCACTGGAATAGTAATGAAACCTGTGACTTCCCACCTGTGAACTCACTACATCGACGTATTCCCAGTTCTGTGCTTTGTGAAATAACAATGGTGCCCCTGTGGATTTGGTGTTTATGCAAATTGCTTTTTTTTTTTTTTTTTTTTTTTTTAAAGGTATTACTCTAATGCTAGTCATCCACAAATGTTTTGCATAATCAACAGATGCTCTAGCATTATTTG
Source organism: Siphamia tubifer (assembly GCA_020466265.1). Lineage (NCBI taxonomy): Eukaryota > Metazoa > Chordata > Actinopteri > Kurtiformes > Apogonidae > Siphamia > Siphamia tubifer. The sequence continues at coordinate 28,076,779 of CM035802.1, read as the reverse complement.
GTTTCTAGTCAATTGAGTGCAAGAAGAAATTCCCAGATAGCAATGTTTTAGAAAGTATTTAGAAAATGTGGCTAAGAATGTTTCCTTAGTGGGAAGTTTCACTGAGTTACAAATATACATATAACATAACATAAAAGGTATAACAGCTTCTCTTGACTGATGTGCTATCTGGAATGTTCCTTTTGTGGGATGAGTAGTCTTATGTTATGTTATGTTATGTTATGTTATGTTATGTTATGTTATGTTATGTTATGTTATGTTATGTTATGTTATCTTATTTTATCTTATCTTATCTTATCTTATCTTATCTTATCTTATCTTATCTTATCTTATCTTATCTTATCTTATCTTATCTTATCTTATCTTATCTTATCTTATCTTATCTTATCTTATCTTATCTTATCTTATCTTATCATTGTTTAGCTTAGCTTAGTTTACCTTAGCTTAACCTAGCTTATTTTTCCTCCTCTTTCTCCCTCAAATAAGCAAGAAGTAACATCTCTAGTTATAGAAATGATTGTAAATTAGCATGAATTCCATACAGTGCACCACGTTGTTTTGTTACAACATACCTAACTACCACAATTCATTTCCCTCAGGCAGTTTGGCATGACTTGCCTGGAATTACTAAGTTGTGAGTCGTGTCTTGAAGGTGTGACTTCCAGCCTCAAAAACTTGCCTGTATCTTCTTGGTCCTCTAGCATTTGGTTTCCTGGTTTCTGTGCCTAAAGTGGAGTTTCTCCCAAGCCTTATCAAGTCTGATGGTCACTCTTGTGACATCATCAATGACAGAAACCTACACACCTTTTTTCTTTTAAGTTAGAACTCATAACAGTAGAAAACACTTGGACTGCAGGTTTGTTGATGCCATTGACAGGTGAGCAAAAGAAATGTGATACAGCATCACAGCTAAACCTTACTAGTGGAAAGGCTGCATTGACCAAAATCTCTTGCTTCAACACCAAGAGATTTTGGACAAAGAGACATTGTACATTTCCTTGCTCCCAAGTTTGTGGGGACAGTTTGGGGATGGCCCCTTCCATCATGACTGTGCACCAGTGCACAAAGTAAGGTCCATAAAGACATGAGTGAGAGAGTGGAGTGTGGTGACATAATCAATGCCAGAAACCTACACACGTTTTTGTTTTTTTGTTTGTTTTTTTTTTTAGATAAAATTCACACAACAGTGGAATACAGTTAGACTGGGGTTATGTTGATGCAATTAACAGGTGAGCAAAATAAATGCGCCGTAACATTAGATACAAATGACATAATTCTCTAGAAACGTTTGCTATAATGAGAGAACAGAATTGAAACAAATATGGACCATAATGTAGTAACATTGGAATTGATCTCAAATTATGTTTAACCCATAAAGACCCAGTGTGACCTTTGTGGCATTTCCCAAATTATATATATTTTTCTATTTTTAACGTTTATGAAGTGATTTATTCATGATTTACTTTAGTATTATGCTGTGTATTTTGCATTACTATGTGAAGGTCAAGTATATTGTTCTATTTAATGTAATTATTATATAGATGTTCATTAAAGCTCAAATGAAGTTTGAGGGTTATTATATAAAAAACAAAGAAAACTACAGAAAACATTTTTTTCTTCTGAAAAATACATCATCAACTGAACAGAAAATAAATGTTACTAAAACCCATGGAGTTTGATAAAAAAAAAAAACAGTTTTACTGATGAATCAATATTGCAGAAGATGACAGTGTTTCCATGGTAACTACAGAGTCTCTGAACATCCCAATGGGATATTTGATGACCATAAAAAGATGACAGACTGCATTTTACTCTGATTATTTACATGTCTTAATAGAATAAGAATCAACAGATATTAAACATTTTATATCTGTGTGTGATTTTGGTCACAGGTGGATGTTTGGGTCTTTATGAGTTAATGTCATAATACAGTGTCTGCATTGTTTGTGGATGGAGAGTATGAGCTCAGTTGCTTTTTTTTTTTTCAGTCAAAACACAAACCAGCAATGATTCAAGAAACAACATTGTGAAATGGTCCACAACTGACTGAAACATTAAATTCTATGCAAATATTCTTCCAAGAGACAAGTAATCTGCTTCAACATGAACTCTCCAGTGTTGCTATTAAACTGAGGGGAGGACACTGATTCTATCTCTCTAATGAGCCCTGAGTACTTAGAGTGTGTGCCATTTCACCCCAGGCTAAAAAAATGCAGGTTATAATTTCCCTGTGACTAAAATGAGGTGCAGGAACACAACAAACAGCCGAAAAACGTAACCACGCCCACAAAGCAGGCTACTACACTACCCATGGCGACCACACTAACCACCAGTGTGTCTCATAGTTACTTATGATATGCTAACATGTTGCTCTCCTCAATCAGCTCTTTCTCATCTGCTGTGATATCTGCAAAACACTGTGTCTGTCATCGTTATAGTTGTCAGTCTGGATGGTTAAATGAAGCTTATTTCACATTTCTTCAGCGATAGTTTAACATCATTTCCTCTCAGGAACATTTAAAAAAAAAAAAATCTAATCCAGTTTCCAGATTGATCTTGACAACGACATCCTAATTTATCAAAAAGAGGAAGTGTCGTCACGGTCTGTGGTGTCACACTTTGTGTTTAAATCAGACTCGATAGTGATCAGTTCCAACTGAGCTTCTATCTCCTTCCCGCTTTGCACCTTCATTCAAACTTAACCAATCCAGGAAATTGCAGCCACTGATCAAAGTTATTGCCTGGAAGGAACGAGGAAGCTGGAAAAAAGTGACACTGCCTCATATCTTATTATGAGTTGTGGCCTTAGATGGATACAGATCTTTGTCAGCTGGATGTTTGATAGCGTATCAGAGTGAAAGCAGTAATAAATTTAGTATCCAATAGGCACGGCAGTGACCAATGCTCTCTGTGAGTAAGGAATGATAAGCAGAGATGAGAAACCGACAATGCAAATATTTTCTTCTAGTGTGCAAATTATACCTGTTGAGTTATTGTGTGTGTATTACTCACATCCCATGAGTCAAAGCAATGGTTTACTGTTAATGCACTCCTGCTTTGATAGTTTCTTTTATATAATAAATATAACCCAAACCTCACTTTGAATTTGCTGCTCCAACAGGCTTCAGCTACTGAATCTAAGTGAGAGTGAAAAGTGATGTATCTATTGAGCTTTAATCCATACAGGCACAGGCAAGAAAAAAGTACACAGTTACCCTGCCAGGACTCCAAATCAAATCATTTGATCAGATCGACAGCTGTAGTAATTTATAAAAAATGTCAAAACATGTGAAAAATATGCAAACTGACAAACAGGGAACGCTTGCCTCAGTGGATGTATCCGAGTGTGCATATGCAAGGGCACGTGTATTTATGAGTGTAGCAGTGGGAATAACAGCCCAACAGGAGTTAATGAGGCGAGTGACTGACGGAGCAGGCTGCCTGTGTCAACACAGTGTGGAAGACAGTCTGGTGGGGAGCTGAGAGGATCTGAGAGGCCAGGTGAGGAGTGAGCAAGCCGGGAGCCCCGTGTTGATTAGAAATGTCAAAAGCTGCTCCGGAGGACCAGTCTGATAAGTACCCATACTGCACTGCAGCTCCCGCCTGCTCACACCTCGCTGATGACCCTTGCCACTCACTCACTACTGACACCCAGAATGACAAAATCCACCTTGAGACATGTCCATTCAGACAGAAACTCACTCCAAATACTCGACATGAATCACAGCCTGACTGAACTCCTTCATCGGCCGCCGGGCTCTCATCTCTTATTTTTATGATTTGTTTGGTCATTGTAGTTACGTGTGCTTTGGTTTCATTGTCTTTCAAGGCAGAGGCTTCTGTTTGTGTCCCCTGAGAGAAAATGTGACCTGCATTAAAACTCTTTTGATGTCAGGACAGACAGATTACACTGACAGACTCTAGACAGACAGACAGACAGACAGAAATTCAGGTAAATAGATAAGTAATGAATGGTGGTTAAAGCTGTATATGACCATAGCCCCTGTTACACAACACTTCTGTACCTGGAATATTTCACCTTTTTATTTATTTTTTTATTTATTGATTTTGAGCAGAAGAAATATGAAGCACTTTTTGTGGACAACAAGAAACTAATGGACGAGCAAAAGATAGTCAAGATGTTATAGCAGCTGCTATGTACACTAATAATAATAAAATAACTTTAATGTGCACTACTCTAAAAGGAGTGAGAAGAATAAAACTCATTAAATCTCACCTTCTTCTCACATTATACACATAAGACATGGCTTTTGTTTCCTTAATGATAAGACGTAATGATGACATCTGTTTAAAGTCCTAATACTATAAGTAAGAGATAATAAACTGGTGTAAATTACACATAATAACTATCTAAATGATAGTCTGCAGAACTTACACTGCAGAATAGTCCAACAATAGTCACATACCAACACTAGTAATGGAAGTGATACATACCAATATGGCAAACAATGATAAGCACAAACCAACAAAGGATGGAATGAACCAGCAGTTAACTTTATTCCAGAACAACATTTATCTGAATGAAATGGTGCATTATTTGGTGCCACCTGTGTCACAGCTGTGTAACGGCTCTGGAGGTAGTAACAGAGTCCTGATAAAAGTGGAATCATGTTCTGGAACGCTATGTAAAAGTAACACCGCAACTAAGGAGTGACCTTTTTGATAATGTAGTGAGTATGTGACCCCTGAACTGGAGGGATTTAAAAAAATAGAAAAGCACTTGCAAAACACAGTCGTCTGCCAAGGCAGCACCCCCCCCCCCCCCCCCCCAATAAATCACCACCAAAATTTGATTATTGGTTCCTTGTGCCGGTATCAATATTTCCTGAAAATGTAATCAAAATCCATTTATATCTTATGGACTAATCTTGCTAACAGGTAGACAAACAAACCCAGATGAGAACATCATTATTGTGAGCTGTGTACAGTAAACAAACATATCAACTTGATCAGAAAGATGTAGAATTGGGGGAAATTCTAACCTGATGGTACTTGAGGTGGAGGACTCTATCCATGCTAACACTTGTGGAACAGTAAAAGACCTCCATTTTTGAGATGCAACACTGCTGTTTACATCACTTATACATGCTGTGCTGCATCACCACCCTATGGGATCTGGAACACATGCCTATCTCCAGCCTATCTCACCTCTGTTACTTCTTTGGTTTGGATGTGGAAATCAGTCAATGGTGGCACCATTACACCTTTTTTTCCTCCAGGATCACTGAGTAAAAGTGTCTCATGATGTGGCTGTGGCTCAGGAAGTAGAGCGGCTCATCCAATAACTCAGGGGTGGGGAATCCTGGTCCTCGAAGGCCAGTGTTCTGCCTGTTTTAGGTTTTTCCGTCTTGTATCACACCTGGAGGCCATTAAATCATTATCAGACTTCTGCAGAGATGGAGGATGAGCTTAGCTCATCAGTTGAATCAGGTGTGATGGAAGAAAGAAATATCTAGAACATGCAGGATCCTGACCCTCGAGGACCAGTATTCCCTACCCTTGCAATAACTGAAGGGTTGGCAGTTCAAATCCCAGTCTGTTCCTAGCTATCGTCATAATAATAATGGATTGCATTTCTATATGACGCTTTACATTATTGAGCCATCATTCATTCATTCTCACATTCTCCCTCTGGTGGTGGTAAACTACATTTGTATCCACAGTTGCCCTGGGGCAGACTGACAGAAGCGAGGCTGCCAATTTGTGCATACGATCCCTCCGACCACCACCAAATATTCATACACCAGTGTGAGTGGCACTGGAGGCAATGAGGGTGAAATGTGTTGCCAAAGGACTCATCCGCCAACCCTTTGGTTATTGGACGACCCGCTCTACCTCTTGAGCTACAGCCGCATTAGTCACAAAATATTCATCCAGTTTTTTTTAACTCTTTTTTTCAGCTTTTTGTTGTGAAATGCTTCACTGTCATCAACATTTTCTGTCATTAAACATTTTCTATCTTTTTATGGTTTGTTTTTTGTTATTTTTTTTTTCTTTTTCATACCTATACTTTTTTTTTTACTCAATGCTGTAATGAATGTAATGTTTTATGTAAAGGATTTTAAATTGTTTTGTACATAAAATGTGCTTTAGAAATCAATCTCTCTTGCCTTTCAGTGTTATTGTGAATTATATGTAGGTTTATGAGATTTGCAATGATATTCTACATATTTCCAACTGTTTGGAATTGAACATATGAGAGTTATCAATTTTTTTTTTCTTTTAGTTTATTGATTAAAAGAAAAACATAAATAAACTAAATTCTTGTCAGTTTCTATATGCCATGCCTTGAATGCATTTCAAAAGTTATGAAACATCCAGACCTTGACGGAACAGAGCACGTGCAGAAGAGGGCATGTGGGTTTCGAAAATGGAACAACAATTATTCCAAGTGCTTCTCAATACAATACAGTTGTCCTTCACTATAACATGGTTCACCTTTCATGGGCTTACTGTTTCACCGAATTGCATGCTTTTGTTTTTCTTTTCTTTTTTTTTACACCATCTGAACATGCATTGCGTTCTTCGTCCTGATTGGTTAAAAGACTGTAGACCATTGTCAACCAATGTCCTCCGCACCGTGTCTCCTGTAAAGTACAGAATGCATTTAGCTTTGGCAAATTTACATAAATGTTCAGTCACTGGCAGTGTGACTCTGAAGTGCTGTATGTTTGACAGTTTTCTCACCGACAAAACCCGTAATATCGATGAAAAGTTGTGCACTGACAAACGCACCTGCGGCAGCACCCAAAAGCCAGAGGAAGCTGCTAACTATCACACAAAAAAAGTTGGTATCATTCTATAATATTTAATCTATGAGAGTTTGAACTTTGAGAGTGTTTAAACAAGAAAGAAATGTGAGAAAATGTTAATGTCTGTCTGAGAAAAGTGTATAAAGTCGGGTGCGACCATGGCTCATTTGGTAAAGCATGTCATCCAGTTACTGAAGGGTTGATGGTTTGTGTCCTGCTCTGTCCTAGTCAGGCTATTGTGTCCTTGGGCAAGATACTTTACCCTCCTTGCCTCCAGTGCCACTCACACTGGTGTATGAATGTTTGGTGGTGGTCAGATTAGCAGTCATTCTTCGGTCAGTCTGCCCCAGGGCAAGTGCGGCTACATATGTAGTTTACCACCACCAGAGTGAGGATGTGAGAGTAAATGAATATAATGGGTCACTAATGTAAAGCACTTTGAGTGGCCAAAAAAACACTAGATAAATCCAATCTATTATTATAATTAAAGTGTATGGTGAGGACCTTTACAGCCTTAAAGGATATATAATAATAATTGTAAATAAATAAATAAAGCTGACTACTTTGTGGATTTTGCCTAATACAGGTTATTTTTTTTAGAATATAACACCAACGATAAACGAGGGAGCATTATATACCATAAATGTATGGGATGCCCAAAACCTTTTTCCACCACTGTATATTTAACCAACAGAAACCAAAAACTGAGACACGCAGAGGAAGGGGCTGCATGGACACGTCAGAACATGTCATAAGTCCAATTCACCATGTTGGTTTTATCAGCGATGTCGCTCTTCATCGTGGGACAAACAGTCTTCTTGGGAGTTGCCTTGGATATGTGTAAAAGATTAAAATGTGGAGTCAAAAGCAAGATTGTCAGCTGCACTTGCCATTGACCTTATCCCCACTTCCTTCTTTCAGGTGGGAAACTCCTCGTCCTTTATCTTTACAACCTCAGAGAATGGTTGCCCTGTCAGAAGCAGAGGGAGGAGTTTATGAGTTGAAGGTTTTGTTTTTTTTTTTTTGCTTTTTTGACTATGCTACTGCAGGGTGGAGAGGTTTATAAAAGGCTTAGATCACAGGTGAAGGGATCACAGAGGAGACTGTGCAGGTGTTTGAGCACTTTACTGAAGGCTGTTTTAGCGCAGAGTACATATGAACATAATATCATATCGTACATTATCTTTTGGCTTTGTGAAGACGTGTTCTATCAACAGATCAAAAGCACAGGAAACGGACTGGCTCACAGTGGGGACAATGGTTACACTTTGCTGCACAGCCAATCTCACAGAGATTATCTCACTCAAGGCTCTTATTATTTAATAGTAGCACCAATTGATTATTGTTTAGTGGTGCTCAAATTGATGTTTATACTCTGTTCCTGCAGAGAGGGTGTTTTCCCACCTGAGATCCTGTTTTGTTTCACGAACAGCCTCACTTCACGTCATTTCACCGAAGGAAATTTCACATTATTATCCTACTGTTTTTTCACTAGCTCTGTTTAGCCATTGCCTCTTTAATGTTTTATTCAGTGTAGGCCCTGTACTGTTTCTCTATAATCTCACCAAACTATCAGAAGCCGACCTCCACTGCTGGAGTTTTTGGGAAGGTTGGGTCCGATGTGAGACTTCACCACATCCTCTGCTTGCAAAGATCCCTGAAAACTGACAGGGCAGTGTGTAAAAGCTCACCCAGCCGCTACATTGTCAAGTAAGCTGCCGACCAGACTGGAGCTCAGCACTCAAAAATGTGTTGAATTTACAACCCTTAAAATTTTTCTTTTACAAATATAGAAAGTCAGAGACGGAAAAGCAGAAATAATCGAAATAGTCACTCAGACCCTTTAGAGGCTTCTGTTATATTATAATGATATTGTCAGTAAAGTGAATGCGCTAATATGAAAAATAAAGTGAAAAGAACCAAAAAAAAGTGATGCATACGCTAATTTCAGTTCATCCACTTGTTTTGTAGCTGTCAGTGTGTTTGTCTGACTGCATGTCTAGGTCAGGGTTGAAACAACGTGTAGTGTGACGCACAGCAGGCCGACATAGCCAACAACATCACAGATAGACTGATTAGAAGGTGTGTTAAAGCAATCTGGCCTCATGACGTTAGTCGTGACCTGTGGGGGTCTCAGGTGGTTTGTGTCCCATTCCTTTGATCGAACAAGAAGCACCTCGACTTCCTTCTAAAATCTAATCTGTAAAACTCATTACACAGACAGAGAACTCATCAGAAATCAGAGATAGAATCTGAGGCTATTTTCAGCCTTATCTTATTGTACTCTGTACTTTAAGCTTTGGCTGTGCAACATAAAACAAGTGTCATCTTATGCCATCAGATTATTGTATAGCAGTAATTTCACTGGAAAAATCAAAGTCTCTATATTTGGTCACTATTTCTACCAACATTAATTAGTTTTATAGGTTTTATAAGAGTTTATCACTTGGCAAGAGCTGACTTAAAACCTGAAAAGTGAAAATTGGAGAGAAGACTTTTCAAAGACAGTTGTGAATAATAATACAAAGATCAGATGATGTATAATGTTCCTCATCTCTGTTCTGATCTCTGAACTATGTTAAAAGCCTTATTTTGCATTGAAAAGACATTACGGCACTAATCTAAAAGTAGTAAATGAATAAAAGTGGATGTAATGGAGGTGGATCGATCTCAGGAGAAGTTTGCATAAAATTACTTTTTGATAGTTCTGTCATTGTTGAAAAGGAGGTTGTTAACAGCTGAGAGACAGACTTTTCCAGAGGAGGTTGCTACAGTGCTTAAAGCACTTAAAGAGCAGTGAGTGCATCAAAGAAAAAAAAAATAAGAGTGAAAATGGAGAAAGAGAACAACTTTAATGAGGGTATGATCAGTGTGCAGCCGCTGTTCTTGTCACGTAGCGAGTGAGTGAATGAGCAGGTTGAATATGGCTGGAATATGGACTTCTCCCCCGCTGCTCACCATAATTTCCCCTCATCAAAGCACCTTACTGCATGTCTGCACCTTATATATCAGACAAAAGGGAGTGGAATAGAAGAGGAAAAAGAAAAACAGGTAGAAACGGAGTTAAACAGTACAGATGAAACTGTAAAAGACAAAAAATTACAAAATCAACACTCTTTATTAGAGTATTTTATACTGTAAAATGAGTTATGAGCATTAAATATATATTTCCCTCAGTTAATTCCTGAGTGTTCCCTGTGAAATGAGTGGAGAATCAGTGTATGAAAGGATCAACAGATGATTTGGGGGCCAATAGGGGGCACTGGGGGCCTAATCCACAACTTTGGGAGCATGCACACATTTCCCTTCACCACTGTTACTCCACTGAAAGAACTGTGAACTGGGAGAGACACAAACTTCATGACTCTTGTGTTATTTGTTATTTGAGATTAATCTGGGTTTAAAAAGCCTGGTGCAATCAATCTTGTATTCTCGGTGAGACGACGGACAAGGCTGCTGTCTGAAACATCATCAGCGAGTCAGTGATGTCTAATCAGAGCTTGATTGGCACCCTGGGTTGAAACAGCCTGTAAATCAATCAGATGTGAAGTGCTGTTTCAAGGGCTCAGTCAGCTCCCTGTAAGTGTGGTAAGAATCACATGTGTTCACTGCATTTTCAGACTCATTTTCAACATGCATGCAGTTTAACATTTTTTTTGTGTGTGTTCGTTCATTATCATATAGTGCTCAATAGATTTTTTTTTTTTTTTTTTACAACTTTAAGAAGATCTTGCACTAATTACAATCCTGCTCTTCTCTTGTAGTGAATTATGATCAAGTACATTCATTGTTGTGACCAATTATCCTGCACAGAGAGACTGACCTGCTCTCCTTCTCTACCTCCTGAGCTGTGGTTACCAATGGAAACAGTGCAAGGCTAACATTTACCCTCACTCTTTTGTGTGATGTATTGCAGCAAAAAATAGATGAACAAAGCACAGTAGCAGTGTCTGTGTGTGTGTGTGTGTGTGTGTGTGAGAGAGAGAGACAGAGAGAGGGAGAGAGAGAGGCTCTGCAGAGACTGAGCTTCCCCAACTAATGTACCTTGTGAGTCTGTGGTGACAAAGATAAATTAGCCAAAGAAAGAACGGGGGATGCTTCAACAGCAACCGACCCTCCGACACCAATTAGCAGATTGATTACGCGCCTGAGAGAAGCGGACGCTTGTCAATCAGCGCCACACAAGGGGAGCGACAGGAAGGAGCTGGTGTGGATGTACCTGGAATGTTAAAGGAACAAGAGGCTGCTCCAGGGGATCCATACAGAGGCACTGATCCATAGGACTGTGTAGCGCTCAACACTGACACACTGAAACAGCAAAGGTGCAAATACCACTATGCCACATAGAAGCCCAAATACCTTCACAGGCTGCAAACTCAAATACCTGTATGACTGAAGGCACACAGGCCTGTTGTTCAAAGTAGCATTATGATGGCTGCTGATACACCCACCTTCCTGTGCTGGATGATCTGAATGGATTTATGCAACCAGCACTTCTGCTTAAGTAGGTCTGTTTTGTGTGCATTCATATATAGGTACCTGTGTACTCATACACACACACATACACACACATACATGCACATGCACAGGCGTACGTATCCCTGCGTTATCCATCAACTCCCGAGGGGCTGGGCACTGCTGTCCTCTGGATGGTGACAGTCCTGTTCGCCTTCATTTAGCAAGGACACACCAGCAAGGACATAAAGTAAATAAACGCCAGCCGCTAAATTTAGTGCTGCCTGACAGATGCAAAGACCCAAAGAAGAAAAAGAAGAGAGAGGATACAGGAAGAGATGTAAAGAGAACACAAGTGCTGCAGTTTGTAGAGGTTCAAGTCCAGGAATCTGTGTGTGCTGCCAATAGCAGGGATATTAAGGATGTAAAAACACACATAGGCAAGTCAACAGTTAAGTCCAGACAACTCGACCGTCTTCAATGGGGCAGTTAAACTTGAAGAAGATAAGGGCACAATTAGATTTGGCTGAAGGAGGAGAAACCATTAGGTCCTGATTCTCTGCCTCCTCCTCAGAATATATGGTCCACAGTCACTCTTAAAAGGATGAGACGATGACATCACCTCCACATTCAGAATACCTACTGCATGAAAGAATAAAAAAAAGGAGCGGAAACAGAAACCAATTTGTTAGATTAAACATATCTCATGCAGCCACATGATTTAGAAGGTCTGCTGACCGCAGTTGCACAAGGTTTTACCTCCCTAAGACACAGTATTCTGTCAATCTAGCCCAGCCAGAATTTCTAATTATAGGCTGCAGACGCAAGAAGGTCAAAAGCTTATTAAAAGTCAAGATTAAAATTCCCATTGCATATTATAAGCTACCTCCTCCCCTGACTAGCAATTATTTGCTAACTCATGCCAGTACAGTGAGCAATATATCTCAGGAGAAACCTGTTACATGTGAGGCGAATGTGTCTGTGTGTGTGTGTGTGTGTGTGTTCAGGGGGTTAATGGAGTTATAAATGAAAACGGGAGAAGTTATTTGACTGTCCTGACATCTGTTTGCACCTTTGTACTTCCTAATCACTGCAATTCAGATGAATTACAGTGTAATCAAAGAAAGTACCGTGCTGCATCTTTTCTGTTTTATGTTGTAGTTTGTGCCTCTGTTCATATATATGAACCTTCCTCTCAGAGAGCAAATCATTGCGACAGCTCGACTGGGAACTCACTGCTTCAGTATCCTACTGTGTGGGGCTGACATGGACTAATTAATCAAAGCTCAATTAAGGCTGGGCTTAAATGTCTGACTGTTCCAGTACCTATTTGACAGTTAGACATGTTAATATTCAAACATTTACTTTGTGCAGAAGTCAACACTAAACATCATTTTCATGCCAGTGTGTAAATTAAACAACACATGCCCCATTTTTCCTCACAAGAAAAAAAATCACCTTGTTTTTATGGGGGGAAAAATGGCAGCTGTAGTTGCCTGAACAATCATGTAGATGAAGATTTAAAACTGTAGAGTTAAGATTTTAAACATGTAGATTTAATATTGAATGTAAATAGTGAATAGACTATGGCTTACATAGACCAGCATAGTGCCCACAGTGTTTTCTACTCACCTGAACTCAACTCACTTTGGTCCATGTCCATTATGAAAAATGACCCAGTACCATTGTACCCAGAACTAGATTTTTGGTTCCAGACGACACTAAAATGTGACGTCTAAACCCTGCAGACACTGATTAGTCAGAGAGTTGTCTCTGTGATTTGGTCCTTTACAAAATACCGAAGTGGAAGTTGACAGTCAATACAGCGCTACATTAATCTACATGATGACAGCCCAAAACTACACCATGGTCGCTCCAGGAGATTCAGTTCTTGGTAGTCGATATAAAATAATTCATACAAGACAACACGAAATGAGCGAGTTTATCAACAATTCTCTGAGCAGATGACATGGAAGTACGTACCACTGTGCTATGACAACCAGGCACTGTAAAGTCAGTACTATCTGTATTGGAAATGCTACCGAGTTGAGCCGAGTCTGTACAAGTGGAAATGGATGGCACTAAGGCAGATCAACCCATTCAACTGATCACCACCAAAATGTAATTATCTGTGCCTTGTGCCACTATCAACTTTTCCAGAAAATTTCAGTCAAATCCATCCGTAACTTTTTGAGTTGTGTTGCACTCAGTCAAACAAACAGCCAGCCAGGATTGAAACTACCAACCCTTTGGTGATTGGATGACCCGCTTTACCAACTGAAACCACAGCCATCTGTTATTTTACATGTTAACAATATTACATTGTTTAATGTTTACTTCTTCATTACTTTTTCTACATACACATCTAGTTTTGTTGACCTACTCTTCCTGTAACATCTACACTTATATTTGATTTAATCATTAGCACAAAAATCTTCCCAAATAAACAACTTTGCATTGTCTTTACACTTACAGTTTTTCATGTTGTAATTTTACAAGTTTTTGCAGTTAATTCTACAGGTTTTTTTTTTAGTTAATATTATTTTTTACAGTGTGTCTAGACGTCACTACTGTGTCCAGGCTACCAGGTTTCTAGTCATTCTGAAGAGTCTGTCAGCACTTAAAGTGTTGGTTGAGTTCATCCACCTTAACCTGTAGACATTTGAGTAAAGTGTTTCGATGAAGTCATGATGTCGGCCTTAAAACACATTTGGATCACAGTCAACTGCAGATGAGTGACCATCTGATCTCCAGTGGGTGTGTCAGAGACATAACAGTTTACAAAGTGCATCAATAAGCTGTGGAGTTTGAAATATTACTCATTTTGCCACTTTATGTGGCTCTATGACCTGTTTTATTGCCATTACTATTCAGTTTATTATTTAATGTGTACACTGGATTGATGGAGCTCTGACACCACAAAATCATTCACTGCAGTGCTCACATCACATTGTAATATGAATAATCTGTCCTTCAAAACTTTGCATATTCACTGTTAATTACCAGTAAAATACCATATTCACAAATTCTTCCTATACATAAATGTAGATGTTTTGATATTTTCCACATCATCTCCTGCAGATTAAAGTAAAATAATCCAAAATTCAACAACTGAAAGATTAAATAATCAATATAATCAGACTGAACCCACAAAGACTATTTTTATAGCAGTTTTCAGATATTATTTTTTCTCTCTCTATTAAACCTTTCTTAAATTTTAACCACCAATTTCATAACATAATCCTGTGTACTTTGCTTTTTTTTTTTTTTTTTTTTACAGTGTATTTTGTTATGTTTGATTTTCTGATCATGTATATGTTAATAAAAAACTTTAAATAGATTACTGGTCCAGCCCACTTTATATCATCTTAGGCTGTATATTGCCATAAACTAGAATGATTTTAACACCCCTATTCTTACTGTTATTGTTACCCTTGATTTGAAGTTTAATATTAAAGGATGTATCGTGTAGTGAACCATGAATGAAACACATTGATAAGATTCCAGAAGTATGTGTGTGTAGTTTGTCTGAAAGTCAAGCCTGTGAGTAGCATGTTTTTACACCATGGAAGCAGCTTCACCATGTCAAGCGGGGTCATCACAATAAACATCTTTTTCTCCTTCTTTCTCAGAGAGACTTCTTTACTCACCTTCTTTAAAGAAACTCCCAAAAGATGTGTGGACAGACGCCTCAGTGGAGCAGCTAAGCTGTTGCTAGCAGACATGCTCTGTTATGAACCAAGGCCATTTCAGTCAACAGGATCGATCTAACTCAGAAAAAAAAGTCTCTCCTTCTCCCTTTTTTTTCCTCCTCTGGATAGCTTCCAGCAATGTCTAATCACCTCGGTCCTCTGCTATAGATGTGAGTTAACCTTCCATTACCGCAACACAAGGCCTGAATCATAATTGAAAAATTGATTATATAATAATGACATGACACCTGTTTAATCAACTTACTCGGAACCATGCAAATAACAAGTACATATACACACACTCACTCATGCAGACGCACACACAGCGATATGTATGCACACATTTTCTAGTGTGTGGGTAATGAAAGCTGCAAGGTGAAAAGCACTTTATCAAATGAATGGCTGAAACACGGCAGACCATAGTTATTATCAGTCCAGGCTGGAGGCTGAGACTCCTGTGAAGACCGGGATGCAGCTGAGAGCTCACATAATCTCTAACTGGATTTAATTGCTAGGTGGAGAATGTGTGTGTGTGTGTGTGTGTTGGGGTGGGGTGGGGGGGGTTGCCATATTTATGAAAGTAAACATGATACTGCACTTCCATGCTGCCTCTTCACATGTGGTTTCCCAATATCAGGTCATCTTGCCTGCATCTGCTCCTCATAAAGGCAGCTGCTTGGGAATAAAGTATTAATTATGCCTGTGTGGTTGATGGTGTCTGTGGGTATAAGCGTGGCAGCACATTTAAAGTTCTGCCCCTCATAATTCCTGTAGGTTGGAGCTCAGACACAGGACCAGGCTTGTTTACGGGGTCTGCAACCATCTATATTTATGCCTTCACAAAACAACAATGACCCTCTCTGTGACTCCAAAAAACAACAGCGCACACTGATCAATTTACTTCTTACACCAGACAAACATGTTTTTGCTGACCCACCGCCCCCAACCCCCACCCTCCCTGTTTCTCTGTGATCCTTTGGTTTGGATGACTGACACCGCACAACAGACACACACCACCTCTAAATCCTCTATTAGCTGTCTTATCTGCATTGTGATAATAGGGTCACTTGATATTTTGTGGTTGTCCACATTGCATCATTCATGACACCTGCAAAACACCGGGACAAAAACCCCCCTACTCTTCCCACTAGAGTTTCGTGCATGTCCATTATGGTAATTTAAACACCTTGTTGTGTTTTGAATTCCCAGTGTGGAGCTTCTCGTCTGCCTCAACTTAACCATACATCGTGTTTTTAGTTTTAATTTTAATCTCCTTTTGATGTGTTCTTCCACTAAGCAGAGGTGCTTTAATGCACAGGTATCAGTAGGAATTACAGGAGGGCTCCTGCACACTGTCAGCCACACTTTCTTGTGGCTTACTAAGTAGAGCTGGCTGCTGCCGAAGATGAAGGGCCATAACACATACACTGCATAGACGATCATGCCTGATTTTTATGTTCCCTACTTCAACCTTTGAACACAGGATGTGTTTCCAAGTCAAGTAATTAACTCAGAGTATAGCCATTTTTTATCTGTCTGTCAAAAGCTTCACTGTTGCCTGAAAGTTACCAAATAATGAAAATGAAAGATCAATACTTCGCAATATCACATTATTCTAAATGTGTGCATGACTCAGTTGCAGTGATTACTTAAATTGTGTAATGAAGCCACTGGAAGTAAACTTATTATGAGCCAAGTTCTAGAACAGTTTTTTACTTGGCTCATAATTCAGAAGCGTCCCGGTTAAACCCATTGCTCTGCATTTCCAAAGAGCAAAGTATATTAAAGATTATAAATTGCAGGAATGCAAAATGACAAAGCGCTTTTTGCTTTGTGTGTTTGTTTTTGTGTATGTGTATGTCACTGAATGAGCCTTTATCCAGTGGAGAATCATCTTATTGTTGTTATTTAATATTGTTCAGTTCTTCTCCGGGTGTTACTTTGTATGTCTTCACATTTGTTTTTCTAAATCCCAATTTGGAACCTGTACTTTTGTGTTAAGCGTTTTTGTAGAATAAGCAGCACACACCATATAACTCCTTATAAGATGCTTACAAATGTTATTAGCCATCATAAATGGCACTAACAGCACAAACATTTATTGTTAGATTACAGCATTTTATGAACCAATTTTCACTAATTTATTAACAGTTTATGGTACTTAAAGCTTTATGAATCTTAACACTATATTTCTTACACTGTAATTGTTTATTAAGATTACAATAACATTTTGGTTTAAACAGTTTATCTATCATGTCACTGTTAAACATTTTCTAAGTTTATTTATTGCTTTATTTAGATTCATACATTTTGCATTATGCATATATTATCACTTCACTCTACCTCTTGCAGCTACCATACATCAAATAAGACACTTCTTAATAGCTTTAACAAATAATGTAATGGGCTTAGTTGTTTCATTGCAATATATATATTTTTTATATTATCCTTTATATAAGCCTTTTTAAATTGCTTTGACTTCAGTCATCATGCTATAGAGTTCCTTTAGAGATGTATATAGAATGTGAATATTAGATTTGATATATAATTTTTTGATTAGATTTAAGTTGATTTTACATTAGAATTGGAATTTTCACATTTTAACCTTGACCTTGAATATGAAAAATTGCAAAGTACTGTAGATTTGAAATTTTGCATTTAAATTAAATGTGCTTTGATGCTGAATCACAATGTGAGTGCAACTGATTCACCTTCCAGTTCAGCCCATTCTAAATTATTTGGATTTATTTTGTCAGAATTTTGAGTGGATTTTAATTTGGAATTTTACACTGTGAGTTTGGAATGTTACAAAACTATCTGGTTTAGAATGTTTTAATTCCTGATATTTCATATTAAAAGCCTGGATTTATGCATCAATGTTGGATCAAGAAACTAATTTATTTATTCTATACAGACGTTCCTACTTTAATTACTTTGACTCATTTTGTCATCATGTCATTGAATTTGATTTTAGAATGTTAACAGATTTGAATTTGGAATAGAATATGGATTTGGGTTTTAAATGTTTTATTTTGGAATTTTCAATTATAGTTTAATTAATTACATTTATTATTGAATGTTATTTGCTGTCATACCTATTTTGATTAAAATATGTATAATATTCCAAAATTTAAATTGTATCAGATTTTGTGTGTTTATTGATATGTGAAGTACTATAGGCTGCAGGTTTGTATGAAATATGCTTTAGGATCTTACACTCAGGGGTTCATTTGAGTTCATTGATTATCCGGTCATCCTCTTGATTTTCACCCCATTGTGTTCTGGAACTTATATGTGCGGATCCGGCACCTCTCCTGAATAAAACAAATATATTTATATGATAAACGCTTTAAAATGTATACAATACATTGATACATTTCATTTAAATAATAAATCTTCATTTGAGAGTTATATATTTGTTGCTTGGCACACAAACCACGCCCCAAAACAAAGAACAAAAAGAAAACACGCACGTGCGGAGCAATCAAATGGAGAGGAACAAAGAATGGTATTTCATTTTCAACAACAAACAACATGTATAAACGAGTTTGGTGTCTTCTTTAAGAAAAAGGAAGCGAGTGATACCTCAAAACGAATTAAAGCAACCGGTGACAGGGACAGTAGCGTCACTGGTCATGTTAGCCATATGTTAGCTATGTTAGCAGTCACAAGGCAAGCGATGAAACTAGCACGGCTACCGCCTCAACAGCTAGCCTGCAGGTCCGTGGACAGTTGGCCAGTAGGTTCATGGACAGTTAGCCAGTAGGTTCATGGACAGTTAGCCAGTAGGTTCATGGACAGTTAGCCAGTAGGTTCATGGACAATTAGCCAGTAGGTTCATGGGCAGTTAGCATGTAGGTTCATGGACAGTTAGCATGTAGGTTCATGGACAGTTAGCATGTAGGTTCATGGACAGTTAGCATGTAGGTTCATGGACAGTTAGCATGTAGGTTCATGGACAGTTAGCATGTAGGTTCATGGACAGTTAGCATGTAGGTTCATGGACAGCTAGCTAAGGCTGATACCGGAAATACAGCAGCCGATCCAGTCAATCAGTGAGGTCGTGTCCAAGGGACGTAGAACTGCTACGGACACATGCAGTAAAACTCGAAACAGGGAGGAGAATTCTGACGTGCTGGTGATGTGGAGTATTTTGAATAACTAAATGGTGAGCATACTTTGCATTAATAAGATTTATGTAACGTTTTGTAAGCTCTGTTTTTTTTTAAAGGTTTTTAACATGGACCTGTTTGCTCCTGGTACTTACAGTTGCACGTGCCGTGCAGAATATAGCTAACCTAATTATTAGTTAATTGTTGCCATAATAGCATAGGGGTGTTGTATGAAATTGAAGATTTTAAGTGCCACAACACAACACGTGGCCACTCACGTGCTGTTTTACATTGTGTTTTTATGTGCATTCCGGGTCCATCTTGTCATCTTTGCTGTCATGTGCACTTTGCGTTCCGGTACCTTATAATTTACAAATTAAACACTGCTTACATTCTATTAATAAAATGTGTAATACTATTTTTACACTTGTATAATCTTAATGATCTTAATATTTGTAATAGCCATAATAATGTTATATCCTTTAAGGACCCATAGAAGCCATATAAATAACGCATTTTAATTACAAGGGCTTTCTAAGAGTGTAACCAAGAAAACATGAAGTTCCTATACACGTTTTATATCTTTCTTACTTTCTCTGTTAGAGTTTAACGGAATAATTATACTCTGACATAATAAGTTTGCTACTCTCCGTTAGTGATTATTTATTGGCCGATCTATAAAACACAATGGGTGGCAAAGGGACGGCAATAGCTGCTCTCTGGGCTTCAGGAAGGACATAAATAAAGATATAAATGGATTAAACAAAATGCTTTGATATTTATTGTTAAGTCAGGCCTGATTTCAACTTCCAAGTGTTGTTAGGATTGTTAACATGAACAAGACTGTTCAAATAAAACAAAACTCTGCTGCTTATAGAAGGAAAATGTAAGACATTTATTAGTAAAATTAAAGTATTTAACTGCAGGTAAAATATTTCCTCTAAAAACAACTAATGACTAAGGCAGTGATTTCCAGTCTTATTTGGCTCGTGAACCCCAAATTAACATCACAAATTTCTGGTGACCCCAAGCGTTCAAAACAGATATTTTTTTCTAAGATTAATTTGTTTTCATCATGTAATAGTTTACTATACTATGTTGCAAATACATATTCATTTTAGATGACATTTAGTCTATGTAATATATGTTATTATGTACGGAGGCAGAAAAGACAGGTGTATATTATGGAATAAAGTGAGAATTTTAATTTCCTTGGTCAGAATATGTGCAGTCAGACCAACTTGTATTTATAAGGCTGACAATTAATACTGAACAAACAATAACTGAAACTGTGAATTATGAAAGAACTGCAGCATCTGAAACCGCCCACAATGAACATGTGACAGATAAACAGTACTTCAGTTTCAGAAATTTTAGGCACGCCCATTTGAATTCCAGGCAACCCCACAAGGGGTCTTGACCCCAATTTGAAAAACACTGGATTAAAATATAGTGGCGTAGAGGAACAAAACAATGCCTCACCTCAATTTATTGTTTGCTTTAAAGCTTTTCAACAACACAACAATTAAAGGGACTATGCAGATGTGCTCTGTTTGGGACATACTGTATACTGTACATGTGAATGTGAGCCTATAGGTATTAAAATGACTGAATCACAGCAAAATAAAGGAAAATGTTTTTCATGGATTTTATTTTATTTTACCTTTATTTAACCAAGGCTGGGAGGCAGTGGCCGTTGATTGTAACAGCTGGAGACATGCTGGAGACAAACCGGCATCCAAACCAGTGAGAAGAGGCGAGAGAAACGGTGGGAGGGGAGAAGACAACGTAGGCAGCAGAGGCCAGCACCAACCCCCATACAGCCAGGCACGGAGTTCATCTGCCGTTCCAGAATTGGACTCTTTAGCCACACCCGGCGCTGTCACCTAACTATGAACTGACCCACGGCGCGACTCCATTGTCTCTCGAGACAGAAGGATGGGATGCCAACAAATTTAGCCAAGAAGTCTCATTGAGGTCAGAGATCTCTTTTGCAAGAAAGACCTGGCTAAGGTAGCAGCCATATGAAACACAGACATGAAACACAATGAACAATAAAACACAATAATAGTTATTCAAGTATAATGGCATCAAGAAAAACAGTGACATACTCCTTCACTGCATTCTTCATGGTACTTTTAAAATCACTAAGAGAATTTTTTTTTTTTAGAGATTCCATGATTATTCCACATTTGGTTGGAAATGCTGTTTTTTTTTAAATGTCATGTTTTAGTCAAAGCCTATTATGGTCAGTTTGATTACTCATTTCTCAAATATTTTTTGCAAATGAAAGTGATATATACTTACCTTGTTTCATCAAGAATTTCTACATTCTAATTACATTTTAGATGCTTGTGTGGATATTTGAAGTGGTAGTTGAAATACTGTGTCCTTTAGCTTTCTTCAGATAATTCTCATTCTTCAGTATAATTGCTCTGCTGCACTTTGTCTTTTCTGCTGCTAAAGGTCGGTCAGTGTCTCCAGTCACTTACAGAAGGCTTTGATCTTATCAGTATGCAGATATATTTATATGTTTTAATGTATTGTCACAAAAACATGCCACGTTCAGTGTAGTTTTCCAAAAACTGTAATATGTAGATATGGACCAGGGAGAATACTGACTCCCCAGTAAACATCCTATGAACCAGCCTACTCATAGATCCCTTTCCATGTGTTCATTTGTAGATGTCGCTGCTGTAGCGATCCTCCAGTCGATGACGCCTCCAGTGGAGGTCGAGCATCTCTGCCCCTGCCAGCCTGAGGTATCAGTGATGTAATGCTCATCCAGACACAAATACAGACATTTCATATTACCTCATCTGTACTAAACCTGAGTCGAGCACACATGTGCACATACTGTACACATCCACATCCACATCCACCCACACACACACATTTAGGATAATTAAGCTTTTGCTGCTCAGCCTCCATTGTTGACATTCAGCAGCCTTTCAGAACTTTTGAATGTGGTGCTAATTTGGCAACGACGGTGCCTTTTTATCATTTAGCAGATGCTTTTCACTCGTGTACTGCCATGGGGGAAAATGAGTATCTCAGGATAGTCTAGAGGAGTTTGGTAAGTTGGTGGATTTGGGGGGAAATGAGGAAGCTTTCAATGTGTCTACACTTGGGGTGGGAATGACAAGACCAGGGTGCAGGAAGGAGCAATTATATCCCCCGAAGAGTTGTTTGACAGTTTTATAGTGCAACATCTATTTTCTCTATCCTCCATATCGACATCTGTCTGGGGAAAAGAGTGCCATTAGTTCCTCTAAAACACATTTCAATAATTAATGTTATGCTTTGAAAAATCGCTGAATATCATGGGTAGAAATGTTGTAGTTGGGTCATTGTTTCTACACTGGTCCAAAGAAAGTATCTATTTTCATAACGCGCTGAATCGTATTAAATGCACTTGACATGTTTTTACACGTTAAAGCTGAAGCACTGACAGACATAAATGCTACTTATGACATGTGTAGATCATTTTAAATGCTCGCAGCGATCAAATCTCAAAGAGGTTTGTGATATGTTAAGACTGTAATTATAAGAACCTGACAGCAAACAAAACCAGATTGCAGTATCATCTGTATCTGTAACAACAGCTGATAAAAATATTAAGCAAGTAAACCCATGGAACGTTGAAAAAACTGTCTTTGCTCATTATACATTCATGTTTTCTTTCATTTTCTTTATTTATTCAAATCTATGTCTACCTCATACTTTGTGTTGTTTGTGCTTCATGCGTTTCTCCTTCATGTGAGCCTTGTGTTTTCTCTCTTCTTATCTCTCCTAGTTCTGAGCTGTAAGACGGAAATGAAGCACCACGGCACAACATATGAGCTTTAGTTACACAAGTGATAAGAATGAATTTCCACATATTGAAGTCCAGAACAGCAAATATTTACCTTTCCCTTCTAACAAACCTTGCCAAAGTGCAACTGCACATTATAGCTTCTGAGGAAATGCATCTAAAAATATTAAATGACACAGCTTAGTGTTTGAGTATCAATGCGCTTAAAATACACTCTTTATCACAGATACATCCAGGAAAATGGGATGAAAATCAATACTAGTGTTTTCAGTTTCTTTTTTTAACAATTAGATGGCTCAATTTTCTGTTCCCCTTACATATTAATTCTACTTTATCCATTTTTATTTTTAATGTGCTGCAGAAAAAGTCATTTAGTTAGTTCCATAACAAATAGATCACCCAGTAAATATTAAAAGTCCAATAAATATTCAGAAGTGCATGGACTATATGGTGTAGTGTATGTTTTGCTAATAAAGAAGAATCCCCTCTGAACATTCTAATGTTAGACGGATGTAAATGAAAGTGCGATATCATCAACGATAAGCAGACATTATTTTAATGCGCAGTTCAAATGGCCTCAGGTCAAACACTTTCAGCCAAGTAGCTTCCCTTCCTTTCTGCATAAATCACAGCGTATAGAATACCTAGAGTGCAATCTGAGATGTTATTAATTAGCACATTTGGGATCAATATGACATTCCTATGAGATTTGTCAGTGCCTACAGCAAAACTCAGTATTATATGTTAGATTTACTATTCCAGTACTGCAAAGCTGTAAGACAGAGTCCAAATTACAAATCCAGTGGGGTTTCAAGGTGACTATACAGTACACAGCATATAACTCTACTGTGGACCTTATAGCCATGCATTGAAAGTCATAATATTGAAGTGATATGTATGGTAACACCATTCTGCTGTTATGATGCTGGGTGAGGCAAGTTAAAATAAATTTAGTAAAATATAATAAGACTAGTAATAATATGAATTAGCAAAAAAAAAAAAAAGAAGCTGTGGCATCATTTATACCATACAATGTCAAGTAATGTCACTATAAATGTCACATTATTCCTTTTCTAAGCTTCAATTTTTTATCTTTTTTAATCTCTCCCAACATTGGTTGGGGGAGACCAATGCATTATCGCTTATAACTCAAGAACAGAAATGTCAGATTGGTACCAAACGATGCGGAATGAAGATTTCTTCAATCCTCATATGTGTTATCACCTGCAACCAATAGTTTGTGAGATCTCTGGATCGCCATCCCTCGTCAGAACTGCACAAACTCTTTTTGCCGTAGCCCATCCGTCATGTCATTTTAAGTAGACCTGTCAGATAATACAACTCATCCACCAAGCTTTTGGATTGTCATGGTGACAACTTACTGTCTCAGTCTCTAGTTATTACATAACGTCAGCTTTGAGTTTTGTTTACGTTTTGAGTAAACGTTCTAAACTGGTGTGAAATGGTCATAACGCATAGATTAATTCAGCTCTGTGTTTGCTATTAATACATTCTGTCTTGTATTGTTAATGTTCAAATTCATCATTTTAAAGATATGCCATGGAGAGATCACAAAGTTTCCTCTTTGTTTCCAATGCACAAACTCTTTTGATTGAGGCAGGCTATTTTTTTTATTTTTTATTTTTTTACCAACAGAAAATTATGACCAGATAACGTTGATGCGGTCAACCATCGGTCAAAATGGTTATCAGTTAACATCCCTAGATCTGATACACTATTTATCTCTAATCTGTGGTCTTTAATGTGATTCAATATGTGTGATAATTGAACACACTCTTATGTATGTACGTACAGTATTAGTGCCTACAATACTGTATTCAGTTCTTACTGTATATTTACACTCATAGTTACTGTTATTTTTATCAGACTGGACTGAAAATCCTTGTAGATATTTATTCAAAAATGGTGCTGATTGTATTGTTAGATTTTTCTTTTGTATCCTATAAGAGTACATAGTTCTTTTGTTATGGTCGCTTTTGTTGTTGTCCTCTGGAGGCTCCATTTCTTACTTTTTCCCATAAATCTTATGTCTGCTCTTAGAAATGTGAAAAACACATGTGTGTGTGTGTGTGTGTGTGTGTGTATGTAACATCAGAAATAAAGAACATGAGAAGCTTGAGAAATACCAAGGGCTGAAAGAGGAGATACAGAAAATGAGGGGTGTGAAGGCAACAGTGGTATGGCTCCAGCAGATACCAGGAACAACATCTGAGATCTCTGTCCAAAAGTGTGTAATGTTAGGAACAGCTAAGATCTTGAGCAGAACCTTCAGGTCCTCCCAGGCCTCTGGTAGAGGAGCCCAGTCTGAAGGAGACACTGCCCAGGGGGACCAGAGAAAGATTAACATTTTTTTTAGAAGAATGACGCAGATCTATTGATGTACAGACTTGATCATTCTGTATACTCAGGTTCAGTTCTCCTCATTTTACAGACACATAACAGTGTTGGACCTAAACCTGCTTCTCTGAATCAACCCATGATCATAACACTGCCCCCACAGACTTGGACTGTAGGCACTAGGCATGATGGGTGCATTTTGGGTGGCAAGTACTTCCAACCAACTCCATAGCATCCCTGCTCACTTACAGTGGAAACAAAAAAAAACGTAGGATGGAAGTGTTTGGTGGTTAAAGGTAGTCTGGTCTAGCTTCAGAAATAAATAATTTCTGTGACTTTTTTCTAGGTATTTCTTTCTTACACTTGGAATACATGATTAGCAATGGCACATTTAATTTCTGCAACTAGATTATCCCAAATCTCTTGAAGTCCTATACAGCGGATCATCATTTTTTTTTTCCTACTATTGCTGCCAAAGCTGCTAGTTTTTACTCATGTTAAATTAAGTCAACTATATATTACTGTAATAGGGTGACGCGGTGGTGCAGTGGAGTTTGCATGCTCTCCTCGTGTCTGCGTGGGTTTTCTCCGGGTACTCTGGTTTCCTCCCACCATCCAAAGACATGCACTTATAGGTTAATTATTTAATCTAAATTATGTGAATGTGAGCGTGATTGTCTCTATATGTTCAGCCCTGCAATGAACTGGCAACTTGCCCATGGTGTACCCCGCCTTCACCCATTGTAGTTGGCATAGGCTCCATGCAACCCTTGTGAACCTAGTGAGGATAAAACGGCTTCAGAAAATGAGATGAAATATTATTGGAAAAAGGTGTAGTTGTCTGTGCTTGCTTGGATGCAAAAAAACAGCTGCAATTTAAAACACATGAATAGAACATTCTTTGGTTCATTATTAAATAAATTGTGCTGTGATGTTGGCTTAAAATAAGCATTTTTAATGTCATTGTATTGTCAGTGTTTGTTCTTTCTCATTTTCTGTGATAATAGCAGTGTATGACTTATTGCAGTGGGTCAGAATTATCCATAAAGTGGCTTTTACTAGTGCTGCCAACTAGTTCTGTGGAACGATTACAATTTTTAATTACATGAATTACAGTGTTGCTGTGGGTTAATTTTGATTAATCATGATTAAAGATCATTAATTTTAATCTATATTAATCATGTTTCTTTTTGCCTGAGCAAACAGACTCAAGAAAGAAGGGAATAAATTAAATTAATGGGTTTTAATGGGTAACCCCCAACTAGCGTATCCCTTGCCTTAATGTGGTATTGGAAGTTGGAAGTGCTTCAATGAAAAGAAAAGGGGGGTGGGGTGGGTGTACTAAAATTTCCTATCAAGAGGGCCAATGTGCTGTCTAGCATGTTCCGTCTTCTGGTTCTGCTGCCTGTCACAACTGGATCAGCTGACAGTTACGCTATTGAGACAAACCACCCAAAATGCATTGGCAGAGATGTTCAGTCATTTTGTGCTGCAGATGGGTTAAATGCATTAAAGTTTGTAATCAGATTAATCATGATGATGGATTAATCCGTGTTAAATTTGACAGCCCTACTGTCAACTAGTTAAAATTGTAATCAGATTAATCACAGGCTTACTGTAGATAAATTTAGATGAATTACAATTAAACATAATTAATTTTTAATCTATATTAAACATTTTTCATTTTGCATGAACAGACTGAAAAAAGAAGGGAATTTGTATAGATTAGCAATTCTTTGTGACAAATAACAGTAAGTGTAATCATGCTTTTTTTTAAAACACCAACAGTTTCAACAAAACAACTTGAAACAACTGTTCTTTGCTTCTTCTTTTTTTTACTGGAATTTCCCATTGAGAGCCAATGTGCTGCTTAGTGTCTTCCATCTTTATTAGTCAGTGCTGCTGCTGTCACTTCCCCATCAACTGTCTATTTGTTTATATCTGTCTGTAACTCCACTAGAATAAACTGCCCTAAATGCATTGCATTGCAAGAGACGTTCAGAGTCATCTTGCATTGCAGACGAGTTGTGTTCACATTTTTAACAATACTAGCAAATTAGATTGTTTGCATTATTGTTAGATATTTATCATTTATTTATCATGATGATGGGTTAATCAGCATTACCACGTTCATTTTAACACTCCTTTGAATTGTACAGACAATTGTAAAGACCTGTTGTCTGGTCGTCATCATGGTCCTGAAGACGTTTCTCATCTGCAAATCTGGTTTAAAGCATGGGTGTAAAATTGCGTATGGACGCTATTGACGTGTCCATACCAAAATTTGGATATTTCTTAAAATATCCATACCAAATTTTGAATGGGAAATTACATGACATTTGGGAAACACAAGGTTACTGTATTTTCTGGACTATAAGGTGCACTTAAAAGACTTTAATTTCCTCCAAAACCCACAGTGCACATTATATATGGATTAATTCTAGTTGTGCTTAGTGACTGGGAATTTGACTTTTTATCTGATAATTTTGCCTTTTTTTCTTATTATTTTGGCTTATCTCATCATTTTCACCTTTTGTCTAATAATTTAGACTTTTTATCTAATGATTTAGAGCTTTTATTTAATAATGTTGACTTCACTTAATGCGCTTTATAATCCAATATGTAGAACCTAAAAAAATAAACCATTCTTTGGCAGTGCACATTATAGTGATTAAATATTGTCATCAATTGTCATCACCTTTATCAGGTGACAAAAAACGAGACGAAACTAGACGTAAATGCCGGTCCTGTGACGATAACTATACTTAAATATATAATGCAGATATAAATGACCAATAAAAAGCAGAAAAAGTGTGGCTTAAGAAATAAAAAACATTCCTAAAATGTCTCTGTTTTTAACGAAAACAAAATGAGACATTATTTTAGCCGTGTTCTTATTTATTTATTTTTGCTTTATTTATTGTTGCTGCCTCTCGTGAGGTCAAATTATGTCTCCACCAACGTCAACATACTCCCATGGTTTAAAGCCACCTGCAAAGTCTAAGAGTCTGGGTATAATGAGGTAGCTGTGAACAAAATACTAAGAAATGCAATGAGTCAGCAGCATTTCGAATATTTGAGCTTTTGTCACTAGATATATTGTGCTTCTGGAAAGTCCTGCCCATTTCTCCAGCAGTGTAAGCCTGTCTGGCATGGTCATCCATGGCGTTCATGTATTTCGGATGTGCAACTCTGCACTCTGTGATTTTTACTGAGCAACTATTTAATTCACAGTCATCATCATTGAGTTCTACCTGAATTTCTACCACTAATTGGATGTTTATTGAACCATAATTGTCTTATTCTAGTCAGTGAAAAATGCAAAAATCCCACGACTGTTAGAGCTGAAGCGTCTGGCATCAGCAATCATATCATGTTCAAAGTTGCCTAAATCATACGTCTTCGCTTTTCTCACATTTAGTCGAATAGAAACGACCTGCTGATTCACTGTCTGCAGGATCAAGCTGTGTGTATAAACAGGAAGACGCTCCTAATGATGCGACCGCAGTATACGCAGAGGAAAAGTGCTTTTTTACCCACCCAGTGTTTTCCCACAGAAAGAATTTCATAACTATATTGTTTTGATGCTTAAACTTCCTCATATACCATGGGTGTTAGTGCACTGAGGCTTCAGTGAGAGTTTTTTTCACAATTACGTGTAAACATCATCACTACTTAACTGAATACCCTGTAATATTATTTCTTCTCACCGTGAATTAAGGACTATGAAAATTACAGGCTAGAATCCTGCCTCACAGTTTTATGAAGTTTAAGTGCTGATATT
This sequence comes from Siphamia tubifer, assembly GCA_020466265.1. Classification (NCBI taxonomy): domain Eukaryota; kingdom Metazoa; phylum Chordata; class Actinopteri; order Kurtiformes; family Apogonidae; genus Siphamia; species Siphamia tubifer. Next base: position 28,047,791 of record CM035802.1, on the reverse strand, counting down.
GATGGAAGGCTAATGGTAGTCCTCGGCCCTGAGTGTAAATAGTATCTAAGGTGATTACTCTTTTATCACGTGAAGAACAACAGTCTGACATGTGAGTCCTAACAGGACAGCTGCAGTCTGAGGAAACAAATGCAGGTTTTGTTTCATGATGATGAAAATGAAGACCAAAAGAACAGATTTTTTAATTAATTAATTTATTTTTTTTAAGATTGGTCAGTGTATCTTTTGGTAATTGGATTTTGTTTTCAGAGACAAAAGAAAAACTAGAGGCTAATTGATTTTTGTTTTAAAATTGAAGAATTGAAATTGAATTTCAAGGTGGAAATCGATGGATGGATTTTCTTTTTCTTTTTCTTTTTCTAATAACCAAAGAGACACTGACACTGGATGTTTTCTTTTTTTAAAGAAACAGTGCTAATGCCTCAGTCACAAAGATTCTCATGAACAATGGATATGTAAGAATCTTCCAGTTTGGAAGAAATCTGGACATTACTGACATGCTTTATCCACGATGTTTATGAACCAACAAGTCATAGGAATCTTCACGACCTTGGAATTAATGTTCTTTAAAAAGTTTACCTCATTTATCATTTATACATATACATACACCTAGACCTGACATACCACCGCAGTAAAAAATAAATAAATACATATATACTTATACAACTACACTGACATACCAGAAAAGTAAAAAATGAATGCATACATATCAAGTGACATTACACATATTAAGCAAGTGTAATTTGTATTCTGATTGTTTCCATGTTACCCACACAGCATGTGTCTGAACTTTATGCTTTGTTTAATTTCATCATTTAATTTGCATTTTACAGTGTGAAGGCATGATGATTATTTAATTAGGCATGGAAGGAACAATGGTGATGGAACCAAAACCTTGCCCATCAACTTACAATAATGTTGTTCTCAGACAGATTAGTCTTTTTTAAAAAAAAAAAAAAAATTCCTATTCATACACATTTATAATCACATTTAACAAGGTGCAATGGTTACATTCTGAGTCCAGTTTATATTATCAAGAATAAATCACAATCACTTCATGAGAAAAGGTATAAATATTTTATTCCAATTTAATGGGCAAGAGTATATGGTCTTTTTCCCTCTGTAAAAACTTGGCTATAAAGGATTCAAAATGCCCACGATCAAACCTTATATCACTTATTTTAATTAAAGTCTGTGACATTTGTGAGGGTAGACATTGGAGCCTCATTTCCTTTTCTAAGTTAAACGTAGTTGGTGTGGAGCACCGCTGCTGCTGTAGAGGATCAGCACAGAGCCACTCAGGCAATTATGCTGCCTTCGTATGCTATGGGAATTATGATAAATACTACTTACAACCTCCACAAATGCTCATAAACTTCCGCTCATGTTATATTTTCCAGAGGGGAACTGGGAAAAAAATTGACATATCAAGATAAAAAAAACAAAACCTTGAAACTTTTCAAGATGATGTAGAGCAACCAGTAATTAATTGGGAATGATAAACAAAGCTAACATTCTGCTCCTGTTAGCCTATTATATTGTATATTATACCAAATAAAATTATTTAAAAAAAAAAAAGGCAAAATTGCCTCCCAAATTCCTCATAGGTGTAAATGTGAGACAGATTCTTTTTTTTTTTATTCATGGGGGATTTCCTGAATTTGGTGCACTTTATGTCCCACAGGTTTACCTCAAAGATTTTCATATAAAATAAACCAGAAAATACACTCCAAAACATGAAATGAAAATGTCCATATCTGTCTTTGACCATGGTTGCTTTTTTTAATTGAATACATAACAATTTTTTTTTTGCCTGTAACCACAGTTTTTTTTCCTGATAATAAAACCATTTATCTGTCTACTTTAACCTTAAATATGGAAAAAAATTGTTTAATAATTTATAAAATAGCACTATGTAATTTTCTCCCCTAGTTTTGTTCAACCTCATAACAGGATATCAAATCTGTTATATACGCTCAGTCCATTTACCAGTCCCTCCAGGACTTGGCGAGCCTTTTTTGAGATTGCTGTGGCCTAAAATGTCTGATGTTGCATGAGCTTTTTCTGAAAAATTGCAATGACAGTTGCAGTGGTTTTTAGGATTTTCTTGCGAGAAGAAATGAGTTGTAATAAATAGTTGCGATTTTCCCTTTTTGTAATTAAAATGAAGTAATATTTCAAATATTTAGTAACTGGAAAACTAATTCAAAGTCATTGTGATATGGTCCTCAAAACTACCTTAATAATAAAAAAAAAACCTCCTGACAAAAATAGAACAAAGACACTGAGATATTAACCTTTCAAATATCGGGTCTGATTTACCATTTACAGATAAATGACAATTAAAAATATTTCACTCGAGGTTAGTTGTTTTGTTTGCTTGTCTGTCTGTGTCTGTGTCTGTATGTGTTTGTCAGCAACTTTACACAAAACAACACTGAACCAGTTTCCAGGACGGATGTGAGGTGGTCCAGAATAGATCCCATTATATTATGGTTAATGTAGGTCAGAGGTCAAGGGCAGATCAGGTAAAACAGGGGTTTTCTACTTGGCACCACTTGTTTATAATAGGTTACAATCTAGTCACGCATTAGAAATGTAAAAAAATATGTAAATGTTAGCGATTAAACATTTAAATACCAATAATTCCATGTATTTTTTTTCCACTCCCAGAAGGTTTATTGTGAATAAAGAATGGAATATTTGCCCCTTTGCATTGTTGATTAATGTGCTCTGTGGCTGAATCATATACAACTGAGTACATTATGTAAGTCTAGGACAACAAACTCTGCTTTGCTGGATACAGTATGTGATTTTAAGATCTGGCATCGTTCCACAGCTGAGGACTCCACGTTAAGGAGAAGCAATCTAAAAGTTGCTCTTCTTTGCTACATCTCCAATCAATCTACCTGGCAGCTCCTCTGTTCACAGTAAAGGAGCTGTTAAATTGTTTTGGTTTATTTATATCTGGAAGCTCTCGTTACGCACATCAGCCTAAAAAGCTTTCTTGACACCCATGTCGGAGGGTTAAGATTTCTGATTTTCATCTGTGACTGGTGCTCCCCCCCCCCCCCCCCCCCCCACCCTCAACAACCCCCACTCCTCCTTTCCCAGCCCCTCCTACATTCGGCCTTCTCTCTGGAGAAGCCGAACATATAGCTGATATCTTTCAATCAAGAGCTCTCCTGTCCTTGCAATCACAGTGTCATTGTTCATCTCATGTTGTGGAAAGCTCTTTTGACAGAGTGCTGTGATGAATCACCTGGCTAAGGCTTTTGGAAAAGAAGGCTTCAGATCCCATCGCCCTCTTTTTCATAGAGTAGGAAAAAAAACAACATTCAATTCATTTCTCCTGCTCTTTCATGTCTCCTGCTGCTTTTTCGTTTCGTACACACAGTGTTTTAAAAGTTATTCACTGCAAACCCCGCTCTTTTCTTCTCGCTGGGCTTCGCAAAGCAAATATCTGGCGGGTTTAGTTCATAAAGGAAGCGCTTTTACTTGCTTAAGGTGCTGACGGCAAAGCACACTCTGTTATGTTGGCGGCTTAAAAAAACAAAACTTAGCAGGGTAAGACTCAGCCGCCAAATTAAGTGGCAGAGGTTTCTAATTCTTCCCAGTTCATTCTCTGGAAAAATGAATCCCCTCACTCTTTTGTCCAATAAGCCAAAGCAATGTAGAGAAACCTGTGCTCTTTTTTTTTTATTTTTTTTTTAAGTTTGTCAATTTCTGTTTTTTTCCCTCTTATATCAACTCGTAAAAGTGAAAAGAGGGACAAATATAAACTTGCAGGGGAAGCATGTGAGCACATGATCAAGTCCAAGGAGTGTGTTTTTCAAAAGGCTGAACACATCATAGGAGAAACCGACTGTGGGAGAAGTGCAAATGACACTCCCTCAACCCAGGCAAAGAGATTGATTTAGAGCACCTGTTATTTCACGACGTGCGAGCACAATGTACTTTCAAAGCTTGTCAATGATCGCTCATTTGATGCAATAAGCTCATTAAAAATGCCGTTGTGCTCTCGCGTGCGGCATATATCAGTATTTAAATCATGACACGCCGTAGATTAGTAAGAAGGTGTGATTAGAAAGCATCAGGCGCTTCTGGTTTGGTTTGTTACCTGTAACAGCTTTATCGCAGGGGTTGGGTAAAGGTGAGGGATGTCATGCATGGCAGCCAAAGGGAATTTATAGATCCAGACACATTGTACCTGCCAGCTGTGCACCAATCACTCCGCCCAATCCTCCAAATGCAGACATAACAAGCTTCCTGAGTGATGGGATACAAACTTTTGGACTGGCCTCTGTGTTCCTGACACAGAAAGCTTAACCTTAAGCAAACACTGCGAACTTCAATGACACACAGTTCAAACCATATAAATACTGATATATTTTTACATCAAAAAAAATTCCTGTCTGTACTGAAAACAGAGCATGGCTTTTTTTTATATGCTCCTGAGGTACTAAAACACTTTATTTTATTGCCCTATAGACAACACAAATTACAATGAGGTTGTAAAAATAATTGACTTGATTAATGTTGTTGGTAACAGTGCTTTAAAGTCTTTCATACACAATAAAAAGCTAGATTTCAAGACTACTTTGTGTTCCAGCTTAAAGGTAGGAAGTTTTCTTAAGACCACATGCAAAAATGTCACTTTCAAACATGTTTTGAAAGCGTCTTTTCCTATTTCTTGCAGCCTGAAATGTCTTGAATCCAGGGCATGTTCCAACATTTCTACAAGCAGCGTAGTTATTTTGTCACATGCACGGTCACGATTATTTTTTACAGCTTCTTTCATGGCAATATTGAATGAAGCAATCTGTACAATTAAGGCATACAAGGTTCGCAATGTGAATTTTGGAAACCTGGACAAACCCTTTGCTGTCTGCAGCGGGAGGCCTGACACCTGGGCAAACACTGCAGCCCAATGATCTGTCATCAGCTATGGAAACCAGCACCAACCTGGTCGCTTTTGTCAGTGCACAAAAGAAAATGCCTCAAATTAATTTAGCACTCTGCATTCATCTTCTGTTGAGGCTTAAGACCTCATCTAAGCTTGCGAAACAGCAAGGGGCTCATGGGGCTTCATGTAAGAATTTTGGCTCATAGATGAAGCCAAACGCTGTTAAGACGTGACATGTTGACTGTTTAGTGAAGTATGTGTATCCTGTTAATTCAGACAGTTGGTAATACCTGGGATCTACCAAGCCCTCAGATGTACTTCTGTGTGCACCCTGCTTCTGTGATCTCTTTTACTCAGCCTTTCCTCCACAATACCAAACCTCTTGAGGACGTACAAGATAATTGTCGCTCAGCCTCCCCTCTCCCACAGACAACATCAAACGCCAGTCCCAATTCAAGATTATGCACAGCATCATTGGTGATGACTTCTAAGACGCTGGATGATGACACGTTGGGTTTTGTGGTGGACGTCTCACTGATGCATTACTCAGACACGAAGCAAATATTCACACTGTCTGGAGTGCACAGCATTAATATATTATGAGACCTTCAGCCATGGTCATGTGATCCTTTTGCGACTGAACATTAAAGTTTGAAATACACAGATTAATTTTCAGTACACAACACCTGGAAGAACAATTGACGGGTCACATTGTGGAGTTAGACCACAAGGCTGTTTTTACAGAACATTATACACAGTGGTGTAGTCAAGGGTATACGGTGGTAAATTAAGTATAATTACTTATTTTTCAGTAGGCATTGGCTATACCAACTTCTAAATCCCCCTGATATTTGTATTTATTTATTTGATTAGGACATTGCACCTTAATCAACATGTCAGCCTCAAGCATCAATGTAAATATGCCAGAGTTAGCATAGCTGCTAATTCTGTCCTCCGAAGGCAAATCAAGGACATACAAGGAATATATTTATGTATATGTGTACGTATGGAAGGCTGACCCTGCCATATTGAAAAAATAAATACAGAAATATAAAAATAGCTTGATAATTTAATTTCCATACCATTTATTTTGTCCTTATTTATATTTTTGCTTCTTTAATTTTGATCCCTGCATTTATTTTTGTGTTGTTTCCTATGTACATTTCCTTTTCTATTTTCTTATTTATTCCTATATTTTATTTCCAAATGACATAATTTTATGATAGTGAGCAAATACTACAGATGGATTTTTGGGTAAACTAAATACAGTAGTCAGACATGTCACTGTTTCTAAAACGGTGTTCTTCTAGACTAATAAAGCCCCCACTTATTGAGGGACCATGATACTACTGATTATAAATACTTTATGCTTCATATAAGATAGACACATTACCATCAGTGTCATCAGAGCTACAGTCATTATTATTATCGTTATTATTATTATTATAACTTTTTTATTTATTTATTTATTTTACATTTTTACAAACAAGTTGGTGCAATTAGTCCAGACAATCACTTTTTAATCCATTGCCTGAAATGATCATAACAATAAACTGTGGATCTGACGTCTTTGCCACCAGACGTGTTCATTGTCATGACACGTGAGTGACATCAATGACTGCTGTTAACTGAACCATCCATTCAATCCAGGGAAACTCTTTAAGATTTTACATGGAATGCTATTGTTACTGGCTAGATTTTTTATTTTTTTTTGTCCAGGCTGAAAACAGTTATTTTCAACTGTGCATACAACTGATGACACAGCCATCATTTCATGCATTAGGGACGACAGAGAGGAGGATTACAGGAGTCTGGTGAGGAGCCACACAAACCACCTCAACACCTCAAAGACAAAGGAGCTGGTCATTGACTTTAGGAAGACCAGACAATGATCGCGACCAGTTGAAATCGAAGAAGCTGAGGTGGAGGTTGTGAACTTCTACAAGCACCTTGACCTGTGGCTGAGCAGCAAACTTGATTGGACAACCTACACCAACCACCTGTACAGGAAAGGCCAGAGCAGGAGGCTTTTAACATCTATAGGAAACTCCTGTGGATATTTTACCAGGCGACTCTAGCCAGCATCCTCTTTTACATCATGATGTGCTGGGGGAGCAGCACATCCAAGAGGGACACATCCAGGATGGACAAACTGATCAGGGAGGCCGGCTCTGTGGTTGGCATGAGCCTGACTGTCTGGTGACGGCGGCAGAGAAGAGAAGATGGAGCAAACTTACTGGTCATCATGGGCGATGCCATTCACCCTCTGCACGCCGTCATCAACAGCCAGAGGAGCCTGTTCAGCCACAGACTGCCCCTTCCTAAGTGCAGGACTGACAAACGTACAGGGGCCTTTGTCCCTCAGGCCGTCAGACTGTACAACTCCTCACTCAGGGGGATGAGGAGAAACAGGAAGACAGAGGACGAGCAGTAGTCAGTAACCGCCACTATAACAAAGACAAGATAGGATTTTAAACACTATTCTTTCTATATTGTATTTTAAAATTTTTCATACTCATATTTATATGTCAAATTTTTTGTATTTTTGATTCCTGGTGTGCTGCAATTTCTTATAAGGCTCGAACCATAATTTTCTTGAGGGAGTCTTCCCAAGTGATCAATAAAGTTCTATCTAATCTTATTTATATATATAAAATGACAATGCTTTCTATGATGTTACATGATCAAACTGGATCATATACGAAGCATAATTGATAATGTTTAGTTAAATTGGTTAGCTGGTGTTTTACTTTTCTGAATAATATCACACTGAGATTTTCATTCCTATTTCTATGCTTTAGCTGCAGCCATTAATTGAAAACTGTGTTGCAGGTATAAGCGCTATAGATTTCCACGAAGCATAGCACAAAAGAAATAACCTGAATACCATTTCCATGGTAACACCATGTGGCTTGGCTGCAATCAGTGCAGTGTAGCTGCGGCTGTCACACAAAGCCATTGAAACAGTCAAATGACGAGAGACCTTGAGAGTAAGACGGAAGCAGAGCCAGTGTGACAGGGCCTTTTCTTCTTAGCCATGCATTATAAGGCACACTGCTCAGACTTGATCGCACACCAGAGGAACTCATCTTAAGCTCTTTAAACTAGCCAGTAATCCACCAATATGTGCAATGTGACATGAATCTTTTGGCTGGAAAGGAGGGCATGCTACTGCATCGCATTCAGGTCACCTAATTCCTTGTCAGTGTTATCCATCCCACATCCATGTTATTATTCTTCACAATACTTGCTTTCAGATCAAGCACTTAAAAGGGAGTTAGTGTATCATCTGGATTTAGTTGAATGGCAGGAGAATTTGGCAAACACATCAAAATGCAGTGTCAGCCAGGTACAACTTTAAAAATATTTTCACAGAGATATATTTGTTATACTTTTGTCTTGTGTTGCATCACTTACCTCTTCCACCACATGTAGAGATGTGAGCTGGTTTGTGGAAAAATAGGAAGGTAGTATTTGTAGGAAAACTAGGTTGTTTGAATAGGACGCAGATGATCCTCAATAAACTTAAACGTCTCTTAAATTGGCAATTTTGGACTATCACAGGACATAGTTATCTATCACTGGGTAGAAATAAAAGTCAAAGTCTGACAATGAAGTTTTCAAGTGTTATCAGGGAAATGTACTTGAAATATCCAGAATATAAGTAATAATTTTGCAGATTGTTGTAGCTTTATCTTATTACAGGATATGATATTATTCTGTTGTTTATTCATCACAAGAGTATTTGAAGACAAATTTAGGGTCTGTTATACTACTGTATTATTGCTGGATAGATCATGTTTATATGGAGATGTGAATTGCATGTATCATGTTTTGTTAAATGGACAAATGAAACTATAAAATTACAATTACAAAAAAAAAATCAGTAGTATGTACACATCGACAAAATATATAGGTATCATATAGGTTGTAGGATATCCCATTCTGAAATATAATGTCAACTATTAAACGTATCACAATGAATATACTTTTTTTTTAAGTTAAAAAGCTGATTTTTCTTCATGGTGGAGAGTTGAAGAAACTACACGGCTGTTTCTGATTCAAAATTATTTTTTATGGCAATTTCTAACAATTATTTCATGACCCTAGATTTTGAGAATTGAAAACAATTCCAATATTTTTTTTTTTATTTTTAGTAAAATTGCGTTGTTTTGTAAATGTATATGATAATATAAATAAAATCGGCTCTAAAGACATAATGACCATTGCCATGACATTTACTATATTATACAGTTATATTAAGACATTTGTGTAGCTCAGTCCCCTGTTGGCAATGAAATATCTGAATTACATTTGCCCCAATGCATTTGTCTACGTGCTGTAAGCATATCACATATATTTCATATAAAAAGTAATAAGTAAAAAGCTGAGAACCCCATATACAATTTTTAGTGTAAAAATAGCAGAAAATGTAAATAGTAAAGTAAATTTGTATATAATTTGTTAAAGGTTACTGGGTTCTGTAATGTGCACAATGTTACTTGTTTGCCATTGTTTTAAATATAATTATGTTTTTTATGTTATACAGGTTGTTTAAATGTTACAAGTTCTACCTCAACTTGTTTTTTATTTTATTTTATTTGTTACCGTTAAATGTTTATTTTTAACTTGAGACCTAGAATATTTCTAATTTTTTTTTTAAATTTTACCCATATTGGCCCCAAATATCGGCTAAGGCAATCGGCAGTCCATATCGGCCATCAGCCAAGGGTGATTGAAAAAAATCTGTATTGGCCATTAACAAACCTTTATTAGACATTTAGTGTCCTTTCTAAATACATTTATACAAGTATTGGTTATTAGTAATTTACAGGAGTAAAGAATGTATAATTTTTTTTTTGCTGCCTCTGCTCTAGAAACACAAAAATGGCTGTTGAAATTGTTAACACATATACCAATGTGTCGCTAAATTAAACATATTTAGTTGTTTACCACTTTGATTCAAACAGATAGGGAGGTTAACATTCATTTAACATCCTGAATTTAAACTGTGTAGAACACGGGTCTGCAACCTGTAGCTCAAGGTTTTTTTTTTTAAATAACATATTTAAAAAATGAACTGAATGAGATGTTAATTTTTAACACAATTACAAATAAATATAAATCAATGCTAACTTTTCCATCTGCTAAAATGCAAAGGCTAGAGCATATAAAGCAGGGGTCTCAAACATGTGGCCCGGGGACCAAATGCAGCCCTCCAAAGGTTCCAATGCGGCCCCTGGGAAGAATTTGTAAAGTGTAAAAATTCCAGTTAAGGCTGTGGAACTGATTTTAGCTCAGATTCTACATATAGACCAATATGATATCAAGTACAATAATAACAGAATAACCTAGAAAATATAATAATGACTCCATATTCTCAGTTTAATGTAAAAAAAAATAATACTATGGCTATAAATAATGACAATGTAAAATTTCTGTATTTGTTATAATGCAAAAAAATTATGTCAAATTAGTAAACTATTTACATTTACAAACTACCTCATAACAATAAAATGTGAATAACATGAAGACATATCAACAACCTGAAATGCCTAAAGAAAATTAAAATTTAGAAAATTTTCTGTTTCCATTACTAAGTGTTTAGTGTCATTGTAGAACTGATCCATAATATACATGGAGAAATGATAAATTGAGGCATAATATACATTCAAATTAGGTAAAGTAAAATTTTTACAGGATATATCACAGCTTAATGTTTTTTTGCAATAAAATAAAAACATTTGGAATTATCAATATTTATAGATTAATACGCTATTATTTTACTGGAGATAAAATTGTGTTGAATGTGGCCCCTGAAAGAAAATTAGTTTGAGATCCCTGATATAACGCATATAAACAGAAATGTATTATTTTCTTGCACAATTCAAGATACTCAATCTGAGTTTCTCTGTTTAAAAGTAAGCCTCAACATATGAAAGTTGAGTCTTTTCTCTGTTTTACCATCAAATTATGTTTTGGAAATAGTGTCCATCTTAAAAAAAATCAGACACATCTTGAATGTTTTTTTTTTTTTAAATTACAGTTGTATAATTTCCTAAGTGAACCAGACATTGCACTATGTAATGAAAATACAAAATTAAATTGCAAATTAATCACAAATAGGAACATGTGATTACATTTTAGTGGTGATTCAGATCCCTGCCTGGATCCAATAATTTTTTTTTTGAAGCATTCTTTGTCATTGTAAGATGAGGCCAGTTTCGATATATACATATAGAACTCCATTATATAGATAATATTTATGTGAATCCAACGCTATGTACAGGTTTTGCCTTGGCGGTGGTCTGTTCTCTCCAAGGACTGCAGAAGACTAGCAAAAAGTTGTCAAATTGCAACCTAAAAAGCTGGAAGTAAAAATGCAATACAAAGTTGTTTATTTGAGAAGACTTCTGTGTTAACAATTAAATCAAATTTGGCTGTAGTTTTTATAGGAAGAGTGTGTTAACAGAAGTATATTTGTATGTTGAAATGATGTATTTCATTTGTTTTGAGAAAATAAATCTGCAAATTGAAAAGCAATGTGTTGTCACTTAAATTACAAGACCATAATGTTAAAATAACAGTTCATTCGCTTTCAAAAAAATATACATTGAACAGTTTAGGGGTTCAGGGGTTCAGTTGGTGGAGCAGGTTGTCCAATGTCTATTGGCAGTTGGCAGTTCAAATCCTAGCTCTGACTTATTTGGTAACATTCAATGTTAAATCTGTTTAAGGTAAGGTAACTTTATTTGTACCTGAAGATAGAATTGGTTGCAGGTAAAAGTGACATAAAAGCATACACAAAACAACAAAATACTTAACAGTGACACAAGACAGTAACACAGGTCAAAACACAGGCAACGGACAACAACTGGATATTAAAAATAATAATAAATGAACACATAGGGCTGTCCCTGAAGACTAGCTTATGTGTTGTTTAATGCTCTTATCATTGAGGGGACAGGACTGCAGTTGTATCTTTTGGTTGTGAAAAATGTTAAAATGTTAAATATACATGTTACTCTGTAAACATGTTCATGGTTTGATGTGTTTTTTTTATTTACAGGATTGTTCTGACAACTGGAGCTGCCAGTTTTGTTTAGTTTTTCCCATAAAAGCAACAGGATTTAAAAAAAACAAATTTTTTTACAGTGTAGTTGTAACGTACAGTCATTTCTGTACGCTCTCATTTTTAGTCATCACATGCAGCTTCTCATCTTCTTATTTTTTTCCAACTAAATTTTACACGTTAAAATCTATAATGTCAACGTACGTACACAATGTATTCTTTTACAGTAGCAGCATTTATTTATGTATTTATTTATTTTGAACTAAAACTAAAAGTGCACTGGGTGGATTTAAGCTTATACGTATTTTGATGAAAACCTTAAAAACTATTAACAAGATTCTTCAGAAAGTACTAAAGCAATTTATAATTCAGTCCTCAGTTTACAAATCCTTTCTAGGTTTCCTTCAATGTAGTCAGAGGATGAACAATATACTTTGTCAGTGCACCAGTCTCATGGCTGGCTTCCCCACAGGTTTCTTTTCAGGGACAGGTTAGCCACCAGGGCAGATTAAGCCTTCTCCCCTCCCCAATCATCCAGTAATACCAGCAGGCTATATAGAGCCCATGTCGGGTTTTGCCTGTTGAATGGTGGCTTATGGCAGCTAAAGACCTCTAGAGGGGGAATCCTGAGGGGATTACTCTCACGTTCTCCATGAAGTGGGAAATCAAAACAGTCTTGAGCATCTGGGGATGATCTCAAACATCCAACATTCCCCTACCTGCAAACACACAACCAACACTACAGACGCACACAGACACACACTCATTTGCAAACATGCACAAACACACACACACACACACACACACACACACATCAACTTTTAGGCATATTGGACACTCCTATCCCTCTTACCCATTGACACCCAGGGTTTTTGATACCCAAGTATAGACATCTAACAAGGGCCAACTTCACTCTGAGAGGATTAGTGTAAGTCGGACTGATAATGAAATCATGGACTGAGTAGCTCTTGGGAGGATTTTATACAAAAGAGGCCTGAATTACTTTGTCTTTTCTTTTTTCAACTCTTTTATTCTCTATGGTGAGAACATTAAGAACAGTATGAATTCTGCAACGCATGTCACCCAGTACCCACAGGCCCCCGCCCCCTGTCCCGTCTCTCTGTGCAGGGAACCCCGACATTTCCTCCCCATCCAGAAAAGAAACTGCTTAAACTGCTCTCATCAGCAGCGGAACACATCGTCATGGCATTAATCTGCTGTAAGGCCTGCATCCTCTTTCACCGCAAGAATTTAGACCCGGGATTACACACATGATAAGCGTTCTCTGGCATAAATAGATTATTGCTCGAACAAGGTACAAAAGTAGGCCGTGCTATGGTGAATAATCAAGTGTCATCATGAATTTAGACGTTTTCATAGGAACGCAGTGAGCTCCAGTGCATTTCTTGCCCAGGTGTAAGAGCTGTTTTTTGCATGCATCAGAAATAATTTTCTCTTATACATTTTCAGCTACCCCCCGCGACCCTAGTGAGGATAAAGCGGGTTCAGATAATGAATGAATGAATACATTTTCAGCTGTG